>JAOWCC010001589.1:123842804-124250217 GCA_030867875.1 Actinernus sp. WN-2022
ATCCCACATACTAGACCTATGTCACAGCGTCCATCCCGCCATACTAGACCTATGTCACAGCGTCCATCCCGCATACTAGTCCTATGTCACAGCGTCCATCCCGCATACTAGTCCTATGCACAGCGTCCATCCCGCATACTAGACCTATGTCACAGCGTCCATCCCGCATACTAGTCCTATGTCACAGCGTCCATCCCGCATACTAGTCCTATGTCACAGCGTCCATCCCGCATACTAGTCCTATGTCACAGCGTCCATCCCGCATACTAGACCTATGTCACAGCGTCCATCCGCATACTAGTCCTATGTCACAGCGTCATTCCGCATACTAGTCCTATGTCACAGCGTCCATCCCGCATACTAGTCCTATGTCACAGCGTCCATCCCGCATACTAGACCTATGTCACAGCGTCCATCCGCATACTAGTCCTATGTCACAGCGTCCATCCCGCATACTAGACCTATGTCACAGCGTCCATCCCGCATACTAGACCTATGTCACAGCGTCCATCCCGCATACTAGTCCTATGTCACAGCGTCTATTCCGCATACTAGTCCTATGTCACAGCGTCCATCTCGCATACTAGTCCTATGTCACAGCGTCCATCCCGCATACTAGTCCTATGTCACAGCGTCCATCCCGCATACTAGTCCTATGTCACAGCGTCTATTCCGCATACTAGTCCTATGTCACAGCGTCCATCCGCATACTAGACCTATGTCACAGCGTCCATCCCGCATACTAGTCCTATGTCACAGCGTCTATTCCGCATACTAGTCCTACGTCACAGCGTCCATCTCGCATACTAGTCCTATGTCACAGCGTCCATCCCGCATACTAGTCCTATGTCACAGCGTCCATCCCGCATACTAGTCCTATGTCACAGCGTCTATTCCGCATACTAGTCCTATGTCACAGCGTCCATCCCGCATACTAGTCCTATGTCACAGCGTCCATCTCGCATACTAGTCCTATGTCACAGCGTCCATCTCGCATACTAGTCCTATGTCACAGCGTCCATCCCGCATACTAGTCCTATGTCACAGCGTCCATCTCGCATACTAGTCCTATGTCACAGCGTCCATCCCGCATACTAGTCCTATGTCACAGCGTCTATCCGCATACTAGTCCTATGTCACAGCGTCCATCTCGCATACTAGTCCTATGTCACAGCGTCCATCTCGCATACTAGTCCTATGTCACAGCGTCCATCCCGCATACTAGTCCTATGTCACAGCGTCCATCCCGCATACTAGTCCTATGTCACAGCGTCCATCTCGCATACTAGTCCTATGTCACAGCGTCCATCTCGCATACTAGTCCTATGTCACAGCGTCCATCCCGCATACTAGTCCTATGTCACAGCGTCTATCCCGCATACTAGGCCTGTCACAGCGTCCATCCCGCATACTAGTCCTATGTCACAGCATTTTCACAAGTTAGATTGTTTTTATAACAGTTTTCCGCTATTGTTGAGTTGCAATTATTCCTATGGGAATAAAATAACAAAGCGTAACAGCCATGTTGTTTGGTATAACAAAAGTAGCTAATGAGGCATCTTTTGTTCCGCCATCCTGCAACCCACTAATTGGCGTGGAAAATATTCTAAAAATAGCCCAACTTGTAAAAACGCTATGACATCTGTCTTCTTGGGTTGCAATCAATCCCTGGAGATTCAAAAGACAAAGAAGCGACAGCCATGTTGGAGGACGGAACAAAAGACACTAATGAGACATCTTTTGTTAATGTTCCTCCAACATGGCCGCCGTAACGTGATGGCAACCCAAGAATAAGAGATATGGACGTTCCTGGTTAATATGAGCTCCTGCTTCGCTATCACTCATAAGATCATTCTGAGTTCAGAATATTTCTAAACCTTTACAGTAACTCCGCTATCGCTCATTAGATCAGCGTTGCGATTGTTCTTAGGAAACATGCAGTGAAATCATTGTAACACGGCACAACATATCAACCCAAGAACTGAGGAGAGTTTTATTTGCCGACTTCAATCAGTTCAAGAACTGATAAAGATTAGAGTGTTATGAACTCCCCGATGATAAGGAAAACGAACTGTAAATCTTATCGCTTATCATGTTTTGAAAAAAATATTGTTCTGAGAATGAGAATCAATAAACTTTGTTTAAATTTACCTGGCGGTTTGTTTTATTGATATGTTAATCATCGTAGTTTTCATAAGAATTTTCAACTAAGGGTTTCCCAAAACAATAGGGCTACTGTTTCTGACAAACTGTACTGATGGCTCTTTAGTTATCACTAAGATAATGAATCCATTTCACTTTATTAACAATAGATAATGAATCCATTTCACTTTATTAACAATCGATAATGAAATCCACTTCACTTTATTAACAATAGATAATGAAATCCACTACACTTTATTAACAATAGATAATGAAATCCAATTCACTCTATTAACAATAGATAATGAAATCCACTTCACTTTATTAACAATATATAACAATAGATAACAGGCTTTAATGGACCCTTTGCACTTTACGTCAAAGCCGCCATGTTGGTGTACAGTTAACAATAGATTCTTCGTTAGCTTCTTTTGTTCTGTACACCAACATGGCCGCCATGCCCTTTGTCATTTGAATCTCTTTGGATTGAGTGCAAACCATCTATTATCCACTTTAGAAACGAGTAGGGAGATTGGGCGAGTTCGTTTCGCAAAGGTGCTTGGGATCGTGCTTGTCCCCAGTAACGATACCAAGCACCTTTGCGAAACCGAACTCGCCTCAGCCCCCTACTCGTTTCTAAAGTGCGCAATTCTGACCAGTCCCTATGACTGTCAGCGGTAGAAATCGCGGGAGCAGCTCTCATTCAAATGTTTTATGTACAGAAACTCAACACGTCTCGCAATTTGGTATATACTTCATGGTAGTGTTTCGCTCCATATAGTCTCCGTGCATAATAATTTCTCTACTGTTTTACAGTATTATGTTGGGAGATTATATGGAACGAAACACTACCATGAAGTATATACCCGCAATTTGCAGCAAAGACCGGGTGTTAAGAGGAAAATCGTCTTATTAGTTCAGACGTGAGTCAATTAAATTTGGAAATGGAGCATTATAAGTACTTAAACATCTAAGCTTCTGCTTTTTTGTAAAAATGCTTTGATGTTCAAATAGAGTGAAATTTCAAGTTGAAATTCACGCATGGGTAGGGGCTTCGAATCAAGCCCAGCGGAATGACATGTGAGGCACTCCTCGTTCAGTGAGTAAGCACATTTAACCAATAAAATAGGTAGTAAACAAATAGACAATGTTATTACTTTGGCGTCAGTATCATTTTACTACTAGTATACCTAACAGGTAGTGAATGTTGCCGCTCAGTTAAGGAAATGTATTAGAAGAAAATCTACAGTACCTCTGTGGCAGGAAAAATACATTACTAGGTAACAAATAATGTCAAGGTGTGATATGTGTTAGATGAATCTATTGTGTAGCTTTGGGGCTATCTTGCGACTGAAGCCTGTTTGAGCTGTGGCGTGTTTTCTCAAAAGTTGTCCCGATTTATTTTTATATTGTACCGATTTATCTCATAATGTCCCGGTAAATTCCCTTAGTCTTCCAATTCCCGACTTTTTGACAACCAAAAAAACTGCTGTTCTCCCGAAACAGGCATGCAGATATTAGAGTCCGATGAAGCGTGAACACCGGAAATCAACTAATTTGTGTGTTTTGAACCCCGCTGTCACTGTCAAATTGTTACTTCATTGATAGGTAATACAGGAAAAGTATTTGTTTTCTAATCACGTTGACAAGTAAAGCTGCGTGATTGTTTTAAACGTGGTCTCTAGATCCAAGTGCCATGAACAATGTCGAGGGCGTAACCAGATGTCTCGAGGGCGTAGACCGCCAGACGTTGTTTACGGCACGAGGAATCTAGAAACCATGTCTAAAACAATCACGGGCTTTGAAATGGCTTCTCACACATCGTTACATATTTATGACAGAGGACAATGATATAAAAATAACATAACTAAATAGACAATATAAACAGAGGAAAAAATTCGAAAGCGAGAATTGCCCTACGTCACCCATTATGACGTCACATCAAAACAATCTACTGTTTGACGGCAAAACATCGTATCCTATTCGCAGCATTCCCTTTATGCTCGTGCAATAAGAATGGGCATTGTCGCCCGCGCGAGATCAGGGAACTCCATGACTCATACCCCCGGCCAGCTAAGGAGAACGCCCATACTCAAAACACCCATACTCACCACACCCAGACTTATACGGGATAAGCGGTTTCTGCGAGTATCAAACGAATTTTAAACTGAATTCAAGGCCGGGGAAGGAAAGGTATTGACGTAGTCCTTCAAAGTGTTATGTCGGAATAGATAGAAGAGGAGCCAGCGGTAAGGGTACCCCAGCGGAAAGCAACTCAGTCGGACCTCCAGGGCGTAGGAATTAGGCCAGCATCAAGTAATAGTGGTGTGGGTATTGTGCCAGCCCACATGACTCATCATGTCCGCCCAACAAACTAATAACTATCAGGGCTATTCTGTAGGTCAATACAGTGGCCGCACCATCCAGAGTAAAAGACGGACAAACCGGCAGGGAGTAAGGTTGGAAACTGGGAAGGGGAAGGGAGAGAGGATGCCATCTCCTGGGAAGCACGACCAGAATAGCGGCCAGGGGCAAGCCGGGTTAATTGCAGTGGAATGTGGGGACGCGGGAAACCCAGGGGATGGCAGCCTGAGCGTCAGTAATCCGACTAGGGAATTAGTATCCCTTTCACGCTGCCATGGGGAATAGGGCGGGGTGGGGGAGGGGTGGGGAGGTGATGGGGAAAGGGGTGGTCGGCGGAGGGGTACTAGACAGCATAAACGCTACAATACGTATACCCCCGAAATGAATTAAATAAAACAAATAGAACATAAAGACTAACCCATCGAAACAAAACAGCACTGCACAAATGGAGCACGTGCGCGCGAATTACTCTGGCAACTGATACCAAACGTACGGATGAATGGGGAATAAAAACTAAATCATGAAAGGCGAACCAACTAGTAATACCAATGCCGTAAAATAAACCTGCATAAACATTAATTGAGAGAAAATGCGCGATGAACAATAGGCTCATGGCAAACTACATGTTAAACGTATGATGACAATAACACTTAGCCCCAAACTCTTTCTGGTAAGTTAAGCACAGGCACGAAATGTTCGTAACTACACATACAAGAAGTTATATTATAAAATAATTTAGATAGTACGCGCATTCTGATTGGATGATAGCCGTGTTTTCATTTGCCTGTGCAAACATGGAAAAGACGTCATACAGTGAGTGATCCCGGCAAAATTTGTTTTTCCCTCCCGTTTTTCCATAACAAGATACTAAAATGTCTGAGCAAGAAGATTATCCTAATTTTCGACTTGATTTTGTTGGAGACGAGAGTGTAGAAGAGCCGCCAGAGAAGAAAGCAAACAAGCGTTTCGCTGATTTAAACGAAAATCAGCTTGAACAGCTACTGGACGGGACACAAGCCCGGTCTACAAAGTACTCAACAAACCACGCTGTTTCAGTTTACAAAGGTACATTAGATAATAAAAATACATACTATTCAGTATTGCTTTTAAACATAACTTAAAGGAATTTTTAGCCGAATAAATTTGTAGGAGATTTAATGTTTTTGACCGATAATGTTGCTCCTAAACTGCAACTAAAGTAAACAAAACTCAAAAGCATGGACGGAGCGCGAGCAAATAAAAACATCTTAAGTTATATCCAGGAAAAACAATTTCTACAACATTAAACAATGTGTACGGAAACGTTTTTAATTTAGAGTGGGCTGCCCAGAACGGTCACCAAGAGGAACTACATGGGATGAGTGTGCAAGAACTAGACGAGAAGTTGCGGCTGTTTTATGCGGAAGTAAGGAACAAGCAAGGCGAAGATTATTCAAAAAACACACTGCTCGGACTGAGAAGTGGAATAGAAAGATTTATAAATGGGCCTCCACATAACAAAGGCATACAAATCTCTTCAAACCCACTGTTCAAAAAGTCCAACATGATGTTAGACGCTAAATTGAAAAACCTCAAACAGCAAGGGAAACAAAGCGTACAGCACGGACGGAGTAAAACGCAGGGTGCAGGGCACGCAGGGCACGCAGGGTACGCAGGGTGTTCAAAAAAATAGAGTTACATAATTTAGTGCCTTTGGAATATCAGATTGCAAAGGTCAATTGTTCACATGGCAAATATTATGCTAATTTTAGTGTGAAAGTAAAAGGGTAGCGACAAAACGCTGACCCCCTGGTCCATGGACCACCCCCGTGGCCCACCCATAAATTTCATATATTTTTCAAGAATGAAAGTTTTTACATTTATAGCGAGTTTGACTTGTGGCAAGTCTAACATTTTTACTTTGTGTTCTGGTGACACAGACTGTTATCGTAGTTTTGCCTTTACTTGCTGTTGCATTAAACAGTCGTTTAATAGCGTAAATTAAATGTCAAGCTAAAACAGACAGACTACATCGGTTGAAAGAAAATTTTAAACTCAGTAATCACCGAAAATTTGAGATTCATATGTTAAATATTTATGGTGAAATTGACTTTTTCAAAACTGTAAAATGGGCTGGGTGACAGAGTTATTCTTTATAAATTTTAAGATTTTTAATCGCTCATCCTCAAATTATTTATTATCACTCAAATTTTCGGTGATTACTGAGTTTAAAATTCTCTTTCAACTGATGTAGTCTGATTTAGCTTGAAATTTAATTTACGCTATTAAACGAGGCATAACTCAGGTAAACAATGACTTCAGCAAGGAGCGAATATTAATTTTGTAGCTGGCTGATGGTGGGTTTAAAGAATACTACTGGTGTGGAAGGTAGAACGCTAAGAAGAAAACTTAAAAAGAGGAAGAAGAAAAAAAATCTACAAAAATTGTGCACTCCGCGAATTGAACTCCGGACCTCTGGATTAAAAGACGAACGCTCTAACCACTCGGTCATCCAACTTCCGACCGAAATTAGTGTATTGAAATAAAATATATGTAGAGAAGATGCGCTTCGGGGACAGAAGTTTTTCTTTCTTCCTATATCTATGGCGCTCCGGTTCTCGGAAAACAGTTCCTTGCCTTTACATGTAGTGGAATAGGTAAGGTATGTCAAGGCCTCGTAGGTTTTTAGATACTGTTTAATGCAACAGCAAGTAAAGGCAAAACTACGATAACAGTCTGTGTCACCAGAACACAAAGTAAAAATGTTAGACTTGCCACAAGTCAAACTCGCTATAAATGTAAAAACTTTCATTCTTGAAAAATATATGAAATTTATGGGTGGGCCACGGGGGTGGTCCATGGTCCTGGTCCATGGATCCGGTCCATGGGTAACCTGAGTATCAGGCCCTTTCCCTCCCCCCACGACCCCCCCCTCCCCCCTCTCGGGGGAAAAGGTAAGCTTGATACTCAGGTTAGTCCATGGGGTGGTCCATGGACCAGGGGTCAGCGTTTTGTCGCTACCCTTTTACTTTCACTCTAAAATTAGCATAATATTTGCCATGTGAACAATTGACCTTTGCAATCTGATATTCCAAAGGCACTAAATTATGTAACTCTATTTTTTTTAACACCCTGCGTACCCTGCGTGCCCTGCACCCTGCGTTTTACTCCGTCCGCGTACAGCACAAACCTGCGATTGAGGGTGAAGATCTGAGAAAGCTCAAGATCAGCGACGCTATCAGCCCATCCACTCCATCGGGATTACTGATGAACGTCTGGTTTCATACTACATTGTTTTGGTGCCGACGTGGTCGTGAAGGCCAGAGAAGTCTCACCAAGTCAAGTTTCCAGTTCCACACTGACGAAAATGGTAAAGCCTACGCGACGATGGGCCATGACGAAGCCACCAAGAATCACCCGGGCGGATTTAACGACACAGAAAGCTTTGAAAAGTTTGGTCGCATGTATCAAAGCGATGACACCAATGATGGTTATGGCGCCCTATGTCTCTACATATCCAAGCTTAATCCCAAAAGCCAGGCATTTTTTCAGTTCCCGAAGAGAAATTGGTCAGGTCCGAATGAAGACGTTTGGTATGAAAACCGCTGCCTAGGCGTAAACAAGCTGGGAAACATGATGAAGGAATTGAGTAAATCCGCCAAGCTCTCAAAGATCTACACTAATCATTCTGTCAGGGCAACTGCTATCATATTGTGGTCTAATGCAGGGCTCTCCAACCGCCATATCATGGCCATTTCAGGTCACCGAAATGAGCAGTCACTGCACAGCTACAACTCACGGCCATCGTCAAACCAGCTTCGACAGTGCAGCAATGTTATCTCACAGGCGCTAAATCCAACTCCAGCGAATCAGCTACAGCTTCAAGCAGCCGGATATATCCAAGGAGAAAACCAGCAAATCCAGGCCAGTGCTTCTGAAACCAGTAATGTGGCTCATAATAATGTATTCACAAGACAAGAAAGGTTCAACTTCGCCACCATATTCTCAGGCTGCTCCATTGGTTCTGTCCACGTTTCATTCAGCAAGGACGACGATCATTCTTAAATGTACACTTTTCTGAATCCCAATCAGCCTTTTTACTTAATTTTTGGATTGAGACATTCCTTCAGCATAACTTTGTTCTTACTGTTGTCTCACGGTTTCTTTTGAAACATGACTTTGTGAAAAAAGACACGTGAAGTAATTCGTTCGCGATCGGCGAAATCTCTTCCTTCAGCATAGAATTTTTTGAGCGATGCAAGAAGCCATCTGATTGGCTCTTACGGCAAAAGTGTAACGTAAGGAGAATTGAGATGGTCATTCAGGGCCGGGTTGTTCAAAGCCCGATTATTGCTAAACCAGGGTTAATTTCCATGACAACCAATAGGTTCTGTGCAGAGTTAATCCAGGATTAACACTAATCGGGCTTTGAACAACCCGGCCCAGTATAATAAAATCTTCTTTCCCGGCTTCTTTCTCTTCGTATATTTTCTGTTTCATTTAAAGTATTATTTTATAAAAGAAATAAAACAGATCTTCCGTGTTTGCACAGGCTAATGCAAACCTCGGTATGTTTGGGAGAATTCTCGAGCAGGTACAAACACTCGACCTGCGGTCTCGTGTTTGTACTATCTGCTCTCGAATTCTCCCAACCATACCTCGGTTTGCATTAGCCTGTGCAAACACGGAAGATCTGTTTTATTTCTTAAATGAAACAGAGAAAGCTAACTTATGTAAATTGAAACAATGCTCCACAAAAACACACTTGTACTCATTCAAGAAACAAGTACCCATGCTAAACTCACGAAAACCCATGCTAAAAGGTAGTGTGCAAAGAAATAACAAGTCGAACGACCAGGAGAAAACACTAACCGAGGAACATCAATAATTTCGTAGGAATCCGTGACCGTGAGGCAAGCCCGTATAACGACCATGTATCAACTTCCGAACACTACGTTAGTGCATAACAGTGCCCATATGTCAAAGCAAATATATAAATAAAATCCAAAAGGAAAAGATATGGCAACACAAGTACCAAACTCACGGCAGAGCATGCCAAAACGTGGGAAAATAAAATACTAAAGCGAAGAATAGAAAAACGAATCAGAACATTACGGCACTGTACAAATCTGTATTTGTGAGGCCAGCACGCAAACTCACGGCAACACATGTGCCAAACTCACGGCCGAAAACCTGACAAACTCGTGCAGAATAAAAGACTAAAACGAGGAATAGAAAACTAATAGAACATTATCGCACTGTACAATCCGTGAGGCCAGCATGCAAATTCACGGCAACACATGTACCAAAGGCACGGCAAAACATGACAACGTGTAAAATGAAAGACTATAAATCGAAGAAAAGGAACACTAATTAAAATACCATCGCACTACACAAATCGGAGTTTTTTTGAACTGTAATTAATTTGCATATCAGCTGTATTTCGATCCGTTTTCGAACTACAGCAAATATGCACATTTGCTATTTTAACGAATTTGCGTATTTGCCGTAGTTTGAAATCGTTTTCAAACTGACTGCTAATATGCAAATTTATCGTACTATCCCTGGTTATCATGTATTAACACGTGACCTGAAACGAGACTCCTCATTGCCGATGTGTCATGACTATGTAATGATGTGTGAAAAGAGGAGAGATCTTGCCCTTTTCGGAAATAGTCATTAGAGTTGTTCCGCACAAGAGCGTTAGAGATGCAAATATATACTATTAGACCTTAGACATGCAAATTACAGCGAAAACCGCACGCGCACTCTTCGTTAAGTCGCTTGATTGTTTTTAGTTAAATAGATTTAAACGAGCAATTATTTTCCAATGCTAACAGTGTAATTTCAACACTCGCATCGGACCACTGTATACACTTTGATATTACACTTGCTCAAATAATGCGAGACGCCGCTCAGTTAGACACGAGCATAACTCTATGACACTCGGTAACAGCCATCTCGGATGGCGCCAAAGTCCTGTTGTACATTTGAAATCCCTCAGGTGTTTGAACATATGTTCTCAAACTCATTAATAATTCATGAGATAGTCATCCAATGGAGGAACTGTATTTGGTTACATGCATGGGGTCTTGATGCCGGTGAAACCCTTGTTCGAAGCTTCGTCAGGTGGATGCATCTTGACATCCAATCAAACACCGTCCAGTTCCAAACGCACTATAGTGTTTGATCAGATTTCCAACCCTAGTGATCAATATTTCTTAATCATCATATTCATGAACCACTAACTAATTACATACTGATAAACTACAAGTAAGGAGCGAAGAAGTAAAGAAATAAAGAATGACATAGAAAGAAAACGTCTGCTTCCACTGGAATGCGAACCTCGACCGTTCCGACTGCTTGTACTAACTCTTGTCCACTACACTGCTAGTACGCTTGTTGAAATCACTGCCATCAAAAAAGAATAATAAGTCATCTATTGAATAATTAGATACAATAGTCAAACGGTAAACAATACTTGCTAATGAAGTTTGAAAAGAAACGTATGTAAATTGTCGGTTTTGCATTCGCATGAGAAGACATGTCAAACACTCATTGTTCGTCTTTCATCAGGGGATTCCAAATATTTCGAACCCCTGATGAAAGACTCCAATTCGTGTTTGACATAGATCTTCAATTTTAACTCTCTTGCGAGACAGTTCTCAATTGAATCGCCTAGCTATTCCTCTATCTCTGTTGTTCATTATTCTTATTTGTGCCTGTCTAAATGGTGTTAGCAGTGGTAGGTTATCCGGGTATCCCTTATCAGCCAGGAACACTACACCTGGAGGAATGTCTAGCGTCAGTTCAGGCACGATTGGCTCCATCAGGCGATAACTCTGCGAATCATGGGTGCTCCCTAAGAAACCGGCTTGTAGAAATAGAATGTGGCCCCTATTGTCACAGATCATTTGAGTGTTCAAAAGATGAAAATGTCTATGACCGCTGTAAAACTCGCGTTGTGGCTCGATCGACGTGATAAGTATTTCATGTAGCGTAATATCTATACACCCAACAGTGTTAGGAAAATGTTACCAAGTAGTACGCATTCCATTCCATTCTCTGTTGCTAGGCCAGGTCCCTGCCAAACTGAAATGGCGCCATAGAACTGACTTATTCCTTAGTACAGTAAAGCGCATACGGTTTGTGGACTGACATCAAACAATAGTGAAAGGGTGTGTACATGCGGATACTTTCGAAGCCAAATAAACAAAGTAGTATCCTGTTCACTATGTTCAGCTTAAACCTCCCCGCTCGCTGCCTAGGGTTGCCACGCCTTCTTGTCAGCATAAAAAAGCGTGGAGCAGTATGTCGTGCAATTTCTAGGAACGACTCCGGCGTTTCCCCTGTATTCAGCCAAAACAGGTACCGTTGTCGGTAGATGAGAGAAAACACATCTCGTCCATGGAACACTTGACCATGAAAGTCAAAATAATCGGTCTCTAAGTGATAGTTGAAGTTGGAGTGGAGGAGCAATGAGGGTGAATAAACAAAATAATTGTCCCAGTTCGCTAACCAAGAGTGTGGTAATATTTTCTGTCTACACGTAGGGTAATGGCGGTGGTATCTGAGTTAATGTGCCAAGTGTTTGAGCTAATAGGCTACCATACACGATTAATAAACGCATCTCGTCCGCTCGATCCATCTTCGTGAACTAGAGAAATAACAACTCAAAAGCTCAATTTCTTACAGAGGCTGCAATTATTTATCTTCTTTCTTCCCGTGCTCTACGTGTGCTGTGTGACTCGAAAGGTGTAAAGTATTTACGGGGCCTGCATGTGTTCATTGTCGAAATTTCTCTCCCTCCTCGATCCTCGTAGCGGTTTGAACATGGCAAATATTTGGAGACCATTCGATGAATCTAGAGAAGCTCGTCACAGACTGAACATAAAGGTTGGCGATAATGAAAGAAAGATTGTGATGAATGCCTATCTAAACTCGAGCAACCAGGGTGGAATGCAGTGCAAAAAAGTTACAGGAAGATATCGAGCAAGAACTGTTAAATTCAAGATTGGTCGATTATTACTTGGAGACTGCGGAGGCTTCGTCTGTCAAAAGAATCCAACGAATTGTACGGGAGCAGCTTAAAGACCAAGCGGCCTCGTTGACAAGCACTGCACCACTGCTTCTACCTCTACTACTACTTCTTCCGCTGCCAGCAAAGGTATCCAAAAAATCAGCTGCGCTATGCCAAGAAAAGAACGCCTGATGAAGTCGACAGGCTAAAATGTCGGAGTTGGCTGAAAGTTCAGAGGACGACGACGACGTTATGCCCTCCAAAAAGTCGAGAACAACAATGCGAGAAGCAGCGCTAGAGGCGCAGAACGCTCACACGGAGATGTGTAAAAAGGCGACAGCTGGCATAACGCTTATGGAAACAATTCTGAATAAACTAGACAGAAAAATCGGAATAAATGTCTTGATAAAATTATGTGTGAGATGTGTTATCATTTGCATGCTCCGCTGTTTAAGCCTCCCAATAACTCGCATGCTTTGCTAGAACTCAAATGATTGCACTTTATGTATTTTCCATTTCTTTGCAATTCTACCGATTAAAGGTTAATTGCTGCATCAAGCGACTTAACGAAGAGTGCGCGTGCGGTTTTCGCTGTAATTTGCATGTCTAATAGTGCATATTTGCATCTCTAACGCTGTTAACTCTATTATCTCTGCTCCAAACTATCAAAACATACGCTCACACTGAGTCCGACTAAACGACTCCAGCGACGCGTGGACGGTCGTCAACTTAATGGTTCGCGTAAGAACAGGAACACTCAATGGCCAGAAATGCACAAAGGTGTTACATTTTCTATTGTTGAAACTTGATATCTCATTGGTTAAACAGAAATAAAACTCTTAAAAATAGGAAATAACTCCGATTTCACCTCTTCGGAACCTGGAATAGTACTGGCACTCCAAACAATGCCTAACCCTGAAACAATACAAACCCTAAAACAATGGAATTCTTTGTCAGTGCAATCCAAATGGGGTCCAATAAAATGCAAGGTTTTGAGAGGTGAAGGCCTCCTGTAAAATTCGCTAATCTCGGTATGCTCTTTAACATGGTAGTATTCAACTGTTGCTTACTGCTTTCTGTACTATATGATACAAGATTTGCCATTTTGGAATAGGGTACCGATTTATCAAGAAAAACGAAAGACCATTATGCGTCAACCGTTCGAAACTGTTGATTTTCAGCCTCTAACTGTACGGTTTTCCTACAGATCATCAGTCTTCCAAAACCATACACAACCAAATGCAATGATAGTAACGAGTACTCGCAAAGTAACTGTTTTCTAGCCTGTTACACTAAGATTACCCTGGATGGTTGTAGCTGCCGAATATTGGGGATGAAGTATAAAAGTACGTATGACGTAAGAATGAACGGTGCAATCACGGTTTCTGGGAAACCCCCACCCCTCCCCCACACTTCACCTAACCTTTAATGGTTAATCATCAATAGAACGATGCATATCCAAGGGAGGGGTGGGTGGGTAGTTTCCCAGAAACCGGGATTGAGCCGAATGAACGGTGCTGGTATGAATATTTTTTTAAAGGCGGAGTTCTGTGCAGAGGAAAATTATAGAAATGCTAGTGAGATCTCAGATAGCCCAAAATAATCACTCGAAACTGCCCAAAAATACCTTGAAATAGTCTTCATGAAAACGCACGTGTATCGCCGGGCTGCAAACGGCTCTGGCAGGCTGTAAATGCATTTGTAGCCCTGTGTCTCACTGGCTCTTGCTTCATCATCCAATCCATTGAGACCAATCAGATTTTGGCGCTGACGCGAGAAGCCATTCAGGTGCATATCTTCATTGCCAATTCGCGAGCGGATTAATTTTGTAAAGTTTCAAGCACTCACGGAATTGACCGATTTAGCTTGTACATTTGTTGTCCCAATTCAGCCGGATCATGCGACAGAGGATTCAGTGCTTTGTTTTTCAATTAGAGAAGTTTATACATTTCCTCTTGGGCCATACAGACAAACAAGAAAACGGTACACGCTAAATCGGTCAATTGAACCTCATTCAAATCAATACGCAAAAAAGAAAATATATCGATGAAAATAGAAAACTTTGAAGTTGAAAAATAAAAGTCAGAATTCATGCGTCCCTCGCGGGATGAAAACAATATGTCCTCGTGTTATTCCTTTGTTTATAGCGCGAACAAACCGAAATAAAAGCTTGGCCGGGATTCCTCTGACGTGTCCTACTACTTCTACATGCATGCACGCATCCTTGTCCGCCAAAAATAATTAATTCAGTTGTAAATACCTGCAGGTATCTGTTCAGAAATTGCGAAAAGTTTCTGTGCTACAATTTAACATAGTACATAAAATGAAGTACTGAAATCTTTTCTTTCCGAATTGCAGAGGAGGAAATCGAGAACATTCCATGGTGTTCACCGTCTCAGATACGAAATTGTATTTACCGCAAACTCGGTAAGCACTATAGAACAAATCAGGTAATAGTGTAGTTGCTGTAGACTATCGTAATATTACCGTAATATACCCATAACTTTGCTATAGATTTCCGTACCCCGACTCTGTATTGTAGGTGGATGTTTCCCTTGTTTTCTTGGTTTTTCAAGCCTCAAACGTTAAATTGGCACGAATGAAATGTTCTATGAAGACTTTTCTTATCGATCTCTAGAATATAAAAAATCCAACAGCTTTCTAAAACTTATAGTTTAGATAGTCTATTACGTCACTTGCAAACCAAGACATGTGATTAGCAAATGGCCTATGTATTTTTCCTTATCAAAGGCAGCGCAAAGCCGCGAAACTGTCCAGATTGTGCTGTGAAATGTAGTCGCATCATATTCGACGTTCAGATGTCCTCCATGTACTACCCATCGGACAACCTCTGGCAGCCGATACTTGAACAGCGCAACCTCAGCTCTGGTCCCAATAAAATGGCCGAGTATCAGCACTGGTTCAGGTTAGAAAGCTCTTCTTTTTTCTATGAATATGAAGTTAATAATTCCCAATATTTTTAATATTCATCGAATCACTAACGGCTCCCCCGGCTCCATGTATCTCGTAACGTAAATGATCTATTTTATTTTTGTATGTACTAGTTACAATATGAGCGACCACATTGTATCGAATATATACGATGGCGAGCCGTCAGTTGTATACCCGGATGTGAATATACATTGGCGAGCCGTTCCTACGGGCGAACGGGTCAGAATACATTATTAACAACCACAGGCCGACTCGCTCTGCCCAGACAACGTGACTTTTCTCAAAGCTCTATGTACTGGGTAGCGCGACGACCTTCAAGAAGCATAAATAGTGACCGGGTTTTCACCGGGAAAACACGGGAAATACAAATCCCAGTTCTCCTAGTGACAACCCGTACACTCAATAACATTATTAATGTATAACGTTTATGTTTTTATCATAAATATCGATTCTACATCAAGTTTTTAGTACTTCTGTAAAGAAAGTTTTGGAATAATCTATGCTCTACGCTTGTTTGAAATCGTGAACATGTGAAATTTCTAATGCCGCCTACGCGCGCTTAGATTTTTTTTTTCCTGCAACATAATTTTCCCTCCATAATATTAATGGTAATCAAATAGTAACTCGTGAAATTAGGGATAAATTTCACTTGTTTGTCAAAATCTACGTAATTAAACGGCTCGGGAAATTACTTTGATTTTGTCAAACACGCGTGAAATTTATCCCTAATTTCACTCGACCCCATTTGATTACCTATACTAATTGCCTCTACTGTGATCAAATTACACTTTTCCTGTTTTCTTTAGCTTCGGAAAGTAAAAGTACTAAATACTTACCAATTCAAAACTTAAATCAAAATTCCAACGGGAAGTCGGATTATTTTAGGCATCAGAATGGCCGTCATTACTCGGGCTAGCAACGAGCGATCCTTTGTTTAGCGGTCTTTTCGTGAAGTCATCCGTCTAAGCGACAACTACTCGACACAGCGACTAGAAGGCACTTTATAAGGTTCAAACTTTGAGTACAAGCTCTCTAGACGTTCCTATATAAAACTTACCCACTCCTTCTGCATACTAAAGTAACCAAGTCTATTTTACTGGGTTGCTTAGATGACGTCATCCAACTCTAAACGGACAGAAATTATGGCTAACATAATCAAAATTTTAAATTAATGGAATTATTCAGTACTTTTACTTTCCGAAAAAGTGTTATTGATAACAGTAGCACGAAACATAGTCTTGTAAAATTTGTGATCACGTGTCAGGGATGACTTCGCGTGCCCGGTAAGTATGATCCTACCCATGGGCCTTTACGCGCCATACGACGCCATCTTGGATTAGGTGCGGAAAGGCCCGGGGGTACGAGTTTGATCATTACTTTTTTCCATCGGAAATCAGAACGCGATATTTTAACGAGATGGCGTCTTAATCTACTCCTGTAACTCAGAAAATTATGAATTGTTTGTTTCTTTTTTCAGAAAGCGGATAGTGAAGCTTAACGTGGTTTACAAAAGTCTGGAAACTCAAGTTACCACAGAGAAACCAGCCTACACTTTTAGAGACTTAACAGGTATGTATTAAACGAAACGCATTGAACTGGTGTACGAAACCCTCACAAATATCCTTTTGGGACCATTTTTTTTACGTCACAATTTATTTGATCATTTCTGATCACTGAAATACATTTTGTGCATTGTTTTTTAATTTTAACTGTTGCAAAGCAATTTTAGTAGACATCCGAAAGAGGCCTGGTAACTAGTTTAACCCAACAAACTCAAAGCTCTATTTTCGCATTTAAATACATTCTAGGTCTGATAAATACAGCAGCTTAAGTTCTTGACCTCCCATGCTCCAGGGTCCTAGGAGCTTGAGCAAAGCAACCAGCTCTTAGACCCTTGAGCATGTTTATCTCCTTGTCCAAAGTATATAGCGTTCCATCGCACAATCCACGAAAACGTTACAGCGTGCGTCATAGGCTGCAATTTGAACGCGCGTAGATTCACTCTGCCACCCACACGGTCTTGATATCTTCCAGGTGATCTCGGAGGCAACATGGGTCTATTCATGGGGTGCAGCCTGTTGACACTGGCCGAGTTCGTGGATGTCCTCATCATGCTGTGTGCTTCACGGTGGAACAAGAGCCGCCAAACTAACAGTGCAATGTAACAGTATTCAACACGAGTAGATTCTACAGTCTTCCGCGATGTCATAAGGACCTAAAGTCCGTCTCACACGAGAGCTATCAGCTTAAAAACGGGCACCAGAGGTATTTTGCTAAGGCGATAGCTCTCGTGCGCGGCGAGTTTTTCACCTCAATTGACCGTGAGGAAAATATATATCGTGTTTGATACTTTTAGTCTCTTGACGTGTGCGCTGAAGAGAGCTAACAGCTTAGCTTGGCGTAATCTACTGACCAATGAAAATGCACAGTGCTCTCACGTGATTTCAAAATGGCGACGTCCAGCGATAAATAATCACATAGGTACTTAGCTTAGGGGATAGGTTAGTGACATTCACCGTGTGCGGTGAGACGGCGCTTGAGCTAACAGCTTAGCAAACGAACTCTCGTGCTCGTTTGCTAAGCTGATAGCTCTCGTGTGCGGCGGGCTTACTTTACTCTTTTCACCTGGAGGCCATCTTGGATTCAAAACGAGGGAATCTTTGTTTTTGCCAGGTTAGCCTCGTTCTGACTATGCCTCACTACGAGGCTAACCTGGCAAAAACAAAGGATTGCCTCGTTTTGAATCCAAGATGAATGAACGGTAATGAACGATATAGCTATATATAAGCATACCACCATGATGTGATTTCATTTCTAAAGAGTAGAAAATAAGCCGGGGTACAGCTGTTATGGGCTGTTATCGCAGTTCGGGCATCTTGGATAAAACAATAGTTTTGGCCCCGGTAGCCTCACACTGGTTGGTTTCAGAACGAGTTTACCGGACGAAAACAAAGGTTTTTATTCTGCTGGGGACTCAACATGGCCGCCGTGCGATAAAAGCCAATGGCGTCATAGTAGAATCCTTAATATGACGTCATTCACACATTGAAAACCATCAATAACAACACTGATTGACACTGTGATGTAACCAAGTTAGATAGTGCAGCCTGGCACTAGTAATGAACTAAGACATTTAGCGTAATAGCACCATTGTTAAATTTATTTACCTGCATCATTGCAATATTGACGCTATAGAGCGGCTTCGACTGAGTGTCGTAAAACCAAAGTAAATAGAGAACCATCACGAGAGCAAGTAAAAACGCAATGATCCAATCACGGGAGCAAGTAAAAACGCAATGAGGTGAATGGTTTTACTTGAACCAATCAGAGGTAAAATAAACGCAATCGTGGATAACTCACTAAAATGAAATTGCGTGACGAACCAAAACAATGTTTGGTTTTAGTTTAGAACTTGATTGGCTGATACAAAACATAGAGAAGCTAAGCAAACGCAAAACCAAAACTTTCGACACTCAATCGAAAACCGTTTTATTAGCAGACAACTAAAGTGTTGTTCAATGAATCATGAACTGGAAATGGTAGTACGTGACCCTAGCCTTATACCAGGCTCTTGACCAGGCCCCTAGTTCTTGACCATATAAGGTCCTTCAGATTGACCAGGCCTCTAGTTCTTGTCCATATAAGGGTCCTTCAGATTGATCAGGGCCCTCCCTAGTTCTTGATTGATCAGGTGATCCATTATGTTAGACCAGGCTTTTGACCATATACAGTCCTTCCAGCTCATAACCAATCTTACGGTAATAGTTGAGTGTTCCAATACCTAAGAATGAATACAAAAGGTTACTATCACTGCAACAGTGATTATAGATAAAAACTCAATGAGAAGAAATATTTTCAAAATTCAGTTTGCTCTTCACCGTCATCCTAAACCTAAACAGACAGACACAAGTATTTTTATTGGCACTTTGCAAAGTACGCTTTACTAAACTGTAATGTACCGATCAAATCGAAACATAAACATCCCCCCGGCAAACCACCGGACATTTGACTCGTTTTCGTGCCCGGGGAGTAAGGAATTTGGCATCGGTAGCTGTCCTTTGGGTGGGGAATTTGACACCAGATGGGAAGGGTAGGGATTTGAACAAGTTGTCTCGATTTTATTTCATGTTATGTGCTGCGTGGTTTCCTCGATCGAAATCATTGGAGCGGGGAGGTCACTTTAGACGACTAAAAGGCCAAAATACTTCACTTCACTTCACTTCACTTCACTTTTATTTCAATTTACCAATTATATTACAAAGAATCTAACCCACCCACATTTAGCAAATGCTATTCGAGGTGGGGGGTTAGCAAATGTACAAGAGACGATCGTATTAACAATTTTCAAGCAAAAGAAGAACGGAAACAGATCTCAGATTACAAAAAGAACTTACAAGCAGAACTGACTGCTAAATAAGTACTACTTAAAAAAGCCACAATATAAATCTACTATAATTTACAAGATTTATAGACTCAGGCAATTTCCTAGTCGTAAATAAGACAGGAAGTTTAATTTAAGGAGAAGAGCCAAAGATTGAAATAGTTATGGATTTGCTACATGCTGCATAATCTGCATAATCTGGGCCATATCTACATAATCATTACTAGACGAAAGAACATCAATAAGTAAACTTTTGCATTTTTTTATAAAGACAGTTTTTTTTACAGAGCGTATTGAGGATGGAATACAATTCCAGACCTTCACTCCAATTGAACAGAATGACTTTGCGTGAATGTTTAACCTTGAACGAGACTGATAAAGATTGCCGCGTGTTCTTGATCTAGTATTGTAATTATGAACATCACTTATTCTGGTAAACAATGAAGAAATATTAATAGGTGATTTACCATTTATAGCATCGTGCCGTAGTGCAAGCAATATTATGAAAGTAAAGGAAATTAATTGGAAGTATGCCTGATTCAACAAAAAGAGGGATTGCATGGTCTCTATATTTAGCAAAATTCATCAAACGCACAGCACGTTTCTGAAGAATAAGGAGATGATTAAGATGAGTCTTACTAGCTTGACCCCATACCGATATACCATAATGCAGATAGGGGTGCATCAGTGCGTAGTAAATTCTTTGTAGGGTGTGCTTGGGAACAAAGTGTCTAAGTCTAGCTATAATTCCAACAATTCTGCTTAACTTAAGCGAAACATATTCAATATGTGATTTCCAAGATAAGTTGGAATCAATGAACATGCCTAAATACTTTACTGTGCTTTTCCTTTCTAGAGGCATCATTCGTTTTGACGCTGGATCAAAAACGTTTAACTGTGGGATATAGTCAAGAGTTTTTTGATGAGGATTAAAAATGACGAAATTAGATTTACGAACATTTAACGTTAGCTTGTTAGCCTCTAGCCAGCGGCATAATTTTTTTAGTTCGTTGTTCACAATTTGCTCTAAGACATGGATATTTGTGTGTGAATAAAGAATACTGGTACCATCTGCAAATAAATAAAAATTGAGTTTATCGGAGGACATACATATATCATTGACGTATAAAAGAAAAAGTAAGGGACCAAGAACAGAACTTGTGGGACTCCAACAGAACAAGTTTTTTTTTTGGAGACATTGATGCCAATAGCAGTCGTCTGAGATCGGTTTCTTAAGTAGGATGTGAACCAATCTAAAACAATACCTCGTATGCCATAGTGATAAAGTTTTTTAAGTAAAATAGAATGATCAACCGTGTCAAACGCTTTCTTCAAGTCAATAAAAATACCACAGGTAAATTCTTTGTTGTCCATATTTTTATGAATCTTATCAACGATATCAATAATGGCATGCTGGGTGGAAAAGTGCTTTCTAAATCCATACTGCGCAGAATATAATATGTTGTGTTTATCAATGAACTTAATTAGTCTGGCATACATGATTTTTTCAAAGATACGATTAAAGACTGATAACAGGGAAATAGGCCTATAGTTGTCTGGATCAGATTGATCACCAGATTTAAATATCGGTACAATTTTTGCAAATTTCAAACTATTCGGGAAAGACCCATGTTCAATGGACATATTAATAATGGTCGCCAAAAATGGACTCAGAATATGTTTTGCAAGTTTTAAAATATATGTTGGACAAGAATAAAGACCATAAGACTTATTCTCGGGAATAAGACTAATTTGATCTTCAATTTCGTAGGTTAAAACAGTATTAAAATAAAAGGAATCATTAACAGAATTTCCTAGGTAAGAAGAAAAGGAGTGCCGAGACGAAGAAAAAATATTGGCTAGTCTGTGCCCAATGGTTGCAAAATGATTATTTAGAATATTACTGATTTCGGATTGATTTTTTGTTGTAACCCCATAATTTGGTTTCATGATAGAATTGATGCGTTTATCTGTTTTCTTTTTGCTAGAGATAAGACTATTTATTCCTTTCCAAGTCTGCTTCATGTTGTGAAGATTAGACTCAAAGAAAGAGTGATAGTATAAGGATTTACTATGTCTTGAAAGCCGGGAAATCATATTTCTATAATATCTATATTTATCACGGTCTCCATTATGATAATATATATTCTTTAGCTTAATTGATGTTCGAATTCCCTTGGTTATCCAAGGCTTGGATAATTGCTTTATCTTACGCTTTGATAAGGGCTTAAGTGGTGCGTGTTTGTTTACTAATTTGTTAAGTTTGTTGTAGAAAGTACTAAAAGCAGTGTCAACATCATTTGAATGCTCAAGGGAATTTCCGAAATTAGCACCTTTGAGGTCTGACAAAATTTTTTGCTTGTTGAACTTCGAGTAATCTCTGATTTTCGTCGGTCTAGAACTATAAGGAACATTACAATTATAAAGAAGACATACTTGCGAAAAATGATCACTAATGTCAGATACAATATTTCCACAAACTAAATTATATGTATTATTATTTAAGAATATGTTATCAATAAGGGTGGCAGAATCACCATAAATTCTTGTGGGTCTAGAAATTGTCGGGAAAAATGTAGAGCTATAAAGATCGTTTAGAAAATCTTTGCTATAAGTACTGGAGTCGTATTTAAGAAGATCAATGTTGAAATCGCCCATTATGCAGACTGTCTTACATGACTTGTTGAAATTGTATAAGGTTTCACTCAAATAATCCAGGAATTTAGTTGGATCGTTATGCTGCCGATAAATAATGCCACAAACAATATTTTGATTATCCTCCATTACGAGTTCAATCCACAGAGCCTGAAAATAAATATTAGAAGTCTTTTCTAGAATGTTATAACTTATATTTTCTGCTATATACATTCCCACTCCCCCTGCCGAGAGTGGAGTGGGAACATATTCAAACTTATAATCCGGCAAATCAGGATTAAAATCTAGAGGCTGATCACCGCATATCCTCGTTTCAGAAACACCAATAACACTAAAAGGAAAGTTTAGTTCACATAATAGGTGATCTTGAAACGCCTCAATATTTCTTTTAAGGCTTCTTACATTATTATGTAACAGGGATAACGAATGGTTTTTATCATTTTGTTTAATTTTAGTCACTTCAAAACTATGTGGTGAAAAATAGCGGCAGTCGTGCCGAACGACATTATGTAAATTATGATCAGGATTGAAATCATTATCAAAAGTAGCGTTTATATAGCTTAAAAACATCAAGATCAAATAAACTAGGAAGCGAGTTTAAGGTGTTTTTGGAAGGTGATGCACTAGATAAGCTGTTGTTGAAATTTCCATGGGCCAGTATAATATTTTGATGCTTATAAGGCAGAATAGAGAGATGTTTCCGTTTTTCTTTACATTGCTGTTTATAGCTTAAAGCCATTCACTTAACGCCGCGGAATTGCGAAAGATAAAATAATTCCAACATACAGGTGTAAGTGTCGTTAACAAATAGAGTCACTTATCTCTAGCCATTGCCTGCATCCTTGAATATTTCAGTTAGTTTCTTTAGGTCCTCAGCCACACAAACCCTGTAAATGCGTGTGTCATCGCCTTGGCGAAGATATACGGAGTTATTCTTGGCCCAGCAATAAGAAAAATCATGTCGTGACCGAAATTTCTTTGCTTCGAATAGTAGAGATTGGGCCTTTGGCGTAAGATGGTCAAAAACCCTGATGACATTGAGCGTTTCGTCTAAGTCGGTGCTAAATCCTAACTGCGTTGGCTTGATCTTGCAGGCTTCGTTTCGGACTTGCATGAGTGGGCTCTTTCTCGATATATCAACGACAATGAACTACAGCAAAACAATACCCTGAAATACAAAGAACCCTAACCCCAGAATACAATGAACTACAGCGAAACAATACCCTGAAATACAAAGAACGAACGAAAACAATAGAGTTGTTCATTGTCCTGAATTTCAGGACGTTGATATATCGAGAAACTGGCAGGGTATTGTTTCGCTGTAGTTCATTGTATTCTGGGGTTAGGGTTCTTTGTATTTCAGGGTATTGTTTTGCTGTAGTTCATTGTCGTTGATATATCGAGAAAGAGCCGAGAAACTGCCCCCATGAGTGATTCCCTCGATAACCGCCTAATGAACTTGCACACAATAGGTTTCGGTTTCCCCTGAATTTGATTTCGTACTGGTACACGATGGGCAATGTCTATGTCGCTAAGTGAGATATCAGCCCCCATCAAATTAAACAACTTCACACAAAGCTTTGTGGTGACCAAGGACGATTCGGTCTCGCTGCACTCCGGTACTCCAATGACTTTCACATTGTATTGATAACTATAGGTTTCAAAACTGTCGAGAGCATTTTCGATTTTATCGGCTTGTATGGCGATTTCATTCAGACGAAAGCATAGACGCTCAAGCTCCTTCTTAACTACCTCGTTAGAAGAGAGAAGGTCATCATACTGCCTGCTGAGAAATTGAATCGAGCTTTCTTGGTCGTTTCGCTCATCTCGAGGCCTCGGCTCATCAGCGATTCGATCGCTTAGTTTCTTGAATTCTTTCGATAATTTATCCACTTGAGTCTTTAAATCTTGATTTTCTTTTCGGAGCGCCTTAACGTCGGACATGGTCAGCCTTCAAGCACTCATAGAGCGCTTGATTATCTGTAAAAGATAGGAGCAACAAAAATACCCTACCGAGCTCCAGCTCCACTCCAGCTCGAGTACTGCTTTTGTAAGCTACTGGTTTTAAAACAAAGGGAGTCCAAAAGCTTTGTGCTGTATTTGAAGGTATCAAAACATAAATGTAAATTGCTTACGAATATTTAAACTGTCTGTTAAAAACAAAATGCGATGTCACAGCTAATATTGTTACATAGCCACAAGCACAACGCACTCTCATTGGCTGATTCAGGCTCACGTGGCAGTCATCAAAATCCGACGTATCCCGCGGGGGCAACAATTCATCAATTGTTGCCCGCCACGTGATTACATCGCGACAGAAGACGGTGTGATTGGTGATGGTGTGGTTAGCTAAAGGCGGGAAATATTTGTTTACCAAAACGTCTAGATCTTCATCAAAAGCTGACCATTTTTCGTCGAAAGAAAGCATTCAAAATGGAACCAGCTCCAAAGAAACAAATTACATCTTTATGAAGCGCAAGAGAGATAAATTGGTAGCTAAAAAAGGGTGCAAGAAAGACACAAAACGATACTAAAAATGCCGTGGCGACGCTGGCAGCGTTTGGTGTTGAAAAGCAAGCAAAAGAGAAGACGACGAAACCTCGCTCGTATCAGGTAATAAAACTTATGTCTATATAACGAATCACTTGATGACTGTCCCTTCGGGAATCAGTGAGGTTTGTTTCCCGCCCTCGATCCTAGATGTTGCCCGAGAGGATCTCGGGGACACAAAACTCACTGTTTCCCTCGGGGCCAGTCATTAAGTGTTTACTATGTCCTGACCGCCAAATACGACGATGGGGTGGGGCATTTGAACAACATTTTTGGCCCGGGGGAAGGGAGTTTGAACAATGCAAACTCAAAAAATTCAAATGCCTGGGGTTTGTCCGGGGGAAGGGGTGTTGTTACATAACCTAAACTGTAGAACAATTCCCACCCCCCTCCCCTCCCCGGTTATGTAAACAACTATCAATGCTTGAAAACAAATCAAATATCTATCGATTGGAGAAACTTACGTAGGCAAGTTTCACAAAGGCTTGCAAGTTTGGAAATAAATAATGATGAACGCAGAGATTCAGCACAAAATAATAAACTTAAGAACATATCGATTATTCGAAACAGATTAAAAACTAGGAAAATACCTTATATAATTGTATAACTCAAGGTGTTAATCGACACTTTTGAAGATATAGAAAAAATATAAAAAGAAAAGTACTCTACAGTACTTAACTGAGGATGAGGTATATTTATTAATGATAAACCCACCCAGTACTTTACAAAAGCTAATAGCTAAATATACTTGAATGTATTGAAATCTGAAACGATAACTTATTTGGATAAAACCAATGTATTTATTTATATAAAGTAGTGTCTAAAGTGTATCTGACTATTTCGCCCCTCCGGCCGGTACAGAATCATTTTTCCCTGTTGTAGTTTATTAGCCAGGTCTGGGAATCGCAAGACAACCTGGACCCAAAGTAATTCGTGATTTTTATGCTACAAATACCTAGACGAGAAATAGGTATAGAAATCCAGGAATTTTCCGCCTCCCTGTTTAATGATGAACAAGAGGCCCTGAGTGGCCTTAACTCGGGCCACCTATAAATAGGTTAATACATGGAGTTCTAGCATATTTTTGTGTGATTCATGGTTTGTGCTAGGGGACCAGATAATTGATTCACTACTGATGCTTGTGATAATTTATAATGGAATGGACCTTTTGCAGGAATGGTTGTACTAGTGGTTGTACTAGTTGGCAAACAAATATTTAAAGGCACTTGTACGAGATCGGCAGCGTTATTAGCAAAACCTGTTTGTATATTCTATTTTCCACCTTCCAATTCTCAACCGCTAAAGGTGGTCACGGTCGCAGGAGTTAATTACAAAGTTTTACTGATAATTAAAACGGGGTTGCACGAGGGTGGTTGCTGAAGGGACTGGTCACAAATTAGCAGGGGGGGGGGGGGGTGGTGAAAGGGGGATTATCATATTCTTTGAATATGGAGGGTCATAAATAATTGGCAACTGAAAAAGGATTGGTTATGGGGGTAAAGGTTCAAAATATTTCATACTCTTTGTCCAGGAAGGGTTATACATTTTTAAGACTTTTATGATCTCCATCCCTCCATCCCCCCCCCCTTTTTTTTTGCATCTCCACTGCTAATTTTTGACCAGCCCCTAATGTTTAATAAAATATTGTGTGCATTGATTTCATGCATGTAGACCACTTGGAAAATAAAATTAACTTTATTTAAAGAGGGTAACACCAACTAGTACACATATAGAAATGTGTGGCCCTCCTTGTAATTAAAAATTCGGAAAAAAACTGATTTAGATCAATATCAATTAAAATATGTCACTAATTAACTCTTTCGCTGCTATTGTCGAGTCCGATGTCGAGTTTACTGCACATCGTGAACAGTCCCAGAAAAAGTTCGAAATTAGCATATTTTAGGCAACACGTAATCAATCATGTGACTAATTAGCATAGATTATGCAAGACGAGATTCAGAATTATATTTTGTACATATCTGGAAGATTTCATGTCAGTACCCTTAATTTAACTTGAGAAATTAAAGAAATTGTCATGGTGGTCAGAAAAGTGATATTATGGGCAAAATTACCACATAATATAGCAGTGAAAGAGTTAAGCTAAATATTGTCTGTTCATGACTGTAATAATAATATCAGTATACAAGTGAATGCATATAAATTATATATCACTTCAATTTGTTATCTGAAAATACTTCTGAAATACTATAAAAGTAGATTGGGCCACGGATTTGGTTAGGCTTGGAGGATCAGCAATATGTCAACCATTCCGACTCTAACCCCTTCTGATGCACCCAAGAGAGAAATGCCCAGGAGATCCCATCATACCATCTTAGCTTAAGCGAGAAAGAATATGTACTTGAGCGCAGAAAATCTGAACAAAACAGGTTGTATGAAGATGGCCCTCTTCTGAAAGACGGCAATCTTGATCGTTTTGCCGAAGAAGGTCCGTCCGCGTTCGATTCCTCGTCAACCGATGCAGCTGCATGACGTTTTGTTCTCCTGCATTTTTCGTTAGAGATCCATTTCTGTAAAACAAATAACAGCTCATTACCCCCGGCCTACCAACTCAAATGTAATCTAATGAATTTGGTATTGAACTTAATCAAACTGAATCCAGGGAAAGCAAAGACAGTATATTTAAATGAATGGTTGAATATTTCTTCACCTTCACTCTTTCCTCCGACAGGCCCGTTTCCTCTGCAGCTTTCTTGATGTAAGCGGACACAGTATCTTCCCTCGTGTTTATCATTCCTCTCTCGTAAAAGCAAATGAGTATATCCCTTTGTCTGTCTGAGATTTGGACATACGCTACCTTTCGACAACTCGTTTGATTACTTTGCTTTCGTTCATGTTGAATAGTTTGATTGAACCGATCGCAGAATGACTGAAAGTAATAAAGAATGGATTTCGCGCCGTCTGATTGGCTGCAAAAATACCAAAAGGCCTGGTTTCTAATTCAGTAGGCGGGGATGATAATCTAAGCACGCTTGAATCACTTTTCTAAATTTAGGAAAGTGTGGTTGAAGCGTATTAGAAAATGTGAGAAGGGTGCACTGGGAGTTGGGCTAGTGATCGCATAGCCACATGGTTAGGACTGCTGTACACAAGCTACAACCGTCAACCGGGGCACTTTACAACAAGGCTATAGAAAGCACGCTCAGGACATTCAGCACCAATCAGCGAAGTTCTAGCTAGCACAGGTAGAAGAATATGAAGGGTGAACAGGGTCAAAAATGTCATTACATGATTATACGTTTTATTGGGCCTTGTTGACGTTTTATTGGGTCGTGTTGTCATTTTATTGGGCCGTATTGACGTTTTATTGGGTGGTATTGACGTTTCATTGGGTACAGTCGATGTTTCATTGGGTCGTGATGTCGTTTTATTGGGTCGTGTGACCATTGTCATTTTATTGGGTCGTGTGGCGTTTCGTTTCGTCGTGACGTCGTTTTATCCGATCGTGTCATTGTTTTATTGGATCGTGATATCGTCTTATCCGATGAAGTCCGGGTCGTTGCGACGCTGTTTCATCGGATTGTCGTTGTTGTTTTATCGTGCTATGCACCTTCAGAACGTGTTACCTGCGGTCGCACCTATTAGTCGTCCATTTCCCCGCCATTTTTGCTGGATGATTTGCTGGTTTGCTGGGCCGGGCGCCATTTCTACCTTGAGACGAGTCGAGTGTTTCTTCCTCAGTTTTTGGTTGCCGAAGCAATGGAAGGCAAGGAGAAAGACAATGGCAAGGACCTTACCAGTCATTTAACGGCAATTACGAAGTCGGCGATCGATGAACTGGATCGTTTTAAATCATCAGTTGTTTCCAGGGGAATTTCAAGTTTTACTCATTTTAGCTTCCCTGGCAGTGCCTTTAGTTCCTCTAGACTAGTACCTCTACTGGGTTCTGGATATAGGGAAGCCAGTGATTTTCAGATAAGAGCCAACGAAAACTTCAGGTAACGTTCTTTTTACTTAAGATTATTATTACTTAAGGTTGTTTCATTTAAATGTTACTTATATTACTAGAAGTAATCAAAGTGCGTTCGACATATATTTTTGTATGAGAAATGAATGGGCTTCCTGTGGTGATAAATTAAAATACACACTCCCTGTATTACTATGGACTGTATGTGTAAACAATTAATATCCCTGTCTTTAAATATGTGAACAGTTTTGAATGTCTTGACTTATAAGTTATTCAAGGGGATGGACCTGTTCAGTAAAATAGGTAATCAAATGACTGGACATCAGTGCGGATCTTGAAGAAAGTTTTAACAAATTATAATAATGCATATTGATAGTTTAACCATGTGGTGTATAGCATTCAAATGACCAAGGCTGGCTCCACAATACTAACCCTGCCCTGGGTAAACCAGCTGGGATACAGAACAACTAAAAATAAATTTTGTTTGGCATATCTCTTTTGAGCTTGTGTTCGATATCCCGAAGCGCTCAGACATACTGTATTGCCATGGACTTCAACCTGGGTAAACCAGCTGGGATACCGAACAACTCAAAACACATGTTTTGGTGTACATCTTGTTTAGGCTTGTGTTCAATATCCCGAAATGCTCAGGCATACTGTGGTGCCATGGACTTCAACCTGGGTAAAACAGCTGGGATACCGAACAACTCAAAAAACATTTTTTGGTGTACATCTTGTTTAGGCTTAATTGTGTTCAATATCCCGAAATGCTCAGGCATACTGTGGTGCCATGGACTTCAACCTGGGTAAACCAGCTGGGATACCGAACAACTCAAAAAACATTTTTTGGTGTACATCTTGTTTAGGCTTGTGTTCAATATCCCGAAGCGCTCAGGCATACTGTAGTGCCATGGACTTCAACCTGGGTAAACCAGCTGGGATACCGAACAACTTAAAAAAAAAATTTTTTGGGCGTACACATCTTTTAGGGCTGTGTTCAATATATCTCTTTTTATAGGCTTGTGTTCAATATTCCGAAATGCTCCGACTTCAACCTGGGACTTTAGATATTTTGGGGGCACTTTCCCCAAGCATCACGTCAGATGCTTTACTTTACCGTTTATTATTTGGTTCGACTTACGCTGTGATTGTTCGACTTACGCTGTGGTTGTTCGACTTACGCTGTGCCGGCCCTTCGAGTGCCTGTGCTGTTTAAGAACCACATTTTGACCCTGATTCCGCTTTATAGATATCATACACGTGCCTTGTGCATCAGTTATGTACATGTAGTTAAATTTTGATTTTAGCTGATTTATACAAAATTAAACTTAACCCAACTTTTAAGCAAAGGTACAAATACCCTTTTAATTACGTGCTTATTCGTACCCGAGAATTCCAATTGACCCATGCCATTGTATGTTTCATTGGAATTGCGGTCGTTTCGCCACCAAATCGTTCGCCACCACTTTCTAGTCGATTCGCCACCACTCAAAGTCGATTCGCCACCACTCAAAGTCGATTCTCCCCAAACATATGTAGGTATTTAAATTTACCGTAGTGTTTTAAGAGAAATGAACATGAAACTTCGAACATGAAACTTCAAACGTGTGGACATGAAACTCAAACACACGGGACTTGTGTACCTTCACACAAATTAGGTATAATAATCTACTTCTCAAACCTTGCTCGAACAATAGCCGCCATCTTGTGACATCGCGTCACGGCCGTACTTGAAGTTGTGTTTGGTCTTTTTCTGAGCTTGTTGCATAGAGCGAGACTAGTTTCGGATAAGTAAAGTTATCCTTCTCCAAGGCTGAAATCTCTCGGTATTTTTTGGCAGTGTGTTAAGATTGCATTAAGATCGGAATTTATAGGCAGCCGAGTTTGATCGCTTGTAATAATTATTGGTGTGAATCCGGCTTAGCTCGTGTTCACCTAGCCTCCTTTGCAGACGTGTTTAGTTTCGGTCCCATTCTCCCTACACACTAACCTAGGGTTGCCTTTGATAAAAGAAAAAGAAAAATGTATTATTATACAATTAAAAACACTATTAACCCAGATTTGCCCCTTGTTGCTCAGCATAGAATTCCTTTAATGAGCTATTGTTCATTTCATTTGTTTGCCAACATGCATATAATGAAAACATCTGACCTGCAAAGTATTCAATTATTGCATCTAAACTATATCAAAAGTCTTTCAAACTTACCTCGGTGGATGCTGTTTTGAATAGGATAGCAAGACAACCTGCTGTAGCATTCATATGTCGGCTTCTCTGTTTGAGCAAGATTGATCCAGCAACAGCAATACTGGGGAGCCATGTTGAGTCTTTTGTGCCATTCGGATAGCGCAACAGTCATTAAGAAGGCGTAAAAGATTGGCGCCCTCTCCTTCCATTCTTGGCACATGGACTGCATACTATATTCTTGTAAGTCTTCTTTACTAGCTTTCCGTAGTATCGAGGGATTATTTCTTGAGCACAAACCATTCACTTCTTTTAGGACTTTGCACAGGACTTGTTTCACGATAATGTTTATTACTGGCTCGCATTTTATCACATCACTTGCTATTCTCTCTGGTTGACCATGAACTAACGCTTTTCCCAGAGGCTCATAGCAAGGTTCAAGGGTTTTACTGGCCGACTTTGATGGATATTGAACTGTTACCTTAACTTTTGTTTCAGTAAGAGCGGTAGTCTTGGCTGGCTTTGCTAGCGGTGTTGAGGTCAACAAGCCAGGAAGAAGGAGAGATAGCTGCGGTTCAGTATCAGGAGTAGCGATAGAGGGAGATTTTAAATGACCAAAAGCATTGTAAACCAAATGGTTGGGCTTCTGGAACGCCCTAGTAGGAGTATAAGAAGTACAAGTGGTAGGTGCTTGCAATTGAGAGCCAAAGTTTAGAGATTTTGACGCCCCAGGTTGATTAGTTGTCGTCGCTGAAACGCTGTCAGAATCTTTTCGTAGCCTCTTCACTCTTGCTGGCTCCACGCTACAATCAAAGCTGCCTCTGAGTTCTTCTTTCAAGTCCACGATATTTGCCTCTAACTTCTCTAGTTTTAGAAGACGTTTATAGCATGGGTTTGTACACACAAACAAGTCGTTCTCGGAGAAGATAATGACGTCGACGGATAGCGCGGAATTGATCAACTTTGGAAGATCGTGAGCTGTTTTTCCAAATATATTTATCTTCTCTTTGACAGGAGGAGTGCTACTACATAGATAACATCGAAGATCACCATTGACAAGCTTTTTCGGCGTATTAACCTCCATAATAAATAGATAAACACGCCATTTTAAACATGGAATTAACTTGTGAAAATTTTCGCGGGTGATTTTCTGACACTTTTATAAGCTGCTCCGCGATTGGCTAATCTTCTAACAATGGCTTAAATCTGATTGGATACTCAAACACAATGGGAATGGAATGTCCGGCTCGGTTCAGCAGACGTTAGTGTGTAGGGAGAATGGGACCGAAACTAAAAACGTCTGCAAAGGAGGCTAGTGTTCACCGAGCCCTGGGTGATTATGTAAATTGCTGTTTGGTTTAGTTTCCTGTCACGTACGAGGGTCTGAATGGGGTTAACTGACAACTGACAAACAGCCTTAAAAATAACTGTTAACTGACAAATGACGATTTTGTAACTGTTTGCTGACAAATAAAACTTAACTGTTAACTGACAAATTTGTTTTTTGGGGGTCAAACATTGTCAATTTCTCCTGTTAGAAAAAAGTAAAGGCTTGTTCAGGGATGTCAAGGATGCCTCGGTGAAGTAAGTTAATCAGGAGATACAGAGGAAGCTGGCATCTCCCTGATGCACGTCTGTTTTGGGCGTTGTGCCATCCTTCCACGTCATTGTTGGTTCGTATCGCCTTCTGGTACAGAGGATGTAGATGGGGTTTACTGTTAACTGTCATTGCCTCGTTTTTGTTTTAGTGTTAAGTGTTATAAAGCCCAGAAGTTAAGTGTTAACTGTTATGTAAAAATTAGCAGTTAAGTGTTGTAAAACATTTCAGAGATTAATGGACCCTTTCAGCTTGCTTGTTTGTTGCCCTATTTTAGACCACGTGATAGTTCTCCAGAGGTGTCAGTGCCTTGTTTTCCAATAATTATAGAAATTGGCACATTTCCTCTTGGGAAGGTCTGAAAGGCAACGTTTTCATTCTCGCGGTCTGGGTAATCAGACTGTCGGATCATGGCGCGCACGTTGGGGACTGGTCTGGGACGAGATTGATGATAATCTTGACAGAGATGAACTGGCTCTCCTCAGACTCCAAACAACAACGGTATTGAGGCTAGACCAACCTCGTTCCCAGGGTTGCTCGGTCAGATTTCGTTTCTTCCTCTGACTTTCTTCGTCTGAGTTCACTGCAGTTTAACTGGACTGGGACACTGCTCAGAAACTGCATGTAACAGTGTTATTTCGGTGATTTTACAGCTCTGACGAGTTCACTGTTGCAAGGAAGTTTGAATTGTCTCTCGGCCAACCAAGTGTTCAAAGGATTCGCTTTATCAGGAACGTCAACCTAATATGACTATAGAGAGTACAGGAACTGTTTGTCATCTCCTATAAAGAGAACTTCAAGCTCCTAGTCCTAGCTCACAATCCTCCGACTCTGGGAAGATTTGTTTGGAGATTTCTGCCTTTTTTCACCATTTAGTAACTTTGGGTTTCAACTGATCGCCATGCACTTGAAGCCAAGTTTTTTGTAAGAAAGCAGCGCAAATGGATCCGCTTTCTCCATCGCGTTTAAATATGGCGGATGCGAACGTGACCTGGAACTTGTTTATAACTTACCTTTGGCAATATCCGCGTATCGTAATATACTTTCAACCAATCACGTCGCGGAGAATACCAGGTATCGTGTTCTGTAACCATTCCGATCACGGGACGCACAATTTCAATTAATTTGGCTCTCAAAATACATACGGCGTATAATGTTTCTCATCAACCGTCTTCTACACGTGAAGTTGGACCACAGGTACCCCAGGCTCATTATGCGTAACGGTTATTTCCGGCGATATTTCAAATTACAGTAAATGTATGGAGTTTTTAAATCGTCAAAATATTCTTACCTGTCTCTTGTGTATTTCTTTCAGTTTCTGTGAAGTTTCAAGCCATTCCGTTCAATATTGAGGGCGTTACAGTAATTTTCCTTCCCTTAGTATAATTATTGGGAAGGTAGCAAACTGTACGCCGATCAGGTGCAGAAAATCGCCTCGAATTCGCATAAAAATCCCGTACATCGCCAACATTCCTTCAAATAACGGTTGCCCCAAAAACAGGTCCTTCACCACCTGTGCAGCAACGAGGCGACAAACAGAATTTTTTTATATTAATCGATAATAATCATTAACTTGATATTATAGGAAAATCACATGCCTGACCACTCAGGTAATTCCACGTTAAATTGCACGAGAAAACTGATATCGGTTTTAACGTGAAATTACCGAGTCTGGCACGTGATATTCCTTGAATCACATAGTCCGATGAATCACTTTAAGATTTAGTACTTTTGTTGATATATTTTTTTGGTGGGGGGGGGGGGGGGGAGGGGGCATTTTCCAAAAGTAACCCGAAAAAGACAACGTATATGAATGTAGGCTATTTTAAGGTTATAACAAGTTAACTTTACTACTGAACAGCATAGAGCCTGAAGTGAAACATTGTAATCATCAGGAACATTGATATTAACTGATCGGGTTATTCCCCAATAAACTCTATTGTATATTATTATGTCTTGCGTTAGTTTATTCTTAACGAAAACATCAATTCATGAAAATCCTACTGAAAATCGATAAAATTGATAATTGTCGATAATAATCGATTTTCATCGATTTCCGACATTAATCGATTGATTAGTAGTGATTATTATCAATTACTATCAATATTTATCGATTCTCGAAATTATCGATTGGCAGGGCCGGGAATTGTATTCATATAAAGCCCCATTCTTCCCTGCTGTCTTACCAAACCCTCCACGTGCTTCTAGCTACTTGGGTTAGTGAAACTGAAAGGTTATCGAATAACAATAGAAATGTGTCAATCATGCAACAATGAACAATATAACGCTCTTGAATACAAAATGAAGAATAAGTTATATTTTTACGGAAAAACTGATAGCCAAAACAAATATGTAACATTTATGGGAGCTCTTTAGAAGATTGAAAATTCATACAAATGCCCAAATCAGGCTGATCGAAAACTTACGATTTTCCTTATATCAACCACCATTTTGCTCAACCAATAATTCAGCTCTTCGCCTTCAACTTTCAGGATATCGGTATTTGCGGTCTGCTATTTTTCAGTATCGCACTGACTACGCTCGAAGTCTTTTTATTTCTTTCCTCGGCCCACTCCATGGTCTGACAACTCATGACTGATCCTAATAAGCTTCCTCTCTTCCTGTTCTTGGTCTCCAACAATTTTGATATCACGATTCACGGCTTTCGTTCCTTCTTCAATCTTAGCGTCCTCGGAAGCTGATAGTTCTTCGAAATCATATTTTAAATTAAACCGGCTTTGCCTGGTGATTGCTCTCCACCCAATATTTCATCTAAAATCGATTTGCCAAAATCCCATGCGGTAGTGAACCTGGCCGTGGGAGAAACGGTTGGGAGAAACGGTTTCGTCTTCGCTCTCCATTGTGAAGTACCGACTGGAAAAGTGCGAATATTTTACACTGATCTTTCAACTACGGACCGTTCCTTACGAATATCACACCACTTTTAAGAGACGTTGCCGAAAAATGTAGTACAATACAATCGGCGTTGATTACTTTCAACAGTAACATAATTCAAAGGTAGCTCCTTTGGGACACGCCTTCACATAGTCCATGACAGCTTTTTCTAAAAAAAATATTTTTAGCAAATTGTTTTCTATAGATGGTTTGCTCTCTTGTTTCTTTCAGGGGCTCGGGTGGATTGATTAATAGGAGAAATTTCTCTTTTTCAGCTAGTTTTAAAACTGAGAACTGTATCGAGGACTCTCTCGATCGATGAACATAGATCATTTCTTAAATCATTTTAATCATATTATGGCTTGGTCCCTCCCTATTTCTTGCACTTATTAATGTGGCCATTCATAGGTTTTTAAAAACTGGACGCTCTGTTTTTCCGCGATCTATCTCACGTGACTTCCACGCTCCTGACCAATAATAACTCGTAGAATTCCAATCAAACTTCACCTTTCAGGTAACTCCGTTTAATTTTCAATTTGCAAGTAATGAGTGTTTGTGCTGGTTCACAATATCTGATACGCCCATTGGGGCGTTATTGTTATCAAGAGGTATATTAAGTAATTATGTGGATACGCATGTTTCACTCTCACGCTCACGGTTTCCAGCAATTTGTCTTAAGGCTGGTTCTTATAGATGGTTTGCACTCAATTCCCAGATATTCAAACGACAAAGGGCATGGCGGCCATGTTGGTGTACAGAACAAAAGAAGCTAACGAAGTATCTATTGTTAACTGTACACCAACATGAGCGCTATGACGTAAAGTGCAAAGGGTCTATAGTCGTCCCGCTTGATTCTTTTGTTCTGCATATTAATTTACGCTTCGATTAACACAGAACAAAGGTACGTTCAAGCGATCGGGACGATTATGTGAGAACCAGCCTTTAGCTAACAAAGCCCTCACAACCCGCCCCACACAGTGTCATAGCTTTATAAGTATTAGTCAGGCAGTAGCATGTATTTTCCGCTAATATTAGCAATTAGTGTCTATTGTACTAGTTCATAAGATCTGATACGCCCTATAGCGGCGTTCTATACATAAAGCGTTAAATGGCTCCAGACATATGCATATGCCATTCTCACTCGCGCGGACGTCCAATCGCGGAGTTTATACTATTTACAGCACTACGCTACCCTGCCCATACAGTATTATGTAAGGGTTAGATAATGGCACGAGAGTTCTATGTGATTTAGAGTGCCAAGCATTTAGATAGAAAACCACGAGCGCGCTAGCGCGAGTGGTTGTCTATCTAAAATGCGAGGCACTCTAAATCACATAGAACTCTAGTGTTCATTATCTAACCGTCTTAGAATTTGGTCACATCCACGAGACATTTTTTCTGAAATTATTGGCAACTACTGTAAGAAACTCTGAACATTTCGAAATAATATACAGGGTCTAGACTAGGGGAGTAATTAGTATTCTCTATATAGAGAATACTAATAAGGCTATTGTTTTCTATTGTTTCATAGCGTTATTAGTATTCTCTATATAGAGAATACTAATTACTTAACTATGGGATTTAGACAGCTGAAATGGGGAACGCTGATTGTTCGAGTGGGTGTGACCATGTTCTAAAGTCTTATAAGCAGTTGTGTACTTCAGGTTGTTGTTTTACTTTTCAGTCTCTGGAGTTAGTAATGGTGAATACAAGCAAAGTTTCAGACGTAACAACCCGGAGTTGGGCTAGTAATCGCATGGCCACATGGTTAGGACTGCAGCACACATTCAAGCTACAACCGTCAACCGGGGCACTTTACAACAAGGCCATAGAAAGCACACTCAGGACATTCAGCACCAATCAGCGAAGTTCTAGCTAGCACAGGCAAAAGAATAGGTCGGTAAAAAATTATAATTTGAAAATATGCAGCCACACCCGTTTCAAATCTTAATGCGATGTTAAATTATTTAAGATATTGCATAATATTGATATGAAAGCAATTATTTGAAGGAACAAATACGGCTTGTTGAATATAATCAGACTAGAGTTTTTAGCTATATACGGAGCTTATAGCAATGTTTCGTGTTGATAAACAGTTACAATTGTTATGCTAATGTACAACCATGATTTCAAAAAGGTCGCTTTGTGTCAGGAACCAATGGATCTCTGGTTGGCATATTAATGACAATGGATGACGTGCAGTAAGTATCGCTATTACAATATTGTGTAAGTCTTTTTACAAGTGCATTTTGGACACTACAAGTAAGCTTAACGAGTTGTTGCCTAAACCTGTTGAACACCAGTACAATTTCAGAAACGCCCGCAAGATTCCGTTATTTGTATCTCGTACTAAGCGTTTTAGCAATAGTTTTTTTTTACCATACTGTGTGACGAAATGGGATGCCCATTAGGAATGCTATGCCACCGTTTTACATTTTCTGATGTATATGTTGTATATAGGTTATATATAATGTATATTTATTAATCGCCATGTTTAATAATTAGCATACGATATTAAGATCCTTTAGATACTTATATTATATTTACATTTTTGTAAACTTGAGTTTTTCACTTTTTACGATTGTAAAACTACCATTCAAGTATGATTAATAAATTATTATTATTATAATTTAAATATGTCGAATCAGGGGTGATCGTTAGTTTTTGTACAAACCGTGAAATGAACTGTTTGCGATTAACAGAACCAATAACATTCAGAATATTATTGACATATTCAGCGGATTTTAGATATATATAGAACATCAATGGTAGACCGTTCATACATGCAAGTCGTTTTAATTCGTGAACCTGAATGAGTTGCAATTCAATAGCCAGGATTTTTCTAAAAGTATATTGCGATAATATGGCTATATTTTCTCATGCTTGATCAAACACTAACACATCGGGTGTTTCGAGGCACTTACAATTTATAACAGGAGAATCAAGCGCAATCGAAATAGTTTTTAACCTTGTGGCCGTCAACAGATTTCTGTACTTTCTGGTAAAGTGTTTTCATATACCGGGGATATTTATGCATGTGAATCAGAGATAGTCCATAATTTTAAAATCCAACGAGGACACTAGAGAAACGTATTATTAAACGGTCGTAAATTGAGGTATCAAATTTCACATTGGCCTAAATGAGGCTTCCCCATAATGATGATAAAGGTGCTATCACACTCAATGTCTTTAATATCTAATTAAGTCCATCATGGTCAGGAAGTGACGTCATCGATGGTTTTCAATATGTCGAATGACGTCATTAAGAATTCTGCTATGACGTCATAACAGCTGTACCCTTATTTTCTACTCTCTATAAAGAAATGACATGCATCACATCATCACATAGTGGTATGCTTAAATATAACTATCGTTAATGACCGCGTCGCTAGCAATAGAAGGCTGTAGATCCTTATGGCATCGCCGAAGCACTGTAGAACCTACTCGTGTTGAATACTGTTACATCGCACTGCTAATCTGGCGGCGCCTTTTCCACCGTGAGGCACACAGCATTATGAGGACATCCACGAATTCGGCCAGTGTCAACAGGCTGCACCCCATGAACAGACCCATGTTGCCTCCGAGATCACCTAGAAGATATCAAGACCGTGTGGGTCGCAGAGTGAATCTACGTGCACTCTTAGACGGTTTCACCTAGGAGCTGTTTTTAGAATGGGCATCGCAGGTCCCTTAAACTTGATACATGTTAGGGATTGGTCTATCAAGGGAGTGGTTTACAAAATTCAGATTACCAATGACTTGACGTTCAATTCTCTACTGTGCAAATCGGTGTTGACGTCTCTAAAAATGTGCATAATCCACGCGTGGTTGAAAGAGCTGATATTACGGAAGAGGGACAAGTGGACATCCTATTGGCCTAATAAGTAAACACGACGTACCTATGCTATTTTTGATTTGTACACAATATTTGAGATTTATGCATAAAGTAACTATTCTAGTGTTTCAAATTGCAGCTTGTGACGCACTCTGTAATGTTGTCGTAGATTGTACGATCTAAAGTCCCGGCATAGCACGGGCAAACTTAAGCTGCTGTTTTTATAAGACCAAGAATGTATTTTAATGTGAAAATAGAGCTAAATCTAAATCTAAATATATGTACTGCCATATATAGCTTAAAGCTAATCCCGGCAGGAGGCTGGTACAGCGGTCTGTGTCGGTGGCCAGTTCTAAAAACTACTAAGTTAATCACTAAGTTAATTGTCAAGTGACAGAAAATTAAATTAGAAATAAATAATCAAATATTACAAATAATAAAGTTAAGTAATTCAGAGGGAGGCACGAGCTTGGGCTTGAAACTCGGACAGAGTGGTGGCAGTTACAGCAGCAGCGGGGAGAGAGTCCCAGAGCGGTATAGTGCGGACGTAGAACGAATGTCTAAATGCATTTACAGATGACTGTAGACGGCGAAAGTTCTCAGGATTACAAATCTGGGTCTAGGATCTGATATCACCACCTCTGGAGGGAATTTAAGGTTCACCATGCCTGAGTGAATTTTGTAGAACATCGTAAGGTCAGTGAGCGATCTACGTGTTTCAAGGCTGTCCCACTTAAGAGTGTCGATCATGTTAGAGACACTGCTGGTACGGTGATAGTCGTTCGTAACGAATCTTGCACTCCTCCGCTGGATGGCTTCAATACACTTCAAACTTTATGAGTTTGTTGGATTAAACTAGTTACCAGGCTTCTTTCGGATGTCTACTATAAAATTGCTTTGCAACAGTTAAAATAAAATAAAACAATGCACAAAATGTATTTCAGTAATCAGAAATGATCGAAGAAATTACGACTTTAAAAAAAATATGGCCCAAACGGATATTTGTGACGGTTTTGTACACCAGTTCACTGCATTTAGTTTAAAACATACCTGTTAAGTCACCAAAAGTGTAGGCTGGTTTCTCTGTGGTAACTTGAGTTTCCAGACTTTTATAAAACACGTTAAGCTTTACTATCCGCTTCCTGAAAAAAGAAAAGAAGACAGACAAGTCTACATTTAGAGTAGTAGATTAAGAAGCCATCTCCTTAAAATATTGTCTTCTGATTTCCGCTGGAAAAAGTTATGGCTACATCCGAGATAATGATGGCAACAGTTCGATCAATCTCGTACCCAGGCGCCTTTGCGCGCCTAAACCAAGATGGCGTAGTATGGCGCGTAAAGGCCCATTTCTACTTCCCGGCCGGGCACGCGCAGTCACGTCCCTGACACGTAATCACATCAATTTTACAAGATTCTGACTACACTGACAAGAGACTTCATAAGTATAGTTTATTGTGGGATAGTCGCCAGACAACGCCGTACTCTAATACAATTAAGTATTAGTATAAATTGTATTCTTAACTAATGGAAAACTGCCAGATACGAAAAACCGCTAAAACCACGAAACAACCACCCTGGGGTTCTGGCCAAAAAACGTGGAAATGTGCGGAAACGTACTCCAGGACCTAATGCAGCAACCCGAATTCTCCGAGGGCTAGAGAACTAGCTATGGACTTACTAAGTTAATACAAAGTAACCGTGCTATAATCAATAAGATATATATAAAATAAATTCGAAACAAACGTGGAGCTAACTGGCCTAGAATGACTACTTTTCCCGCTTGAAGCATTATATATGATAGATGCATTAACCCATAATGTTATCGTTTCCTCCCCAAACCTCTTTACCGTGCCGGCAGAATATCCATTTCTGACTATATCGCTCATGTTTCGCTCAAACGTGAGAAATTACATTTTCTATGTTTCGTGCTACTGTGATCAAATTACATTTTTCGTGTTTTCTTCAGCTTCGGAAAGTAAAAGTACTGAATAATTATTATAAGTAATGACATAGACCCTATTCATAATTATAAGGCCTTATAACTAGCATGTCAACGAGTCCGGTAGGTCCCCTGGAATGTTGAAATTGAAGCACCCAGGGAGATTGTGAAATGCACTGAACGAATGTTTAGTGAAACAATGCCGTTTATTTGCTATGCGCCTGGCTGGTTGTACTATAAAGAAAAATAAAGGATAAATGAGGACAGATTAGCAACATTTTTCAACTAAACAATCATGTTCAACACGTTTCACACCTCCTGCTAGTATTTCAACTTCAACATTCCAGAGGACCTACCGGCTCCTCTTTCGTGTTGTGACCGCGCGAGTTATGCATAGTGTGTATGGTATGGGGGAACTTAGTGATTAAATTTCCCCGCGAGCCGAGGGATGATTCAGTTGTTGAAGTCCCGACACCGCTGCTCTATTTCCAGTTAATAGGGGACTTGCACTAAGCCATCACGTGACCTTGACAATCAAAGAAGCAACGTCATAGTACCTATTTCCAGCTATTTCTTTGAATGATGAATGAAAAATGATGCAATTATTGAGTTCTTATGACGACTACCTGTCACTTACCAGGTTGATAAAGTGGCTTATATTAATAGAAAAATATAGATTATTAATTTACGTCATGGAGTAGTTACCGACGTTACCGGGCCCCCAAGCTAGTGGTTTGTAATTTTAAGTGATTCGACGAATTCCAGCTGGGTCGAATTATAATTATTATTGGGAATTATATTAAGTTCTTATTCATAGAAAAAAAGAAGAGCTTTCTAACCTGTACCAGTGCTGATACTCGGCCGTTTTATTGGGATCAGAGCTGAGGTTGCGCTGTTCAAGTATCGGCTGCCAGAAGTTGTCCGATGGATAGTACATGGAGGACATCTGAACGTCTAATATGATGCGACTACATTTCACAGCACAGTCGGGACAGTTTCGCGGCTTTGCGCTGCCTTTCATAAGGAAAAATACATAGGCCGTTTGGTATTCTACACTTCTTGGTTTTCAAGTGACGTAATAGACTATCTATAAACTATAATCTTAGAAAGCTGTTCGTTTTTTTTATATTCTAGAGATCGATAAGAAAAGTCTTCATAGAACATTTCACGTCAATAGGGTGTTTTATTCTGAAGGGCATAACATCCATATATTCGTGCCAATTTAATATTTTGAGGCTTGAAAAACCAAGGAAACCAGTAAAACATCCACCCACAATACAGAGTCGGGGTACGGAAATCTATAGCAAAATTATGGGTATATTACGGTAATATTACGATAGTCTACAGCAACTACACTATTACCTGATTTGTTCTATAGTGCTTACCGAGTTTGCGGTAAATACAATTTCGTATCTTAGAGGGTGAACACCATGGAATGTTCTCGATTTCCTCCTCTGCAATTGAAGGAAACGTTTTCAGTACTTAATTTTATGGACTATATATAAATTGTAGCACAGAAGATACTGTAAAGTTTCCAAAGTAACGATTCCCCCAAAAGTAACAATAAAGTTTGGGGCTGCTACTCCCGAAAGTAGCGAACCCCCGAAAGTAACGACCTCGGCTATCCGAAAGTAACGACCTTTCACCGTAATTTTTTTTTTTTTAAGCAATTATTACTGAATCACCGACAGCTGTTGCTATCTACATCAATGTCACTGGCATTCAATACAAGTCACTCTGTAATGTACCGCCTGTGCACGAACTGCACTGACCACACTGAATTTGGAATTACCGTAGATATCTACGTTTTCGTAGCGTCTGTACGTCCTGTAGTAAGCTTGTAGTTTAACGTTTTTTGGACCCCGAAAGTAACGACCTCCCGAAAGTAGCGACCCCTGAAGGCTTCTAAATCCGAAAGTAACGAGGTCGTTACTTTCGGGACTTTACGGTACTTGCTTTTCGCAATATCTACAACTGACAGAATTAATTATTTTTGGCGGGAAAGGATGCTCACGCGTGCAGTGACGTGCTAGAGTAGTAGGACACGTCAGATGAATCCAGGCCAAGTTTTTCATTGGTTTTCTATGGAATACGGGAGAAATTTGTATTATTTAGTATACCACGAGCCTTTAGGCGCGTTATATACCAAAATAATATGAAATTCGAGTTACATTTTTGCCAGTATTCCATTAGAAAACCATGATATAACTATATTATCCTATAAATAAAACTAGAAGTAATCATATAGATTATCAAAGTGTGTTCGACTTATTGTTTTGTATGAGAACTAACGCCTCTCGGGTTTCAATTGTTTTCTCAACATTTGTAATACCACTCCAATTGATGTTTTAAATAGTACATAGGAGTTAGTATAGAACACAATCAACTCTATTTAGATGTGTATAAACTGCATCCCAGTTTTCATGACCAAGGCTGTCTCCATAATACTGACTAAGTGTCAGTGATTACACTCCAGTGCAGAACATAAAATATATGTGCATGTGAGTAAACTACACCTTCAGACTGATTCAAATTATTCTTCAAGTGAGACCAAGGCTGGCTGCAGAATATTGAGTGTCCATTGTTATTGCAGAATAATCAGTCTGATCATATTAGGGCTCACCTTGTTTTGATATTTAAGTTCCTTGACATATCCAGTGTGGTTATAGCCTGAATGCAGTATTAATTTGTATAACCACGACGAAACCACCACGATGCACATATGTGTAGTATTTAAAAAGCTTCTTCACAACTCACACTGAAATATTCATATCCATGTATTTCTCTTCAGCCTTCAGGTATGATTCATAGCATCTTGACCATTTGCAGTTTTGGTATCGGCAACACAAACAGCACAATTAAATGCAGCGAGCAAGCCAGCAGCATATTTTTCGATCGCAGATTCACTCGGGTTCAGCACAAATAAATAAAAAAATATGGCCGAGTTGAATGTTCAAGGTACAAAACAGACCATATTGGACTTTATCAGTCCTCCAGATGTACTACATACTTTGCTCAGGCTTTGCTCAATTGTACTTGCAAACCTTTGAAACATCATTGCATTGTATTGTCGGAAAATGAGGCAAGCAAGTTTCAAATACCGATCGCAAGCAAAACAGAAACCATACTGGCATTCACCAAAATGGCCGCTCGCATCGTGTACGTGTGGTTACCAGTTCCCCAGCGGAGAACTACAAAAATACAAACGAGGACATTTCTTTCGCCTGGGGAAGCACAGGTAGCCCACACATGACCACAGGGAGTCCACTGCAAGATTAGTATGTGTTCTCCTTTGTCGAACGCAAAAATTACGGGAAGATTTATCACGAAAACAAAAGTAAATTACCGGCCCGGTAGACAGCGAAATTTCTCGGAAAACAAAAGTTTCTAGTGGCGGACTCATCTGCAGACTAATTATATATTCAACATTATTGAATTCTTATTGGCTGATAAAGAAATGGCGCGAAATTTCCTGCATTACGATTGGTCTGATCTAACCAATCATATACCGCTCTGTATTTAATAGAGAATCCCGGTGAGTTCGGTTGGAAAACCCCGCATCGGGTAAAATTAGAGGTCATTTCCGGTAGATTTTGCTAATTAGCATAACATCTGAGCCCGTGAATCGGATTTCAAGCTCTCAAATGACGAAAATTTACAGTAAACACGCACGAATCTATACATTCAAAGAGTCATAGTTTAATATAGCGGCTCCTAGAAAAAAATTGTACAGTGGAAAATAAAACGAATGCGACAATAAAATTTGACTATTCAGACCTACCTCGGTATTGTGGGAAGATCTACCGATTTTCTCTCTGTAAAAATGGCTCAGAATTGGCGTCCTCTTGATGGAAAGTGCGACGATGCAAAGAAAACCGGCTTGGTGTGCTTCGCGAAGGTCAACAATAAAAATGTGTACAGTGGAAGTTTGATGCACATCTCTTACGTACCTTTCAAAAGCCCCACAATTGGATTTTGATTGGATGAATACGATATGCGATTTTCTAGAGGTTTCTGGAGTGCCACTCTGTGTTGTTGTCGAGGGAAAACGTCTACAAACACTCGAAATTATCCCTTTTTCGCGAGCTCTATGCCTTTCTTCTGCGACCATTTTGAAAACTGTAGTAGCCAGGCCTCCGTTACTACAGAAACCGAGCTGCTTGGTACCTAGTTTCAAGTTAAAACATGGTAAAACTCAGACGAAAGAGCACTTCCGAGGACTGGCGACTTGGACGTGTGGGGCCTGAGTCCGATATTTTCGCGGAAATTAAAATTGTTTAGTCTCGCTCATGAAAAATGTTCCTTCCCTGTTTCAATAGTAAATATACAAATTTTGTTTGAGTTTGTTGACAAAACCAGTTTACTAAAAGAGAAAAACAATATATAGAATTGTTGTGTGCTTGTTCTCGGTCATGACCTAAATTTAGGGGCAATAGCTGTTATTACGGCTGAGCCAAATACCATGAAACGGTCAGCGGTTTCACCCATCTTATCGGGTCATCGACTCGTTTGAGGCTGTTTTAGCTGTGAGCTTGTTTGAGTGAAATTTTCCATGAAATATCCTCGTTTTACTCTGTTTTATCATCCCTGTCACTTCATTCGATGCACTAGTAGCGCTTGTAAGACGCTGAGTGGCCTAAGGATGGACTAACCGATTTCATAAGGCTGAATGCGAAGAGGAGTTATCGTGTGAGTTGTTGATTTTACGGACCCAAGAAGCTTCTGAAGACAAGGCTTGTAAAACAATTCCGTCAAATCACTCCAGTGGCCAAGGACAGACACCGCTTAACATTTATTCTTGCTTTTCTTTAGAAAATAATCGTTTGGGGCATCATCATCTTGGTGATCTCCATTCAACGTGACTCCATCTCTGTACCATTTTGAAATGGTTGACCGGAAAGCCTAATTTTCATGAAGAATGATGGGTGAAACCGCTGACCATTTGGCTCAGCCGTAATAACAGCTATTGTACGCGATGGGGAATAATTGTTTACCATTTACACGAAAATTCCGGTTACGTGTTCCATTAAAACCGGATCCGCCTGAGCCTACCTGTAACAGTGTGGTGTGGAAAGCGAGAAATGTGTAAATGGTACGCGAAGATCCATTCGAAACGTTCCAACCGTTCATTTCGGCAATTTTCAATTTCGTGAAATTAGCGTTGTCATTTACATACCAACCGGAATTTTATTATTATTAACAAAATACAAGGCCAAATGAATTCTGTTTATTATTTTTTTCAACTTCAAAGTTTGATTTGGATGAGATTCAATAGACTTTTTTCGCTTGGCTCAATGTTGTCCCATTTCAATTTTTTGGGAATAATACTCTGTCCGAAGTATTTCCATATCAATGTGTTAACTCAATGTTGTACCTCATGCGTTAATTAACAAATAAAGAAGCCTTAGCCATGTTTTATACTATCATAAAACACTCTGGTCATTTGAGAACACTCGAGCAATGTTGAAAGCACGCGCCGAAGCAACCAAAAATAAAGGAAACAATACACAAGGGGATGGTCACGTGATCTGAAATGGGACAACATTGAGCCAAGCGAAACAGGTCTACATTTGTGTCGAGTAATGTTATCTTGTTTTTTTTTGTATCCCAAGAGGAAATGTACACATTTCTCTAATTGGAAAACAAAGTACTGAATTCTCTTGAGAGCTGTCACATGATTTGAATTGGGACAACAAATGTACAAGCTGAATCGGTCAATTCCGTGAGTGCTTCAAACTTTTCAAAATTACTCGCTGGCGACTTGGTGGGATTTTCACCTGAATGGCTTCTCGCATGAGCGCCAAAATATGATTGGTCTAAATGGATAAGAATATGAAACAAGAGCCAATGAGATACAGGACTGCAAATGCATTTACAACCAGCCAGAGTCACACCGCGGCAAAACGTTACACTCCGCTGGCCGAACATTGAAATGGGGGAGGGGGGTTGTGTTAAAAATAGCCGGAAATTGCTGAAGCGGTCCGACTTAAATGGCAAGGGTTGTAGTTTTCTTGTCTTTCGCGAAACATTTCACGTAAATACGAGTATGTGCTTAAAATTAGAAACGGGGGTGATTGCCTCTGTTTTCGTTTAGTTTCGGCGGGAAACTGGGGAGACGCGCGCGCGGCCGGCTCGTCAGAAGCGCATGCGCGTGACGTTCTACCGCGTTGTGCACCAGAGGTTGTTTGCAGCCCGTAACACGCGCGTTTTCATGAAGACGGTTTCATGTTTAGCCGCGTATTTTGATAATAATAAAAGTTATTAGTCGTGCGTTCTTGGCAGAATTATATAATAAAGAGTTTCTATTGATTACTTATCAATGGCAATAATGAACTGAATATTTTTTTACCGATAAATTCGCCTTGTTCTTTACATATAGGTATCAGTTTTGAGTCAGTAGTTTTGAGATATTTTTTGGGGGGCCGGGTCTCAGATCTTCTCACTAGAAGTTACTATAATTTTTCTCTGCACAGATTCACATCAGCACCGTTCATTCTTACGCCATATACGTACTTTTATACTTCATCCCCAATATTCGGCAGCTACAATTATCCAGGCCAATCTTGGAGTAACAGGTTAGAAGACAGTTACTTTCCGAGTACTCGTTATTATCACTGCATTTGGTTGTGTATGGTTCTGGAAGACTGATGATCTGTATGAAAACCGAACAGTTTAAAGAGGCTGAAAATCAACATTTCAGATCTACTCGCTGGCCACAGTATAATATCTTTCTTTTTTCTTGATAAATCGGTATCAGACCCTATCCCAAAATGGCGAATCTTGATTGAATAATATAGAGAGCAGTAAATAACAGTTGAATGCTACTATGTTAAAGAGTATGCCAATATTAGCAATACTCTGAAATCAATTTTAGGGGTGATATCGATAGCATTAAATAAGTTATTGAGATTTCAATATCTAGAGTTTTGTATGGGTTTGAGCCAGTTACGCCTAACTAGCCTCGTGTTCGTGTTTTCCCTGTATTTAAATGTCAACAACTTTGCAGTAATGAAAGACCAAAGTCTCAAACTGCTCACTGAGTATTACTTACTATGGCAGTGCTTTAATATAGGTGGCATTTACTTCACATATAAAATATCCTCCGTTATTTGCCGGCATTATGCAAATTATAACAGCTATATCGGAATAGGGTCTATGGTAAGACGTGCAAACGTAATAACTCTCAAAAAGTCGCAAACAGTTGATGCCTTGACATAACCAGTTCTATCTTTACGTATTTGTTTGTGACTGCATGTAGACGACGCAACGTTAAAAGGTATTCCATTAACTCGGTCACATCGCAAACAGTTTGTTTGCAATTAATCAAGCCATCACAAACTGCTTGCGACTCTACGTTTATATGAAAAACAGCCTTTAACCTGGTTTTCACTAACATATATAAGGCCGATCAATAACATCCATCATTTGTTGCTTTAATATATTTCAGGATTTGAAGGAATTGTTATACCTAGAGTAAATGCACTGGATCCCTGAAGCAGAAAGTAAAAATAATACTGAGGCCAAAGTAATTATATATACTACCTCTTTTATGGGGGTTAAATGTGCTTACTCACTGAACGAGTGCTTCATATGTTGCAACAGTATTCTGTTTGGGCTACCTGACTCTGAAATAGCTAAGCTACAGCGCTTACAGAACACTGCTGCTCGGCTAGTCATTAAAATAAAGAAATCAGAACATATCCGTCAACTCCAATGGCTTCCAGTTAGATCTAGAAGTAGTTATAAGGTTCTATTAATCACGTATAAAGCTCTCCATAGTCTGCATGGTCCCGGATTATACTTCTGATCTGCTACAGAGATATAAGCCAGCCCTTACTTTAAGATCCTCTAGTTATAACTTGTTGTCCATACCAAAGTCTTACGGTGATAGAGCATTCTCGATCTGTGCTCCAAGACTTTGGAACTCTCTTCCGTCTAACATCAGGAGTGCCGACACTGTTAATGCATTTAAATCTAAGTTAAAGACTTTTCTTTTTAAGTAGCTTGCTCGATATTACTAGAACACGTGTAATAGATTGCTTTTTTATTATTTTTAGTTTATTACTATCATTGATATTGTACTGAAGAGCATTGAGCGCTGTCTAATGCTCCTAAAACGTATGTATTATTATTATTATTATAGACTTCGATTATTTTATTTTTATATGATGAATGTAAGGACTGTAATGCGCATTTGAGTATTTTTATAGGAAATGCGCAATATAAGTAATAAATATTATTATTATTATTATTATTCAGATGGGCTTGACTCAAGGCCCCTGTGCATGCGTGAATTTCATCCTTGAATATAACGCGCGCGCGCCTAAGTTTCGTTGAAATTTCACTCGAAATTTAAACTTCAAAGTATTTTTACAAAAAAAGTATTAGCTTCGATGTTTAAGTACTTATCATGCTCCATTCCCAAATTTAATTGACCGTCACGTCTCAACTAATAAAACTCTTAACTCTTGCGAATTTCCTCTTAACCACCGGTCTTTCCTGCTCCCGCGATTTCTATACTGCTGACTGACAAGCGTGTCGTTTTGACTGCTTTCATTCTCGACCCAGAGCCCTTTCTTCGAGCATGCGCAAAAGAGAAGGGCCCTGGGGTCGAAAATGTGACTGCCTTACTCTATGGGCACATGGGATAACCTAATACTCATTTATTTCCAATAAAAACTAAACTTACAGTTGTAAACTAATTAGAATATGGTTCTTTTAATTCTTAACAGTGAACTCAAGGCGTTTTGTTTGAACCTTTCAAACTACTTGTGGGTGTGCTTTGAACAGTTTAAACTCGATTTAAATGACGTCACAACCAATAAGGATCGCATTAAGTACATACATTGACTGGAGGACGCTAACCCTTGTTACGATCAACGCAAGATCCAAGGGAAAACTCACTCATTACTTACTTGTTTTCGTAAAATTTTAATGTAGGTATTGTAGCCAGGCGTTATTTCCCAGGCCTCCTTGTCCATCCAGGGGTGCTCGATCTGATCGTGGACTATGACCCTGAAACCAGTTCCCCCGAGACTGAACGGCCCATAATACTCCTCGGGTTGTGCGTTGAGAGCCAGCGAGAGGCCATAACTTGATCCTGAGTTCATAGCTTTGAACAGTTCTTTACCATTTCTACCAGAGTTGAACGTGTAACACATGCCATACTGTTCGCAATTTCATTAAGATTAGTATTATATCTTTATATCTGTATTTATAAGTAATAGCATGGCATGAGGTTAATTAGTGATTAAATGTACCCGAAAGCCGAGGGAGGTTTTGTTGAAGTCCCGAGGTCGCAGGCCGTAGGGACATTTAATGAGGGCGGAGGAACAGAACAGGGAGGAGGGAGAATTGGCAACAAAAAAATCAGGGAGGAGGGTGAAATGTCCAGAAAAACTAGGGAGGAGGAAGAATTTAGCATACAGGGAGGGGGGAGAAAATGGGATCTACATACATGCTCCAGAGAGAAATTTTAAAACTCACTAGGGAGGAGGGAGAAATGTCGGAAAAATAGGGAGGAGTGAGATCCTCTCCACTATTTAATCACTAATCAACCGAAATGCCATGCTATCAGTTTGTAATATTACGGTTTCCGAGGAAGTAGGAGAGTAAAACACGGAACGTTTTTGGCCGAGTCAACAAGTTCAAAATGAATAAATAAAATATTTTTGGATTGCTATGAATACTCTTGGGAATCCGTTAATTGTTCACTTCATCTATTCGTTAGTTATTATGTGGTTGACTAAATATCCAAAGAGCATGCAAGGATTTTAATTACGTCACGTTTATGGATTTAAGTAGTATCCCACTTGGAAGAAGCGGGCTTGAGAAATGAAAAGCAAATCACTTTGAACAGTGTACACTTTTATTCGTACAAAATATCAACTTGGTGCTTTTTGCGTGAATGAGAGCTAAACACAGCAAAACCTCTAGAAAATGAAATCATCGTCAACTTCGTTACTTACCCTAAATTCAAAAAACGTGGTAAAATCTTCGGGGCTGCATTTCCAGCCGAGCCATATGCAGTCCAAAAGCATTTCGGTCAAATTGTGGCCGTATTGACGAATCGCCTTCTCGATATCGAACGTGCTGCTAATATTTTTCTCCGTTTCGTTCCACGTTCTTTTCCGTCGCACGTCGAGCATATCCAAATACCTCTGTGCGTCTGTCCCATTTATCTTACTCTTCAGCATCATATTGCTGTTACAGATGCTAATGGCGGGAAAATCGAGTGTTTCTTCCTTTCTTCTCTCTACCTGTTCTATAACATTGAAGGCAACTACCTTTTTCCAGCTATAGTAGAGTTGGTACACCAGGAGAAATGCCGCGCAAATCATCAATATTGTCCAGATTATCTGTCTTGCTCTTGAACCTTTGTGGACCGTAAAATGCAGTCCATGTAGAGTTGAGTACGAGGTAAAATCGTCCCACAGTAATTCGTTTGAGTTTTGCCTCTCTTCCGTTTGGTTTGTCTTGACAGGTGGTTTGGAGGTCTCGTCTTCGTTATTCAATTCCATAGTATAATCGTGTTTTCTGGTACTGAAACAAAGATGTTCAGTTTGAAGTAAGTTATTTTTGTCGGCCAAACGTAGCGCTGTCTTATTCCTAAAAAGAAATTAAATATTTGCAGCTGCAGCGAACGAACTGATTCATACTGTTTAAAACATTTAATTCGCCTGAAATAACCTTTAAAAGTATCACCGATTATATATTCAAATTAGGCTTTCTTAATTCTCCATTAAACGAGACATACCTGTTGTATGGCAAGTCTAGGGGTTGATATTATTTTCCAAAGTATACTAGCTGAATTTAAAATAACGCGTTGGCAAAACATAGCATGATTTGTGTATTTGAAACGAGTGTGGGAAATATGCTACTCATGAAGTTACTATATAGTTGCGAATCCAAAATCCTAACCCTACATGTACATTTAAAAATACCCTAACCGTCAACAACGGGTGCTCACTGATTTAGCTCACTGAATTTATAGTGTTTAGAGCTAGTCACTAATATGAGTGTTTAGGGCTAGATCACTAAACAACACATGCTATCTTCGTTCTCCCTATATATATATGAACTAATGCAAATCCTAACCCTACATTTAAAAATACCCTAACCGTCAACAACGGGTGGCTAACTAATTTAGGGTGTTTAGAGCTAGTCATTAATTTTGGGTTTTATAAATACATCACCGCTAATCCAAATCCTAACCCTACCTTTAAAAATACGACTCGCAACTAGCAACTCGCGATCGCAACTAGCAACTTCATGACTAGCAATATACCTGTACCCTTTGAAACGCCTGGGTAACCAGCGACACTTTCTAAACCTCGATCTGTCAAAATAGTATAATTGTTTACTTTTTTCATGAAGAGCTTGCATGAGTAACTGTTTTCAGATACTTATGACCTCTAGAACTGAGCGTTTTTATTCATGTGATTATTGTGTAGGTTTTCATGAAATGAGCAGTTACCTCGAAGTAATCGTATGTAAAGTAAAGTAAAGTCACTTTATTTATAGAGGGTTTAAACACGTTTACCGGCTAACATATAATTCAGTAATCTAACACGTGGCCCTCTCTTTACTTAGTCCTACGATTCAGTTCACGTCCTTATCCGAGAAGACGAGAAGGTCTAACCGTTTACTGTTGGATTATGTAAAGGCAGCACCTTCTACTCAGTCATTTTAAGACCCTGAGTGTTGGTCCGGCCGGGGTTTGAAACCGCGACCTCCCGCACAACAGACCAGCGCCGCTTAACCACTGAGCTAACCGGGAGGCGGTAATTGTATGTAATACTGGGTAAAACAGTGAGTTGACTATCAAGAATAATAATCGGCGAAAACTAAAACAAGTCGAACACAACTGACCTCAGTGATTTTTAATACTATCAAGGAAGTGAGGAACTCTTCACTTTTTTATTAAATTTTATAATCTTGCATATTTTTCCTTGCACTTGTGGAGAGCATCAAAGCGAATTCCGATTCATTACCGCGTTCCAGGGTAAGAAACGAAAAATCACTTGCAAACGCGTACGAGCAAAAATAATATGGAATGATCGGATCTCACAGAAAGTACACGAATGCCTTAATATGATCTTAAACGACGAACAAGACTGACCTTAACGACAGATCGCCAATTGGAGATTCTGACTTAAATTAGTTTACGACCTAAATAATATTGTCTATAAAGTCCTTGAAAGAGCTGGCGCGTTGAAAAATTCTACATCCGATCGCAAAATAATAAGTTAAGTGATAATGAAAATAATGAATAACCATTCATTATTTTCATTATCATTTAACTTATTATTTTGCGATCGGATGTAGAATTTTTCAGCGCGCCAGCAAATCAGGAAAAGAAAATGTACTGATACTAGAGAACCTAAGAACAAGACGCCAGAGTGATCATAACATTAGGAAACTTCTGAACAGAAATAAGAGAATGTTCAGACGTTTATTAAACGGAAGAAACTTTTTTTTTTTTAATTAAGTGTAAAGTGACATGACATGTTTGGAGGGCAATTAAAAACCTCTGCAGAAATAAGAAAAAAACCGAGACACACCACAAATCAAAAGCTTTCACAGTTACTTTAAAGAATTAAACAATAAACCCAGAGGACCGCCACCTAGCTGACACTGACACCAATGCCTCTGTTCCGATGTCCGACGAAAGTAACGAAGTCGACCCGCTTGATTTTGAATTTACGAAGGAAAGAAGTAACTGCAGAGTACCCTATGTATTATCTTTTACCTAAAGTAAAGGAGTCTTCCAAGAGGCTTAGAACACAAACCAGCCACTGAGTTACCTACATTAAAAAATGATACCGAGCATTTCAAAGCCAGTTTTATTAATCAATTGTATTTTAAGTAGCATTTAGCTCTATAAATAGTAATCTGTATATTTCTATCATATAATTTGTAAATAGATATAGCATATAGAGAGATTAATATTACATGTTAAGAGCTTGATATCGTTTTTATTCACGAGGTTTTCGTATCATATGATACGAAAATCGAGTGAATAAAAACGATATCAGCTCTTAACATGTCATAATTTGTTTATTATACATTTAAAGTGAATACAATAACACAAAATAAAGCATAACAAAAATTATTTCTAAAAGCAATAGTACAGTGAAGTGATATCGTATCACTTCACTGATATGGTTTTTATTCACGGCTTTATTACACGGATAATTCAACCCCAAATGTGTAATAAACGTAATTATTATTCTTGTAAATATTGGTATGTATTGTTACCACTATAATAAAGACATTAATATAATTTATTATAATTATTATTGTTATATTATTGCGTTCGAGCGAGAGCGAGAACGCATACTAATCTCCACAGGCGCAACCAAACACGAAAAACGTGGGTTTGTACCTTTGCGCATAAATTAACTCAGCATGTCCATGATGCATTACGATTTACGGTTCGCCTCGTTGTTTGAACAGTGCCGGTGAGTAGTGATTTATCTCGGTAATATGCTGAAGAAATTCATAAAGTGTTGCTCATCAAAGCGTGGTGACTGATCAAATTCTAAACTTAACCACAGATCGTCTCTTCTCGCGTCAATATTCTTGCTGCTGGAGCGGAAAGACGAGAAACATATGCAGCTATCGTTGTTCTCTGACGCCTCTAATTCCGGGTGGGGCGGCATCGCGAACTGACTGATCGGATCCGAAGCATTAAAGCTCTTTTAATTCAAAAGGAATTGCACTTTCCCAGTAGAAGTTTTCTGGTAAGAGTATAGAAGTTTTTGCACGTCTTTCAATATGACAAACGTTGCTTCAAAACTCTGTTGATGTTCTGTAAAAAATTAGACTGACACGTTCACGCCTGACTGATTGCATGCACATGGAAATTGAGACTCCAAGAAGAGTTGAGATTTTAATACGCAAACATCTGCAATGATTTCTGCCGAAACCTTTTAATAATAGTAAACGTGAAACTACACTGAAGCAAAAGTTTATTTAGCGAGTGAGTCAAGCTTTAAAGCGGGCCACGTCTGGGAACTAAGCGAGCAGCCGTTTTGTTTATTTTACGACTCACGATATTTCGATAACTGCATGGTCCGAATTTACTTGAAAACTTTATGCAATGACTTTTACAAAATAGTGTCCAAGAAAGTAAACTTAAACATGGTTAGGATGCTATATGCCCGTAGTAGACCATTTAAACGAAAACATTGCTACACATTAATGCATGTTAGTATACATTACACATCAAATCTTATACCGTTACCGTTAAAAACAGTTAAAATATATTAGTTATGTAACTATATAGTTTTATACCCAGGGAGCCAGAGACAAATCTTCCAAGTAAGAATTGCATGTCTACATATAGCAGATAAGTCTAGCACAAGGGTAACCAGTTGAATTGATATTCATATGATAATTGTAAACAATGAGAATAAATATATTCATTATTCATTTGTGTTTACTAGTCATTTCCTCTAGACACAATCAGACAAAAGGGAATGATGTAAAAAAAGAAATAAGAGGTATATTTTTTCGGTACTTTCCTTGGTTTCACCAAACGAATACATTTCTAAAATCTGAATGAAATTTATATTACTTCAAAATATATATGATTCTTTTCGAACGAACGCACTTCCTAACTGATAGTTACTCTAGTTACTATTATAAGGGGCCCATTTGGGCTCATGCTAATATTTATTATTATTATTATTATTATTATTATTAATAATAATAATTCATTTTCTATTGTTTTCCATTGTTTACCCAACTATTTTAACAAACCCTAACATTCCTGAAGTGGCAGGGTATTCTGCAGTTAAGCCGATAATCTCCCAGTACTATAAGCCATTACCGATAAATATGTTAAAAATAAACCTAAACACAGATAATTATATATATATATACTGTTTTGTAGATCTTAGTAATTAAGGCTTTTGAAAGTATCTCAAGGGAAAAACGTTACGAGAAGCGGCTTAACGCAATTGGTCAGTTACAGACAACTATCTATCCATTATAAAAGACATGTATAGCAAAGACTCGGCCTGTATCATGAACTAGACGATTGTATCTCTGAGAAATTCAACTGCCACAACGGTGTGAAAGAAGGTTGTATGTTATCGCCAACGCTTAAAAACATATTATCTCCCGAGAATAATAAATGAAAACAATGACGCTCCGAAATTAAATAACACGGAATGATTAGCTGTTTTGCTCCTCGCTAGCGACGCTTTCAATTGGCTTAGATAGGGCAGTGTTGAACCTCTGGCATCCAGGATATAAACAGGGCATGTACAAAACAATACCCATAACTCAGTAATGGCTTATAGCCAAGCCAACTACACAAATAAACGAAAGTAAGACTAAACTATTCATATTTAACCCGAACAGAATGCAAATAATTATCTTATGGAAAGTGTTACCTCATATAAATACTTAGGTCTAACGTTAAACGCATCAGGATCTCAAGCTTTTTCGACTGCAAAGCAGAAAATTGCACGTTATTTTGTTTTCATCTATAGCTGTTTTTAGATTTTCAAGAGTCTCAAGAATTGCATGCTCTGTTGGGTACCTTTTCTAAAGCCAAATTGATAATCATTTGAAGAGTATCTTTTGTTTTTCAATAAAGATAATAAGTTGGTCATAAACCAGTCTTTCCAGTACTTATTGCTATGGGCCTATAGTTTCCTAACTCAGTTGCATAAAACGACTCTTAAAAACTGGGGTAACTCTTGATATTTTAAAGATGTCGGGAACTATCCCGGTTGAGATTGATTCATTATATATTTTTGTAAAGGGTATAGATAATGACCCACTTGCAATTTTAATCAGTTTATTTGGTATATTTATGCATGCTTTATTTTCATTTAGACTAGTAAATAAGGTTAAAACTTGTGTTTCAGATATTGGATTTAGATAAAAGTTATTAGAAGGTGAGGATTTTATATATTGTGTATTATTGGTATTATTGATTGTAATTTTCTTAGCTAGATTTGGGCCTACATTTACAAAGTAATTATTAAACAACTCTGCAATATCACCCTTATTTATGTAAATCTTATCACCTTGCACAATTCTCGTAGGGGACGCCTTTTACTCCAAGCCTTTTACGGATATGTCACTTTCGATGCACCTCTTTGATACATTAACAAGAGGCCCTGAGTGGCCTTAACTCTGGCCACCGATAAATAGGTTAATACACGGAGTTCTAGCATATTTTTGTCATACATGGCTTGTGCTAGGGGACCGGATAATTCAGTTATTCTGATGCTTGCAGGGCTCGAAATAGCGACCTGCCAATGGCCAAAAAGCAGGCCAATTTTTAGGAATGGCAGGTGAAAATATGCTTGGAAATGATGTAAAACACTCAATGACCTTCCAAAAAAAGAAATGTCATGTCATATTTTATTTCTATTAAGAGCCCTGTGCTTGTGATAATTTATATATAATGGAATGGACCTTTTGCAGGAATGCAATCACGTGGTTGTACCAGATGGCAAACAAGTATTTAAAGGCACTTGTATGAGATCGGTAGTGTTATTAACAAAACCTGTTTAATTGTAAATACTATTTTCCACCTTCTTCAAATTCTCACTCCCAAAGGTGGGCACGGTCGAGTTTTACTGATAATTAAAACGGGGTTGCATGAGGGTGGTCGCTGAAGGGGCTGGTAAGAAATTAGCAGGGGGAGGGGCTGTGAAATGGGGACGATCATATTTTTTTTAATCCCAAAAAATGGAGGGTCATAAATAATGGGCAACTGAAAAAGGATTGGTTATAGGAGGAAAGGGTCAAAATATTTCATACGAATTGTCCAGGGAGGGTTATGCATTTTTAGACTTTTTGATCTCCACTTTTGATCTCTTTTTGGAATTGATAGAGCCATAACTTCTCCAGTTCTTTTTTTAAGACAGTTCGGTTTATAGTTACGGCTTTACACGACAAATCCTGCTCTTCTTTTGACAGTTTCAACTAGCTCGGTTTCCAAAGTCACATCCAATTCAATTTTAATACGGTATTCTCGGTTTGTAAGTCATATCTAGTTCTGTTTATGGGTATAATAGGCCTTTTGCATCAATTGATCACGTGACGATTTTCCCATAGCAACGCCTTGTGTGGAGGGCAAGCCATTCTAACATTCCTTGACAACAGAGAGAGCGTGGGAGACGCGAACGTGAAACCTCAATACTAAAAGTTCTGCCGGTTCCTTTGTTATTCGTTTTCAGCTCAAATTTATCATAACTATTTAGCTTTAAATCTTAAAGTTCAGTGTTAGAGGATTTTAAGAGCCGTAAGACGATCAGAAATAGCTTTCTGAAGCCAAAACCGAACCGGACTCTGCGAATACTCGCAACATGATGGCGGCCTCAACAGAACTGAGCTGACTTCGGGAATGTACTTTTCTTCCACGCTTTAAATGTTTTTTATGTTCTAGAAAAATTATCTGATGACAGGAGATGTATCTATTTAATACTCTACCATAGCCGAGGAGATGCTAGGAGACGCTGGTGTTGTATAAACTGGAACGCGCTACCACTGTTGTGTGCCACAAATATGCAGTGGTGATTCACGCTATAACGATGGACTTTCCTTTCATCGCAAAAATTCCCCGGTAAAGACATGGGATTAAGGTCTCAGTGGATCACCAAAATACGAAGTAAACGGAGGGGCTTTATTTCAAGATTACCGACTCTAGTGTTGCTGGTGATTTAAAAAAAAAAAGAGAACCTGTCACATAGGAAAACCAGCTACTCAACAACCTATAATATCAGGTTGTTATTCGTACATCAGTTTATAATATCTCTGTAGCCTGTAACGCGTTCAGATACATCATTCTCCTGACTCCTGTCATCACATAATTTTTCTAGAACATAAAGACGATTTAAAGCGTGGAAGAAAAGTACATTCCCGAAGTCAGCTTCTTACCGGCGCCAGCTGTTGTCTCATGTTGCGAGTAACTCGCAGAGTCCGGTTCGGTTTTGGCTTCAGAAAGCTATTTCTGATCGTCTTACGGCTCTTAAAATCCTCTAACACTGAACTTTAAGATTTAAAGCTAAATAGTTATGATAAATTTGAGCTGAAAACGAATAACAAAGGAACCGGCAGAACTTTTAGTATTGAGGTTTCACGTTCGCGTCTCCCACGCTCTCTCTGTTGTCAAGGAATGTTAGAATGGCTTGCCCTCCACACAAGGCGTTGCTATGGGAAAATCGTCACGTGATCAATTGATGCAAAAGGCCTATTCATGGTCAATTCGAATGCCTCTCTGTATCTTCTGAGTTCTGTTATTCTTTCGACGGTTTTAACTTTTTCTTCTTGGTCTCTATAAAGTCACATACAGTTCAACTTACGGACGATTTCATTTCCAGTTCGAATTACAGTCACCGTTACACTTAATACAATTTTAAAAGTAGGCTAGGCAACAAGTAAGATGTGTTCGTATATAAACACATAATTTCAACTTCACCAGTTCTGATTTCCGTTCGCGTTCAAAGACAAGGGTCAATCACTGTTCACTTCCAGCTTTTGCGACTCTTGAGTTGAAGTCTTAGTAAAGCTCGGCATTGGTTGACTGGTTTAGTCAAGACTACCCAGTTGTATAATCTCAAGAGCATTTCAGGAGACGACTTGGCGGTAAACAGCCAACTATTGCAAACAATCAAAATCCCTCATTTGACTTCCTCGCAGTGTGTGATGGTAATGAAGAGCATTTCAACAATATCAGCACCGCAACACTGCAATCCTATGGCACTTAGATGCAGCAGTACAGGCAGCAGTTTCCGTGGATTATTGGACCAAAACCATCACTCCTCCTCCAACCGGCCGCTAGCTCAGTAGCTGACTGTGCGATTGGATCGCCACATCCCTTTCGTAAATGTGAGAATTTTCCATCGAAAGCCTCTAAAAGTTCTGTCTGCCCTATAATAACCGTAACATCTTGGTATTTCATTCGAAGAAACCTTTGGTTTCAGCAAAATAATGGTTAAAGACCCTGTGTCCGAGCCCATGGTGCTTTGCGCGCGCAAATCATTTTCGTAGGCTACGAAAATCAGAAAGATCGGTGTTGTTATTATGTGACTCTCGAATCTTTCGAAATCCATCTCTAGTTTGGGCCATCGTGTAGTTATTTATAGATATATATACTTAACTGACTTTCTTTTATCTTAACTTTTGTCTATATACCTTTTAAAATGAAACTTTAGTCGAATATTTCTTCGAATCCCGGTCTAGAGTGGCGAGAAGAGGAATACCGAAGAAAGAACAGACAGCGAGGCGAAGCGACTCGACAAATAATCCTTCAGCAGTCCACATTTTACTTTCACTAGGTCATAGTTAATAGAGTGGAATGGTTATGAAACCCAGCGACCTTCTTTGTTATATGTCTTTGTGACCTTTTTTCAACCACTACCCCGCACAAAACACAATAGAAATTCCAATGTGTTAATCAATCAGCCAATAGAAACGTGTGAGTTCAGTCGTTCAGGGGACGCTAATGAACTATGACCCTGCACAATCTTTTGTCTTTCCCCCTTCCAACATAAATCGCAGCGCCTTTGTTAGCCCCTTTGAAGTTTGCCGGGTTTCATAACCATTCCACTCTATTATCTATGTCTAGGTCTACAAGAGAACACTTGTGGTTCAAAAGGACTACTACATGAGTTTCCCGGGGATTTGCTGCACTAAGGGACCGGCGGGCTTTGTTGGAAATACAAAGCAACCACTTCTGGCATCAAGATCATTCGTAATTATAATTTCGCACGGCTCAGCTTCACTGAGCTGTTTTGACTTAACTGTATCGGTATATGTTTTGCATTTTTATTACCACAGAAAGCAATGCCCTTAACCTTTTTTTCATCCTCCAGTACGTTCAGAAAGTCTTGCTACCAAAACTACGACCGCGGGTCAAATTCCAATCTGCCGAGTTCAGCTGTTACTTCGCTGTGAGTTTGACTCGAGTGCGAGTACGACATTTCATTTTGCACTCAAAATATATCATTCGCAAGGAAAGTGAGATCTTGAAATACAGCTAAACAATACTGGAGACATGGAAACAAGCTAAGGTAGCGAGAGTATGTATTTGCTTGTAGAGTTGTGACTGAAGTCGCACTCGTAAACCGAATTAGAATCTAAAGGCAGTACAACTGGCTTCCTGCCGATTACTGTTCAAATCATATTCGAAGCATCCGGGGAAAATTCGTGGGCTCGATTGGGTTTCTAATCCGGTAGCAATTATGAAATTCGTTATCCAAAGTGTATGTGTACTTCTTTTATGAAACTTATAAACAATCGAGAGCATTTTAGTTCGACTAAAAGCTAGCCTTTAATTTATGCGGTCGTTGATAAACAAACTAATCTTAACATTGGCGCAAAGTACCATGGGCTTGGCCCCGAGCCCCCGAATCTTCCCTGTGGTCCCAGCAACAGAACCAAGATCCGGCGGGTGTCGAATCTGATTGGTTGACCCATTCACGTGTTGGGAATCAAACAATGGGCTCCTGTGTAATCTGATTGGTTACTGGCGCCAAACAGCGACACAAAAAAATAAAAAAATAAACACTTGCGATTTCTGACTCGTGCCTCGGCCAAAGACCTGGCCCGAGTAATTAAGCAGATTCTTATATAATGTAGCGAAGTCTGGGGACTCGATGGGAAATACAATGAACTTCGAGTGATCCCATTGAACTGCGGGTGCACGTAAACTGTTGCTAACAACTTCTCGGTGTAACCAACAAAGCTGTCAACAAGGTTTGCCGTGCCGAACTCGAGCGATTTCCCATTATTACTGAAAGAAACCCTAAAGTAGGCACTTTCTGGCCGGGCCCGTATCTAGTTAACTCTATATAGACGAAAATAGACTCGGCATATACTTAGATATGAGTTTAAGGCCATCCCAATAAAATGTTTCGTTTCCCATCACCCGACACTGATATCCTTGTTTTTGGAAAAGAAAAGAGAATGCAAAGTCGAATTTTTTGGAAGAAGTAAAAAAAAAAGGATATAGAATTAAAAAGATTTTTAAAAGCTTTTGAACTGAAGATAAGAGAACTACAAACCTGGAGCTCAATGCAATCCTTTTTGACGACAGTAATTCAAAAGAATTAAAAAGAATTAAAAACACAGAACATAAAAGACCCCTAACCCGGTAAAATTAGAATAGACCAGTTCGCGGCTAATTCCGACATTTTGAAAGGGGTGGAAACACGGCACGAAATACAGTGTTTGTATGGGAATCCGACGCCAAATAATTTCCATAAAATCGAATTTCTGAAATATTCAATGTCTGTAAACTTAAGATACCAGGTAAAAGATTTAAACTGATCAAAATTTGAGGGCTGTAACTGTGCTGTGAAGCGTGCAATCGTAGTTTTCCATACATTTGTCTGTAACAACGAGTCGAAGTCCGCGGGAAAATTTACAGACAAATATATGGAAAACTAAAAACACGATTGCACGCTTTCCATCACAGCTACATCCCTCAATCTTTTACCTGGCATCTTAAGTTTGCAGACAGTGAATATATCAGAAATTCGATTTTACGAAAATTATTTAGTATCAGATTCCCATACAAACACCCAGTCTATTTCGCGCCATGTTTGCACCCCTTTCAAAATGTCGGAATTAACGAACTGGTCTATTTACGACCACATTCTTGAAATTGAACGTGGCCGCTATAATAAAACGAACATCAGCCCGGAATTTAGAAAATGCCTGAAAAACGAAGACGAAAAACACTTTTTAATTGAATGTAATCTTTATATGGAATATAGAAAAAATCTCTTCAACAAAATAGGAAAAGATAGTTTCATTTAAAGACTTAGTAGCCCCAACAAAACATAAAGCTCTCATAACTAAATTTATTTTCGGAAACTTTGAAATTAGAAAAACTATATCTAATCTATTGGAGCCAAAATCGATGTAGCACCTCGTCACAAGGTTTTCCAATAAAAATGCAGTCTCTTTCACTACGACCGCAATGCGTTATTTCAGCACATTCCAACATGGCGGACAACGGCTAGTTCACGTGGAGTTAAACGCTGGTGTAGTTTAAGTCCCTCTAAGTGTGTTCCTCGGCAGACAAATACTTCCAAATGTTATTTGTTATTCTTACGCCATTGAGCGTACACATGCATCAGATGAACATCGATAGTCAGCAATGGTTTAAAAAAAATATTCAGGGTTTTCAAAAAAACTGCTACAGAGAATGTTTTTAAAGTTTTTGAGCAATAAATTCAATCTTTCATAAGAATAATACACCTGGTCAATTACGATAATTTCTCGACTTTTGAATGCACGTGCCTATGCCGTTAATTAACCGTGGCCTGTTTCATGAGGACGTACGTTGTTGTCAACGGTGATGTAATCATTACAATAAGTTCCTTATTTACTTTCTTACTTACAGGGATCTGGGGCTTATAACAAATAGTAAATTTATGTTCTAAAGCAGAAACCAGGGGTTTGTAAACATTGGTTGGATGCCAAATTGTTTCCAGGTCAATAACAAATAGTATGTTTCATTTTTTATAGAACGATGCTGAGACTGATATTACCCATGAATTGGAGGAGAGCAAGTCCCCATGACTGGTGTAGTCAGGCACACTTGAGGATGTGCAGTCCCTGACTTTGGCTGCAGAAGGAATGGTCGTGTGTCCATTTTCCCAAGGTGGCATAACTCATTATTAATGTGATAATAATGCTATTATCAAGCATTATACATTTAATAGCTTGTATCCGATTGGCCACTCCAAAAATGCATGTGTTTTTAGAGTACTTGCATGCTCCTTGAAGAGCGTGGGGTTTCTCTGCCAATAGGTGTAGACAATTTAATTTCCAAGAGTGGCTGCATGCATGGCTGCACATAAGGGTTTTTCCAGTGATTCTACATGAATATTTTTTTAAACTTTCATTTATACATCATATTTAGCAGTAATGGCACTTATTTACTATCCAAATTATTTGAGTGGTAAAACGTGCCAGCCTCCATACATGGAAGCGTTTGTATGTACCATGTGATCGAAGGTTTACATACCATGCAATGTCTGATCTCTTGGCTTGTCGGCCTTATTCCAGCGAAAGGCGGTTTATTGAGCTCGAATTCTTGCTAATACATTTCCCTCTCTCGTAATATCGACCCAGCTTTTATAAACAAACATGCCGTTCAACGTAAAAGCTAGCAAAGACAATCAATATATAATTTTCATCACGTGCATGGTATATACAAAACTTCGATCACGTGGTACAGACGAACGCTGCCTCTAGGCTGGCTCTTGACGTGACATTTTACCACTCTTGCGATTCTCTTTCGTGAAGGGTTTCACATGAATTGCTCGATTAAGTTTGATTTAGTTTTTACTATAACTGAAGTTGTTAAGGATCAAGTTACCATCAAGGTCACTAAAAAATAATATACTTTTCAAACATGATTTGGACTATGCAAGCTAAATTTTGGACTGCGTGATATCATTTTGAATTTGTACGTACATAATAGAATTAGTAGGATTCATTAATTAATCGATGAATCTTTAAATCTAACAAGAACATACAATGTACATGTCAGGTTTTACTTAATCTGTATATAGTTTCAAAAAGTTATGTTTGATAGAAGAGGGTGCTGAAATAATGAATGGAATCGAAGTAAACTGTTGAATTAACTAATTATGTATAGAGGCAGTGTGACATCTAATCGTAGGATATGTACTTCCTATATACATGTATTGCATGCATGCATGTATGATAATATAGTTAGTTTTTTCCATATACATGCATGCATGTACTGTATATTTCACATAATTTGCAAAGGAATAAATATTGTTTATTAAAAGTAATGTCTGATTGTATCGCTACATATATTTGGGCAGTGTATATTTATGTATTAATTATTCTTTTTGGAAGGTATAAAGTGAAAAAAGGAACTAACAGACTACAACCAGAAACTAGTGGTTTATTCTACCAAATAAATTTAGATTTTCAACTATTTATCATTGGTCTAAATAACCATTCAGAACTGGTTGTTTCAGACTCACTCCCTTGACAATATATTATTGGTCAAGCTGACCAAATATTATTAGTCAAAAACACCATTCCTTATTGGTCAAAACAACCTTAAATATATTGGTCACCTTGACCATAAATTATTGGTCAAAGTAACTAAGGGTTTTGGTCAAATCAACCATTACAATATCGGTCAAATCAACCATTAAAAAAGGATCAATTCTACCAAAACTAAATGATTGAAACAACCAAAAAAATATTTGGTTCGAGACTAACAATGCCAAATTTCTAACCCTATATTTTAGACTAAAACAGCTGGAAAACTACACCATTTGGGGAGATTTTCTCAGGCTTCGGTGTCTAAAGTGAAACTATTTCTGATTCAGAAATATATATAAAAGACAAAACAGCAATTTCTAGAGCCAACCGATGCATTAGTAGTGAACTGAGTAAATATGGGAGAAGGCACCAATCTCTATTTGCACGAATAAGGCATTAGCCTTAAAACTTAATTATAGAGCGAAGATTCTCGATATAATGAGCACAGTCATTTTAATAATAATCTAAACTTATATAGCGCACTTTTCTAAAATTCAAAGGCGCTTCACAAAGAATTACAAACTAAATAATAAGTTAAAACATGACAAGATACTAAATATTATAAAAACCAAGCAACTAAGTTAAACATGATTTAGACTAAACATATTCGAAAACTAAATGTCATAGAGAAAGCTCTATCGCCATATGTTTTTGTTGTTTTACCACTGGGAATTTTTAGAAGAAATTTGCTTTTGGAACGTATAGGTGTCTGGTGGGCACATATTTTTCTAACAAGTTGCAAAGGTAAACCGGTGCAAGCGCGTTGAGTGCCTTAAAAGTAAGTAGCACGATCTTAAACATAATGCGTTGAGTTACAGGAAGCCAATGAAGTTCTATGAGTATATGAGTTACATGATCGAAATTGCTCTTACGCATGATTAAAGGAGCAGTGTCACGATTCTGATTGGTTGTTATAGACAATGGCAAAATCACGCTATGTCACGCGCCGCTGCAAATTTCCCTTTCGATTGAAAAAAAAATGCTGCTTTATAAAAATATAACATCAAGCCTAACCATATAATACTGAAGTATAGTTTTAAAGCAATTTCAGCTCGAGATATCGTGCAAATACGCCGATGCAAGCAGATTACTCACGGACTTGTACTTCTGTCACATCTTTTGATTTCTTGTCCGCCTGACACATTTTCAAAACTTTGGTCATGAATACTAATCGTGACACTGCTCCTTTAATCGGGCAACACAGTTGTGAACTAATTGAAGTTTCTGAACAAGAGTTTGCGGAAGGCCATAAAGGAAAGAATTACAGTGATCAAGCTTACAAGTAATAAATGCATGTACTAGCGTCTTAGTATTCTTAGCAGATAAGTAGTTCCTAATACGTGCAATGTTACGAATGTGAAAGAATGAAGCCTTGCAAATAGAAGCCACTTGGGATTCCAAATTCAAAGAACCATCAAATATACGCCGATATTGCGAGCAGACTTAGAAGAAATAATAAGATAATCATTGCCTATATTAAGTGGCGGAAGTTGAATTTTAGGTCGAAACTGAGATCCTATTATTAGTAGTTATTTTATGTTGAAATAGGTTTTGACCGGTAGATGGTCCAAGCTAGCCATATGTATTTTAATTTTAAAAGGTAAAATATTACATAATAATCTCATAATTTTATTTGAATGACTGGGATTTTTTCTCTTGAGAAGAAAGATCCAATTAGTTTAAAATGCCACGCGATATCACAGGAATCGTTAAAACGATTACACTCTGCATCGATCAGTCACATTCCCTGTTAATCTTCACGTAAATGAAAGTTAAAATAGGCAAATGTAAGGTATCCCATACACATTTCCACATACAAACCTGCAAACGATGCGACGATATCCTCTTTTTTAACTGAGCTAACTCCCTCTCTAGTCTTATTACCTTACTTTCGGACTACAACTTTGTAATTCCCACCTGGTTCGTGACCGCCGATAGAAGCCTCCAGAAAGCGCCTAACGTATGCTAATAACAAGTTGGTTTGATGATTTCCGGCGGCAGTAATAACTCGGTCACCCATGGATTGAACGGTTCGTGTTTGCCAAGCAATCTCTAGTTTTAATTTCTTTGTGGAGACTTCAGACATGAAACAAATCATCATGGATTTATTTACATATGAGTGTGCAGCTATCAGGACAGGTGTCAACTTGGCTTGATATAGGATGGTGAACTAATAATGCAGAACCCTTATTAAAATACCCCTCACTGCTCCAGCCTCTACTGGAGTGGTACAGTATTCTCAACAACAAAATTTCAATGTGAATAGAACAAAAATATTGGAAAGGCAGTGTTATATTTTATCGGTTCTACACTTGTAGTTTCTAATCAGCTGGCTCAATTCGCACACCGGTACCTCATCAGGCGGCCTTATGTTTCTCTAAATTTGCAAACTTAGTTTAACATAATTGACGAAAATGATCTTTTACTGGCCCATTTTAACGATTTTCGTTTGATATTAAATCAGAGGCTTCTTGCCCCGTTGTTGCTCTGAAATCGAGTCAGATTCATGAAGTCGTAATCCTGACTGGACGGCTGAAAAACATTTTTTTTTGGCGGCCGAAAATTAAGTAATAAGGATTCGAAAATAAAACTACATGAACTTGAAAAATCGTGATGAAGGGGACCGACGGTTTACTGAACATTTTGTCATTGGCTGCCCCTGCGTAAGGTCTAATATAAATAATAGTTTATTTTACGTCGTGATGCACCAATGGCTTATGTTTAAGTCAGTATATTCGACGAATTCCTGGTTCGAATTTGAATTTAGGTTCGTTTTTGAGGTCTTACCCATTCTACTTGACATTTTGAGTAGCGCACTATTCGACGAGGACACGAAACAGGTGGATGTAAATAAGCTATGAGTCTGAATCAGATCAGAGGTGATTAGGCTTTTCTCCTGAATCTAGAAAGTCAAACAAGAGCTGGATGGCGCGACTGCGTCGCTTTCCTCGTTTACTGATGTTAATTAGATTTCGGTGCCACTTTGCAAGTCTACACAAGTATTCATAACTTTTGAAGGTTATTTTTGATTCTGGTCATATTTTCACAAACAGTACACAATTTATTGGTGTAACTGTTGGTGTCAACATTTTGATAGTTTTCAAAAACACTGAAAATTATTGGTTAGCATAGAGTATAGATTTTAGTATTATTGATTGATGCACGCGCTCTCGCCAAATAGACTGCAGACTTTTTTCAGTCGTATCATCGATATATTCTTTGTCAGACCACTCAGAGTCATGCGCCAGCCATTAGCACAGTTATATTTTTGTTCACTGAAGGGGACTAATTGTGTCGTGGTGCACGCTTCGACGGTTCTAACTAACAGCACGTCCTACAACGTTTTTCTTTTAATATATAGGCAAGCTGAGATTAAATGGACACTAGCATATGCTAATCGAGGCGGGTAGTGTTGATGTTAAATTTAAAAGGGAGCTAAGACAAGAGAGTAAATTAAAATCTTTACAGAATACAACTTATTGCATATCCTTACAGTTTTCAAAATAGGGAATATAGTTATAATAATAAATAATGGGACGGGTTTAATAAGAGATATAGATACAAAAGAGAAATTAATATAGTTTTAGTTGAATATTATATATAATATTATCATCAGGATTTTGCAATTTTTGTAATTAGAGTAGGTCAACATAAACATCCTCATCCGTCAGAACCTGTAACAATAGGTTATGCAATTAACTTTTTCTTATAATTGAGCTTTGAGAGCGTACGTACGGTCTGGTGGAATACGGTTCCATATTGTAGCCCCAAGTCTCGTCCTTACTCAAGCATTCTGCGGTCCTTATAATTTCGAACGAGCACTTAATCTTCCTTGGAAATTTTGCAAAAACCGCCGAAACAGAAGCTCCTTTGACTTAAAAAAATAACGAGGCATGCTTGAGAGTCCAGCGTGGCTGGGTCTCTCGAGCATGGGAACGAGACGATCCGAGTATGATTGGCAATCTTCTCAGTGAAATATCGCTTCGCTTCTTCGCTGTGATTGGTCAATCTAAAAGTAATATATTTCTATGGTAACCATGACTGGACGGCACATGATATAACATCCAGTTCACGCTCGTAGAGTACTCTTTTGAGGGGAATGAAACTGAAAACACTGAAGAAATGAGGGGAACAGAGAAATAACCTGAGCCGTTTTAATTACTCCACTTGTACTAATTAAGTTGTCTTGCGGAGACTTGTAGATATCCTTGTCAACATTTATCGATGCTCCGCGGATATGTTTGTAGTTGAACTTGCGTGTGTCTGTCAAGGGCAATGAGCCAAATATGCAATTATAGCTAAGGATCAACTCCAGCCTCGATGTCACACAAGGCTTGGATACCTTTCAATTGCAAAATGGCGGTCACGAACTACGAAGTGGAATATTTAACAATTAGACCCGCAGCCCGAATGGGCTATTTAACTCGTAGCCCATGAGGGCGAGAGGTCTAATTGTTTTAGTATAAACTAACTAGTCGGACAGTAGAAAATAATAGAAAGAAAATAATAAAAGTTGAAAATATGTTATCATTTCGTGAAAATGCGTGCGGTTTTTCTCTACCATGGGCTATCACAAATAGACCTATAGTAGGGTAGCCAATCAGAATGCAGGATTTGTAATAGTCCACTAGTTGGTTTATACTAATGTTCGATAGACTCGGCGACCTGTTTGTGGAATTCGTTGCTTATTACAAAACATACAGAACAACACCACAATACATGCTTATATAGGCGTGAGGATTGTCCTGAGCCGCTTGACGGTGAAATGCAAGCATATATATATTTTTCAAACGCATACAATGTGGATGGATAACTTTAGCGACAAGTGTATGTTTACACTTCACAATTCTTTGAGCAGTATTCATGAATGTTTTTTCTTGATATTTTATAAGCGAAACTGTTTTATTAGTAATACTGCATGTCTGTTCTAGAAGATGCTACTACTCAGACTACTGTGTCTTTTTTTGTAATACAGGTTTTATTTCTATTACATGTTTTTACGTTTTTTACATCATGCGACAAGAAAAAGAACTGAAAAGCAATTACAATCAATGTCAGAAACAAGGTACACGTTAAGTAGAAACATAATTATATGGGTATTTTCAGTACTAAATGAATATTATGGAGAACAAGCTGTGAAGAGGAAAGAATTTATACCACTGAGTATAATAAGCACTCGTGTGCGAAGCATGAACCTTTTTGAACTTCACTTACTTAATGAATAAATCAAAAGAGGCTTCAGAGGTTTGTTCTGCAGAGGAACTAAGGCTGTAAATATATTTTTTCGCTAAGAGGATTAAGTAAATTAAGAAAAAGTAATTCGAATTCTCAGGTTTATAACCATACAATATATCGACTTCTCTCAGCATAATTAAGGAGCCACGTATAGGCGCTACTATACCAATTCCGAAATTGTTCCCAGAATCTAAGACATGTCAGTAGGGCATAACATAAAGAGGTGTACGAAGTCTTCTCTTTGACTGCGTCTATGGCATTGGTCACTAGAACTTATTTTCATTAAGTTTAACAGGCTTTTAGAAGGTAAGCTATTATGACAATTTTTTAATGAAAAATAATAAGCTTAGTCACAATAGTGATTCTGTATGGTAACACATCAACGTGATGCAGGAAGTCTTTTTGAAAAAGATGATAATAATTTCAGTTCAGCGGTAGGAGGCCTAAACTCTAGCAATAATCGCTTGATATATTTGTTTGCAGTTAACAAAGTTAACCTTCAACGCTTTTGAAGCGGAATCACATTGACGTTTTATTAGTTTTTTTCCACTGTGGCGGAATTGCATCTATAATTCCATAAATTCTACGAAATTACAATTTATAGAAAATTTAGCACAACATTTACTGTAACTAAGAATAAGTCCATTCTCATCCAGTAGATTTTTGACGTATGCCACCCAGCTGTATGCCATGCTTGCAAATAAATCGTATTTTTATTTATTTTAATGAATTTATTATTCCATAATATCTGGAGATAAATTGGTTTTTAGACTCTGTAGGAAGTTGGGAACTACCGTTAAATTCGCACCAATACTTTATAACTGATACGTAAAAATTAGGCAGGCCAGAAAGATCGAGACTCGTACTCTGGATTACCGTGGAATAGAACTGAAAAGACCACCATATTTCTTTAATGCTTTTGAAGGAATTATTTTTCATTGAGCATCGCTTTTATCATCAATCAAACGATGGACCCAATAAATACATAATGCTTTAAAGAATACCTTACAGTCTCTCATTTTAAATCCGCCATCTTTTAAATTAACTATCATTGTTGAAAATTTAATATTAGAAGGTTTATTATTCCATATAAAATATAGTGGAGATTTTATTGATTTCGTCACAAAAGCCATGTGGAGGTTCTGAGGTTGAAATGCAAATAGACTAGTTTTGATAATGCCAGTGATTTCAGAATTAAAATTTTGCCGAAATAAAGTGTTAAATTCCTTTGTTTCCAAATATTCAAAATTTGCTTAATATCAACAATTTTTGAGGTAAAGTTCCTTTGAGAAGATTCCTTGTTATCATAAGAAAAATAACGGGCCATCCTGTACCGCTCGAAATGAGCCACAGCATTGGCTTTCCCAACAATACAAAACACCCTAACCTTTAGAACGTGCAATACGAAAACAATAGAGCTACAGTATAATGGTGCAATCAGAATACAGGTCTCGAACGGTACAGGATTACTGAAAATAACAGCCTAAAGTATATACTGGGTCTAACGGCCATTTCACGGATAGAGGGATATCTTGCCTATCTTTGTATGTTCCAAGCCATAGAGCTTCAGTTTTATCTAAATTAATATACGGACCGTAGCATTTACGTAACTCAATTAAACTGCGGAATCTACATCGTTTAGAAATGCGTCTCTTTCTAGGTGTATCAACGACAATGAACTACAGCAAAACAATACCCTGAAATACAAAGAACCCTAACCCCAGAATACAATGAACTACAGCAAAACAATACCCTGAAATACAAAGAACCCTAACCCCACAATAGAGTTGTTCATTGTCCTGAATTTCAGGACGTTGATACACCTAGAAAGACCCAGAAATGAAATCCAGAAATGCCGTAATATCATCCGCAAATAAAGCTATTTTAATTTCTCGGTCGTGGATTTTAATTCCAGAAATATCTGAATTAGAACGTATGGCAATCGTGAGTAGCTCGACACTCAGGATAAACAGGAATCCGGAGCAAGGATCTCCTTGTCTTACGTAACCGTTTATATTCGTAACACAGCTAGATGAATTGCAATACAATATCTTGATCCAACTTAAATGAGATTGGACTACTGTATCTTGAGGATACTGCTATGACAACATATTTTGTAAAAACCGGTATTTACATTTGTGTTTAAAATTAGATTTTTAATTTGTTATAGCCCGTAGCTAATGTTATGGCAATCAAGCTGCGCGCGAGAAACAAAACATATGCATATGCAACACCTAGAACGCCGTTTGGGTAGAGTGCGAGTCAGCGAGTCAGGGTGCGAGTCAACCATTCAACGAGTCAGCGAGTCAGGGTGCGAGTCAACGAGTCAACGAGTCAGCGAGTCAGGGTGCGAGTCAACGAGTCAACGAGTCAGCGAGTCAGGGTGGGAGTCAGATTTTTTTTATTATTTAAAAAAAAAATCAGTGGGCTATCACCGAAAACAACTAAATAAACTATTTATAATGCGTGATATGCATCATGAAACGCATGAACCCGGTTTTGATTCTATCAACGAGTGATTTGTTAGGCTATGGTTTCTAGGTTCGGCTCTGTTTGTTTTTCTCCGTTCTTTCAGAATCAATATTCTCCAAATAGTCCAAATACAGAACAGAACCGAGATGAACAGAACCGAGATGAACAGAACCGAGATAAACAGAACCGAGATGAACAGAGCCGAGAAGTTTAGAAATGAGCGAACTGGAGAATAACCTGAGGAAGTGAGCGGACGACCTCGTACCGTCTGAAAATCAGGCTAACTGCATGGAGAATAGAATAGAGAGTCTGAACTGAACCCGGACTAACGTATGGACATGATTAGAAATGAACCGAGAACACTGAACTGAGTGCATGAATAGAAGAAATAGAACAAGAAACCGAACCCGATGTTGAAACTGTTTGTCGCCATTACACAAAGAAATGGAGAAAACTGAACTGAGCATAGAATAATATATAGAACCGAAAACGAACAGAACCGCCTAAATGGGATATGGCTAACGGACATGAATCGAATATATAGAACTGAATAAACTACTTTTCGGATTGCAAAAACAATTTATCGAACTGGAAATGACATGAACAAAGTAGGAGGGCAAAGAAGAAAAGTATTGTATCAGGAAAAAAATGACAGAACAAGAACAACGAGCGAAACTCAACTCTGAGAGGAAATTATAAAACTGACAGGACCCCTGTGGAACATCAACAAAGCGACTTTCGTTGGAAAGGCGATTTCGATTCTCGCTGGAAAATCGATGGAAACAACGGGAAAGAACTTAAATGGCCAAGAAGAAAATAACTATATAAGCTGGCAAAAAAAAGGAACTGAACATTTATCGAAAAAAAGCAAAAACGGTACAAAATATGACTGCTTGAGATATTAGAATAGCGTTTAGCCGGACCGCAATGAAGAACCGGTATCACAGCGGCCGCTGTGAAGAACTGGAATTGTCGAATTTGAACTGTCGCCGGTAGCATAGAAATTTCGTTAGGAATGTTTAAACTGATATAATATTGCCGGGCATCTTAGTTCTCGCAGCGGTCTATCCTGAGGGGCCGATGTGAGAGTTGTATGGCTTATAAACCAAAGAGTCGCCATAGAGATAATACGAAATGTTTCTGGAAGAATCAGAGATAGAACAAAGTGAATATAGCGATACTTACTGCACGTCATCCAATTAGAAAGGACTTAGCTCTGAATAGCTGTGAGGGTAAAGTGAACAAAATAAATTAAAACCTCCAGTGAGGTATAGCGATACTTACTGCACGTCATCCGCCATTGTCATTAATGTCCAACCAGAGATCCATTGGTTCCTGCCCCATGCGGCCTTTTGAAATCATGGTTGACATTAGCATAACAATTGTAATGTTTATCAACACAAAGTATCGCTATAACGCTGGTATGAAAAAAAAGAATACAAATTATTTTTCTTGCAACTCGCATTTTTCAACTCGCATCATCCCCATTCTCCATAACTATCACGGACACTGGAAGATAACAGCACTCAGCAGCTTTCAGATGGCAAATTCTGCAGCCCAAAGTGCCAAAAATGAGCGCAAATGTCGATTTTATGAAGAAAAAAATAATTGCGAAATTAAATTCGTCATACGATTGTGAAATCGCTAGTAATTTCCCGACACTAGCCCAGCGTCGTTTCGCACGTGAATGAACGCTGAATCGTTCCTCAAAATAATATCGAATTGCCCTTTCGCCGAAAAGCTCAATTGCCGTTATTTTTGGCTGTGCTCGGACCTTGCAAAAAAAAAGGGCATTGGTTAGGGTTAGCTCAAATTTCTAGTAATGATCCCTCTTTTTACCACAAAGCCAGAAAATATTTTGCTCGCACTCGCAATGAAGTTAGCGGAAGTGATAGTCCGTGTGAAGTCAATGGATTTTGCTTGTACATGATATAAAGCATTGAACACGTACCCTCATAAAATAAACACCGGGCTCGATTAGGCAGATTAAATAAGTTATTTTGCACTATTAATATATATTCGTTTGCAGTCTCTCAAGACGCTTTTTTTAAAGCTCAAATTACTGGAAAATTTGGATCAGGGATCAAGGTTCTGGGTAAAAATACGGGATCACTAGAGAAAACATATACCTCGTTACGACCCTGAATAAGAAGAGGGAAGACATTTTTTTCAGATTTAAATAACCGATCACGCTTGTATGGAGCCTGGATTTTATAACTGTCACAACAATTTAGGAAATTAAACGAGACTTACCTGTAAGTCGAAGTTTGGTTGGGATTACGAAGGGATTACGTGAGATCGCACGAGGTCGCCGAGAGTTCAATATTTAACGCTTGTTGAGTGGACACGCTTCCCAGACAGAAAAGGGTTGGGTTAATAAAGTCTCTGCTTTACCTGGGAGGGCACGTAATCCCTTCGTTTCCATAATGGATCGGTAGAATACCAATCAAACTTCGACTTATCGAGACTTACAGGTAAGTCTCGTTTAATTTCCTAATTCTACCTCACCATTACGTCACTACAGGATCACGTGAGATTTTAAAGCAGCGAAGTTGTCCTAGACATATTAGATGAATTAAACTTTCATTTATTCAACTGTATTACTATCTAGGATAGACTTCCCAAACCCTGTTGGAGAGTTAACAACTTGCTTGTTGTAATACTTTGCAAAAGTCCCAGCATTGGACCAACCGGCAGCTTTCATAATATCAGATACAGGATAACCTGCATGCTTCGCTGCAGACGTTGAAGCCGATCTCACACTGTGTGGGTGAAACTTATCTGTGTCAATACCTGATGATTTTAACACAGTCCGGCTTAATCCACCGACTAATGGTGTCCTTTGACACAGGCTTATAAGGCTTTACAAAACTAAGTAACAATTGGGTATTGTTCTTTCTGTTGATACTTGTTCTGTTCAGATATTCTTGAACAAACCCTACTACAGAAAGTCGTCTTTCTGGAGCATAGGCAGTAAACTCAATTGGCGTAATATGATTGCCAGGCCTAGTTTGCTTAACCTTATCTGCCGGAAATTGTGAATTTGCAGATAGATTTGGAAATGAACATGTTAGTTACATGCAGTAAGTGAAATGTTTGTACTCTTTGTCCGGAGAGTAATGTTAATAGCATGGCAACCTTAAGAGTAAGTTGCCTTAATGATAACGATTTGGCTGGAGATAACTTCCTCAAATAAGCTAAAACAATGTTAACATCCCAAATTTATTGATAACGAGGCAGAGAGGGCTTAACTTGAAAAACACCTCTCATAAATCTAGTTAATAACGGATGATTGCCCAGGTTAACATTATGTGGTAAAACAATCAGCGATGAAAGTGCACTACGAGCAGTATTGAGCGCAGTGTATCCCAATCCAGTACTATACAACTCAGTTAAAAACTCTAGTACATCCTTAATAGTGGGTGTCACTGTGTTAAGATTCTTCTCATTACAAAAGACCACCTACTTCCTAATGTAAATATCATACTGTTTCTTTGTTGAAGTTCTCCATGAAGACATAATAATCTCAACAAGTTGTTCTGAAAAACCTTTCATCTGGTAACTTTTCCTGACACATGACATACCAGTAGTTTCAATTTCTAGCCCAATGGGTATACTGCATCTGGGTTGAATGGAAGGTACGTGTAGAGTTGTTACCCCTTGCGGTATTGGAATAGGTTCCTTCAGCATCATCTTCAGTAATTTTGGGTACCACACTTGCGTTGGCCAGTCTGGAAATACAATTATCCCCTCTGCTTGATCCTGTTCGAGTTTCTGAAGAACTCGTCCAATTTAAGGCTGAAAGGAGGAAAGGCATAAACAATATAAGATCCCCAATCCATAGTAAAGGCATCAACTGCAAATGCCTCTGGGTCAGGCCTCCATGCTACATATCGTTTGATTTGATGGTTCAAGCCTGGATGCAAATAAATCTATGTTTGGTTCAACGAGTCTGTTGACAATATCTCTAAAAATGGTAGGAACTAACATCCATAACCATTCTATCCTGCCGTTAAAAACACTAGAAGCTCTGTCTGCTTCAATATTCTAAGAGCCAGGTAGATGAGCTGCAGAGATCCAAATGTCTCTCTGTAAACGCCACAACCAAATTTCCCTTGCAAGTCTGTTACAAGGAAGGAACCTACTCCCTTCCCCCCCCCCCCTCCCCCATGTTATTGACATAAGCAACTGCTGTGGTGTTATCTATAAACAATTGTATGTGTTTCTGTGAAATCTGTGAGCAAAAGGATTTTAAAGAAAGGAATACTTCCTTCAGCTCAAGGTAGTTAATGTGCTCCTGTGTTTCATTAACATGCCAGTGCCCCCCTGTTGCTACAGTATTACAGTATTGCAAAAAGCACCCCAACCAGATAAAGATGCATCTGAAATGATTTCTAAATCTGGTTTACCATGAGAGATTGGTTTGTAACATGACTCAATATGTTGACACCACCATGTCAAATCAGCTTGAGCCAAGTCTGAAAGTGATATTCTTGACTCATAATTCCCACAAGCTGTCCTAAGTGCAGCTATTTTTTCATTATCTAGCTCATGGAAAACTAGCTACAAGTTTCCCAACAGCCTCTGCTACCATGCGTATGCTTGGTTGTTGTTTAATTAGCAATGAATGACAAGCAGTCTTGATATTCAATGCCTTCTCAGGAGTAGGACTTACTCTCATAGAGACTGAATCTATAGCATAAATCCCAAAAATATTAAGTTGTGGGAAGGTGTTAGAACCGATTTTTCTGAGTGAATGCAAAAACCAAGGTTTTGGAATATTCTTAACACAATCCTCCCTAGTCTTTCCTTGAAGATAAGAGTCATCAATATATCCCACTGAAAGGTATCCTTGACTACGTAAATGTCCATAGACTGGTTTAAGTAATTTAGTAAAAAGTCTTGGGGCACAGGCCAAACCATTAGGCAGGCAGTAAAATTGGTAGCAAATTCCATTCCAAGTAAATTTCAGATATTTTCTATGACTCTCTGCTATTGGCACGCTGTAATAGATGCCATAAAACAATTCTTACAAATAGTCATCAGTTGTGTGACAGAATGAAGAGAGTCCATCTTAAAATGGTGATATGTTACATATGAATTAAACTTCTTTAAATTGAGAATCAATCTGTAAGTTCAATTTTTCATAGGTACTAAGAAAATGTTAGACAGGAATTCACCCTTTTCAGTGAATCCGGGCTGTATTACTCCCTTATCCAATAGCATTTTAATTTCTTTATCAATAATTTCAATCTCCTTGTGAGTAAAATCATATGCTCTGGGAAAATATTTTTGTTCAGGGATCTGATCAATTTCAATTTCACAGCCTTGCACTATAGCAAGAATTACAGGATCAGAGGTAAGAGACTGCCATTTTGACAAAAAATGCTTAATTCTGCCTGCCTGAAAAGGCATGGTCTGTGCCATTAATTTACCACAGAATATTTCACCCACCTGAACAGTGGATGTCACTGGGTCTGATTCTGAGGAGCATTTTCCCTCTTCCAATTCTTGTGACCCGCACGGCTGGCTTGTGGCATGGGACGTTGCCATTTGTCCATTCTGCCATTGGGTCTTGACCAGTTTTTGAGTACTGACTCTGCCGCGATGTACTGTTGTGACTTATAGCTTGTAGATGTTGAGCGAGCACTCAAATTCTGTCCAACACGGTTAGTTGCATTAATGTCCTTCACCTTCTGAGCCAAGTCGTCTCCAAAGAGGAAGGTAGTGGCTCCTGTTTGGTCAGAGCAGATTTGCTGATATTGCTTATTCAGGTCAGCTAGGTCCGTTATTATATCCCGACGACGTTGGCTAAGTTCGTAGTTAGCATGCAGTATAAGGGCCATTGCATCAGTTAGCTGTTTAACAACCCCTTGGCTATCAGAGGAAAACTTTTCTTTCCCTGATATCAGCGAATCAGTCAACGAGACTAGCGGTGTGGCTGCCCATCGCCAGAAATTCGAGACATGGTTATTGCGCAATACATATTGACCCCTGTTCACTGTGTGAAATGGGTCGTGAAAATTTACAGAGAAATGTATGGGATCCTAAACATTTTCCTTATTTCTCATGAAATACGGTACAATCGTAAAAATGTGCGATCGAGGCATTATTTCTACAGATATTATCAATTCAATTCAAAGCAATTCAAAGCCAAGTAGTAAACTTTGGTGATTCCTTTCTTTGATTTTAGAGGAAGCATAAAAGTTCGATTTATTTACAGTGGACATTAAAGATTTCCAGTAAAAACATGCAGATAATAGTTTATAAAATGTATCCGCTGCAAATCTAAAACCTTAGCAAAAAATGTGCGGGCGAAGTGTTGAAAACATAAACAAGACCTACCGTATTCTTCCCTTCTGATGTCCCAAAGTTCATTTTCGGTGATTCCTTTTCCTTCTTGTAAATTCAGCTTTTCGACAAGAAACCTCAGACTCCATATTTGCACGCTAAAACCCGTAATATTGCTCGTCTTGAGACTGCCATAACTCTGACCACAAGTGACCAAATCCAACAAACATGGCAGCTTTGGAAACCTTGTTCTGTACTCTAGAAACTGCAGTGTGTTTGTTTAAACAGCCAGCAGTTATTCAAGCTAATTTGTCCTTTTGGAAAGTAGGTCCTAAACGGACCAAAAGAGACGAGTCTGCAATAAACTTTTGGTGAGCGGTGTTACCCAATTACGGGTTGGTACTTTATGTATCCTGCGTTATAGTGTCCCAATGTAACATACATTCTATGTCTATCATCTATATACTATCAGGCCTCAATGTCTCGAATTTCTGGCGATGCTTAACCAGAGCAGACTGGATATGTTGGAATTTCAAATCCCTTCCCCTTGTTCCAGGTCTAAGTTTAGACCAGATTTCTGGGTTAACCTTAGTACTAATTAGGGCTTCACAATTTGCTGGTTTATGGTACTTCTTTTGCTTTTCTTTCAGCTTTTCATCGGTTAATTTGTTTCGCGCCATTTTGTTCACAATGTTGGCGAGTTTTGTATTCACTGGCTCACCGGGTGAATCCTCTGATTCATAATCCTGCTCTAACTCGTCAAGGAAACTTTCTTCTTTCCCTTCATCGATAGGCTTTTCCAGAATGTTATCTATAGCTTCGTCGAAGTCACATTCTGAGCCACTGGGGCTTATGGCAGCATGGACGGTTTTGAGCCGTTTGCCCATACCAGCTTTGTACGCGAGTCTAGTCACGTCCCCGCCAGAATCTGAATCTGCAGAGAGTTCATCTTCATTATCATCTCTGCTGGCGGATTTTCGCTTCGAAGCTTTGCTCGAAACTGGCATTGTGGATATAAGGATTTCAGCCAATTCCTTGAAACCCGTAGACATGCCTTCGCTGATCTGTTCGAAGGACTTTTGTTGAAATTCTAAGACCTGTGTCAGGTTACATGTGCCAGTTGATTTGGCGTTAGCCTGGCTAGTACCCTTGTTATTACTATTAGAGCCCTTGGGCTTAGTCTGTTTCTCATGCTGAATTGGTTCCAGCTGTCTGGTGGATATTGGCCTGTCTTTCACGATTCCTTCATCGGTCGAACCGATAGAAGACGCGAGAGCTTCTTTCCCTGGTTCTTTCCCGCTCATTTCGATCAACTCTTGATCACCAGTACAGGGGACTCAACGACTATTTGTCGTATTGTATGGAGTCCTGTTTAACTCAACGACTAGTAGTCGTATTAAATGTGAGTCTGAATGTTCCAAGGACTATTCAAAGGTATAACTCCGAAAAACCAAGCGCTAAAGACAAACACGTCCGCTTCTTGCTCGGCGAAGCGCGCATTGAACTCTCGGCGACCTCGTGCGATCTCACGTGATCCTGTAGTGACGTAATGGTGAGGTAGAATGTTTATTTTGCAATCGATAGACCCTTCCACGGTTTCTTTGAACTTTTGATATATATGTATAACAGCAAAACCGTCGATACTGCTGAAAAGAGCACCTCGAAGTTAGTCAAAATCCTAAATTTGAGAGTTATATCTTGAATAGGAGCAAAGTCACTGATAGGCCCGCAAAGTCGGAACATTTTCGAAATTTTTACAGACGTTTGTATATGGAAATTTTGATCAGTGGGGGGCACAAACTTGCCCCCCAATCAAAATTTCCGTACAAACGTCTGTAAAATTTCCCGAAATTTTCTGAGTTTGCGGGCCTGTATTTGGGATTTTGACTAACTTTAAGGGAAAATTTTGCTGAAATTCGCTGTAACATGGCACAGATATAAGTTAAGGAACACAAGAAGACACTATAGGTTTTTGTCGAGTTTTATTCAAGATTTACGTTGTACATGGGAAACTAAAAAATCCCATACAAATGCTGTTAAATATTATACAGATCCCAAGCTTGGGCTACCTGTGAGTTCTGTTGAGAGTTCGCCGGCCTAAAGAAGCTGAAGTCGCCTCAGAGACAGGATTATTCGTCACATTATCCACGTTGGGCCGTAAAACCTGAATAATTTCCTCAAGTTATTCGTTGTTGACCGGAATAGGACGCGACTGGTCTGTCATAGAGTAGCGAGTTGTATTCCCCGTGACTTGCTAGCTTAACTGACACAGATGCATATCATTAAGTTGCTTATATAATGCTAATGACGTCATCACGAGGGGTCATGAATATTCAATGAGGTTTGAATAGGACGCCTTCCTGATCATCGCTTGCCCTTAAACGGGTACTACCAGGAACAATCTAGGGAAGTTAAGATAAGCCTTGTTTTAGTTTGCCGTGCCGTCGCTGACGGCGGGTGTGTTTTGCAGAATGCAGAATGCAGAATGCAGAATGCAGAATGCAGAATGCAGAATGCAGAATGCAGAATGCAGAATGCAGAATGCAGAACGGCGTCTACGAAGTATGGTCAGCGGAAAACCGAACCCTACGGAAAATATTACTATGGAGCAAACAGTATGAATGAATTGTGAGATTTATAGCTGGATTATTCAGTCGGTAAGCTTATTACTGTCTTCCTTTGTGGAGGTTGTAATGGTAGGTTTTTCTTTGTGGTATGGCGTATATTAAACATGACATATATCTAAAAATGACAAACTTTATACGGCCACCTACAAAGTCAATACGTTATGAACCAAGCCCGGTTAGAATTTAAAATTTAAAACCACAGTGTGTTTAGTTTAGATTGAGTTACTTTTGACCTACGCCTGAGGTAGACACAATGGCTTTTTGCAAAATTCCTAACATGCCGTGAAACAGAAAACAGCGTGTATTAAATAAACACGAATACAGCCGCTTAGAATTTATCACAATATAAACTATGAATGAAATATCTAACTTCAGAATCAACCGGTAAAGGGCTATGGCGTACCATCCCCGCCAAAATTCATGGTTTGAATTCGAAGTTCTTCACATGAATTTTACACTCAAGTAGAATATTTCATATTGTTATTTTGTATTTTATAAGCTTTATCAAGGTTTCAACATACGTGTTTTATATTTGTCGTTCAAGTTTTACATTCGAGATTGTCACTATTCATTCTAAACTCCACGTCATGCATTCGTCGTTCGAGTTTCACATTACAAAGTCGACGACTTTTATTTTCAACTCGACGTTTTGAATTGAACTTCACGCTTCAGTAACTTCCCGGTTGACCTTGGGAACCACTGACATAAGCAACGCAGGCACAACAGTCAGTCGATCACAAAATGGCGGCAGAGTTTGTATTCTCTGTAGTTCAAGAAACAATTCAACGACTCGATAACTGCCAACAGGAGGATGATTATAGTAGCATAGTGCTTCGTTTAGAGACAATGTTTTGTCAGAACTCGATATTGAAGAACTTGTGGACAAACAAACTACGAGTGCAAAGTACACAGGTAAAGGTTGTGATCGTCAACCCTAACGAGAAGAGTAGAAACGAGAAGCTCAGTCCGGCTTTCTCTGAGGAGTCGAAGTCCATCCCCTTAGTGAATGTTTGCCGAAAGAAATGGACGACCGTTGCATAAATGTATTGAGGCGGATTTCTGATTATTTCCTCTACTGTACATCGCTACTATAAAGTTCAACGGCCGTGAAGTCAATAGCCGGATTGCATCTCTGCAATTTGGTCGACAATAGTACTTTTCAGTGGCGAATTAAATCACGGTTTGTTGTCGAGTTCTCTTTACCGTAAATATCATACTCTTTCCAGAGCCTGTCGAAAGCACAGCCAGAACATCTTTACCTAGAAGCCTAGGCTCTGTATAGCTTCCTCCTGCTCCGTTTTCAAAGTACCTTTACCCAGCCGCGGAGAAAGAAGCGAGCAGCTGTGTTCTCTCTAGAAAACCTTTGGAACCAAGGTAAAGGCGAAGGAGCCGGTAAAGGTGAAGGCGAACTTTGAAAACGGAGCAGGAGGAAGCTATAGCAGAGCCTACTTCTAAGTAAAGATCTTCTGGCGCTATGGAAAGAGCATACAACAAACCTCTCGCAGTTCGCCGCTTTCTCCGCTGAAAGCAGGCTATCTGCAACACGTCGAAGGGCAGCTTTCGTATTAAGTCTTAACGGGTTCCATCAGTAGAACACAGAGATCGAGCACGTGTGTTGTTCCTGTCACATCTGCGCCTGCGTTTATTACCAGACCTAACAACTCCAAGGATGACTACCGAGGAGTTCTGGGTACGAGGTTCCCAAGGTCAACCGGGAAGTTACTGAAGCGTGAAGTTCAATTCAAAACGTCGAGTTGAAAATAAAAGTCGACTTTGTAATGTGAAACTCGAACGACGAATGCATGACGTGAGTTTAGAATGAACAGTGACAATCTCGAATGTAAAACTTGAACGACAAATATAAAACACGTATGTTGAAACCTTGATAAAGCTTATAAAATACAAAATAACAATATGAAATATTCTACTTGAGTGTAAAATTCATGTGAAGAACTTCGAATTCAAACCATGAATTTTGGCGGGGATGGTACGCCATAAAGGGCGATTGTGTTAATTTTAGACTCCATAAAGGTATAGTATGACTAAGTGGCGTAATCAAATGAGCTCATTTGCAATTATGGAGGATCAATGATAAACAAAAAATCACAGGAAACCCAAGCTCTGTTTGTGTTTTAAATTATAAGGGTTTGTATGAGATTTTTAACGAGTATTTGGTTGTATCCGTTAGGCCAGAAATACTGAAATAAAATCAATGAAAACTTACCTGGAGTCTTTATCTGTTCTTCATTGGGTTCTGTATGCAATTTCAGCGAATTCTGTTGAATTTTTACCCCTCGCCCTCTCCAACTAAGAAAGATGGCAAGGACGGACGCAACCGCCATTTCTCGACCCCAATCACTCGAACATCGCGCTCGAATTTTCATCCAAAATCAATGCCAACCGCAACTAGACCTCAAATAATAGCACAACAGTATCTATTCCAAGAGCCTCGTGCCATTTAATTGAAGTAATCCCCATTTCTCGAGCCTAAATGGAACACAATGTCAAAGAAACTCGCCCGTTGGGATTCGTGACTGGGAGAAGTTGGACACGCTTAGCAACGGCTAGCTGCCAAAAGTTCACGGGCTCAGAACGTAGCCTCCGATGCAGACGTCTTGTGTGGTTCGTTTCCCTTCCTCCCACACCAACGTCTGCGAACTCGAGCCGGTTTTTTTGTTCAGCCAATCAGAGAGGAGCTCTCATTTTCCGGGAGCTCATTAAAATGCACAGCTCGTCGATATGAATAGATTCACTACAAACCTTCAGTCGCTGAACTGAGTATTCTTGCCACCAAAGCCAGAGTTTTTTTTGTGGCAACGGGAAAGACGTGAAGATCTTTCTTTTAGAAATATTCGGAAGCTTCAAACTCCATAGCTAAAGTCCACATTTTATGCACTGAAATATGTTTTTTTTACCACTTGGTAACCTCTGAGCGTTTTGGAGTTATTTTCTGTTGTCTAGGCGGCTAGCACGTGCTGCACGTGCAAAAATGGTAGTCAAAATAATCAGCCAATCAAATGTTTGTGTTCCCACGGTCCACTAAGTAATTAATTAATGTTTGGGCTATGGGAAAAACCTAACCAGCAATTTGATTGGCCAAAATAAACAATCCGTAAGTCACGGAACACAAAATGTGGCTCGAGTTCGCAGACGTTGGTGTGGGAGGAAGGGAAACGAACCACACAAGACGTCTGCATCGGAGGCTACTCAGAACGTACGTATATATCTTATTTTGAACACACCTCCATGTAAGTTGGCTCTGTGGTACAGTGGTTTAGAGCGCGCGCTTTCGATCCAACGACCGGGGTTCGAGTCTACACCAGGCCTAAATATTTTATTTTTTTAATTCTTTTTCTCCTTTCTCAGTTTTATTTAATCTTTTCCTCTATTTTAAACAATTAGAGCCGCCTTCTACATGAAAAAACATTGTTGTCTATTGGCTCTCAAGCCCCAACCGTGCACGCTCATGACCTCGATTTTCAGTAGTGCGATGATGAGAAAGATATAACAAATTCCCTCGTTACCTCGTAATTACATAAAATCTTGTGAAAATATTGAACACAACAGTTTTAATAAATTAAGGTACGGTACTTTACATGCGATCATTCGAACCCGGATTTGAATCAACAGAAAGCCCGTTAAAATTAACTGGTACATTAATTTGCTTATAAACTTAATTAACCAGGCTCGAATCGAAGAATAAAAGGAAACAGATATGTCAGCCTTTCTCTTCTACGCAGCGAGCTTTCCTTCTAGCTCTTTTGATCTCTTGAACGTCGACAACATGTTTATAAAGTAACCAGAAAAGTAACTTCACAGTATCATGGGTTTTTAATAGTTGAGGCAATGGGCTCCTGGACCCTGGTTGGGGCTTGAGAGCCCGAATAGACAAATGTATTTTTGTTGGGCATTCGTAATTAGCACCTCGTGCTCTTCCCTAAGGACTTGGAGTTGTTATTTAAGATGATATTTACATATAGTTTTCACTTGACGCCAACCAGTTTACACGCTTGGTTATCCGGGCCAAAATTTTCTAGACATTTCTCTGTAATCCGGGCTTAAATTAACAGCGTTTGTACATGCAAGTTTTTTCTTTTGATGACCCTTAACCTCCAAGGGTCTCGGCGAATTCGCATTGGGTTGGAGTATACGTTTCCAGAATATTTTTTATCCTCAAAGTGAGATTTTAACATGGTTTTTCGTATCCCGCGATTCGTCATTAGTTTAACATTAATATGTAATGTTTATACGGCAATAAACTTGACATAACTGGTCGGCATCCTCCTAACACGCCTTGCTTGATGTGTATGTAGAATATACAACATAAATATTTTCTATGCGGCGGAGCGCAGTGACAGAGCATAGAACAATGTTTTTCATGTAGAAGGCGGCTCTAATTGTTTAAAATAGAGGAAAAGATTAAATAAAACTGGGAAAGGAGAAAAAGAAGTACAAAAAACACATTTTCTTAGCGCCTGGTGTAGACTCGAACCCCGGTCGTTGGATCGAAAGCGCGCGCTCCAAACCACTGTACCACAGATCCAACTTACGTGGAGGTGTGTTCAAAATAAGATATATACGTACGTTCTGAGCCCGTGAACTTTTGGCAGCTAGCCGTTGCTAAGCGTGTCCAACTTCTCCCAGTCACGAATCCCAACGGGCGAGTTTCTTTGACATTGTGTTCGATTTAGGCTCGAGAAATGGGGATTACTTCAATTAAATGGCACGAGGCTATTGGAATAGATACTGTTGTGCTATTATTTGAGGTCTAGTTGCGGTTGGCATGAGGGCCGCATGTTAGATAACTATGTAAGGTTAATGTGTCTTCCCTCTGTAAATAAAGAATATTGTATTGTATTGTATTGTATTGTATTGATTTTGGATGAAAATTCGAGCGCGATGTTCGAGTGATTGGGGTCGAGAAATGGCGGTTGCGTCCGTCCTTGCCATCTTTCTTAGTTGGAGAGGGCGAGGGGTAAAAATTCAACAGAATTCGCTGAAATTGCATACAGAACCCAATGAAGAACAGATAAAGACTCCAGGTAAGTTTTCATTGATTTTATTTCAGTATTTCTGGCCTAACGGATACAACCAAATACTCGTTAAAAATCTCATACAAACCCTTATAATTTAAAACACAAACAGAGCTTGGGTTTCCTGTGAAAAAATGAGAGACAAATAAACTTTTCTTACCACTCGCTCGTGTCCGACTCAGCCATTTTGACAGCGTGAGAACGTGAGAAATATGACACTTCATCGTGATACCGCTGACCATGTTCTGCATTCTGCATTCTGCCAAAACACACCCGCCGCCGTCGCTGAGGCTCCTGTAGATGTTCGTCATGCTGCCGTCGAGACGAAGCTCCGCCAGTAGCGGCTCAAGGTACCTGACCTACATGTAGATTAACTATTAATGGTTATTTCAGGTACCCTAATACTATATTACTAATACTATCGTTGTTACTATTATTATAGATGTATATCAACTTATATGTGAGAGTATTATAATAACGTTGTTGTTGTTGTCTAGTTTAATTAGCCTGTTCAGGCTGCTCAGTATTCAGCTATACTGGATGCCAGAGGTTCTATTGCTCTCTCTAAGCCAAAGTCAGCGAGAAGCGAACATGTATAAACTTTGGCTTTAATAGAGAGGGCAGTAGAATCTCTGGCATTCATCCCGAAGAACAGGTAAAACTCTTTGACTGTGGTTGTGCCATTCTAGCTCGCTTGTTAGTTGATAGATTATTTTTTTACTGCGGTGTCTACTAGTCTTCTGGTTTATTGCTTGCCGTATACCGTGTTAGTTATATATACCGTTCAGTTAACTGTTATGTCACGGTACTGTGCATGTGTGACAAACTGATTATATATGTGAATTACGGTCTAGCTCGGAACGAAATTCTCAGAGCGGTGAGATATCCATTTTGAACTCGACTTCCATCTGTGTTCATTTTGAACTCATCCCATAGCCTCCTTTGGTCATTTATGGCAATGCAAGATGTCCTTAAATAAGTTTTATTATTTGTTTATTCAAAAGTCGTCGTTGCGGACTGCAACATGCACAACTAAAACAAGAAGCAGGGACGGCGGAGCGAAATTTGAAGTCAAGTGGGGGAGGGGGGGGGGGGGGACTAAAAAAATGAGGGGCTAAAAATTGTTTTTGAGCCGGTATGACCAAACTATAGTCTTAAACTGACTGAGAAGTAACTTGGCAAAATATTGTTCTGGCAAAAAAAGTGGTAAGGGGGGGGGGGGGGGGGGGGGGCTATAATATATATTCCTCTCAGTTCGTTTAAGTTTAGTTTGTAATATTATTTAGCGGGTGTCGCCCGGCAATTTGGTGTGTGTCGCCCCACAGTTTGGCAAAGGACTTGGCGTGTGTCGCTCCATCATAGTTTGACATAGAATTTGGCGTGTGTCGCCGTGAAATTTGACGGGTGTTGCTAGACATTTCGCGTTTGTCGCCCGGCCCACAGTTAGCGTGTGTCCCTGGAAATTCTTGATGTGTGAATTCTTGGCCTGTCTTCGGCGTTTGTCGCTGTGAAATTTGACGTTCACCGCTGGACATTTGGCGTGTGTCGCCTCGCAATTTTGGCGCATGCCTCCTTGTTTTGCGTGGTCAACGTGTGTATGTCGAGTTCTATATGTCTCGGGTACCCTTTGTAATTTTAGCGCGTGTCTTCTCCCCTTTGCCTCGTCGTTTGGGATGGTAGTTCGTATTGTCAGAAGAATACAGCGCGTAATACCTAGTATTACCGGTACAACTCGTATTTTTTTCTGCATGTTTATTCCGGTCAGTATCCATCGGGTTATATTGGATGATATTAGCGCCTACACTTAGCATGGCATCCTACGTTTCAGTCGCCTTTCACCCTTAGGCTGCACCTAGCAGCCTACCTTTCGCGAGGTAATTAAAGAACTGTTAGCGACCGTTGCTAACTATGTAGCCGCAGCCCTCTTAGCCCTATAGGCCAGTGCAGGTCTTTGATCCTTACAGAGCTTTTTCACAGCTTCAATCATTAGTCGATATGTCGCGGGTTAATACCGATGCTCTCGAGTAAAGCGTTGCAGTACCATATTCCGTCAATGGCGTCCTCTTCTGTGCAATCCTCATGTTTCAGGCCATCCTTATAAAGCTAGTTGGGGATAAAGAGGATGTTGAAGTCGCCAAACCATCCAGAAAACATTACGTAATTACACGGACCCCTAGCGTGTGATATCTTACCTTAGCGATAGAAAACAGGCTGTAGTCATTGGGAGAGAAAAGTCTTCGAGTCGTAACATGCTCTGTAGTGTACCTCACAGTTCGGTTTTAGGGCCACTCCTCTACCTACTTTACACTTCTCCTTTAGGAGATATTGTTAGGAATCATGACATCGGCTTCTATTTCTACGCGGATGACACCCAATTGTACCTTTCCCTCGAGTCTACATCTGGGGAAGATCGCGAGTCATCCATAGTGAAAATTGAAGCCTGTGTCAATGATATAGATACGTGGATGTTGCAGAACAAACTTAAATTAAATACGGACAAGACTGAACTTCTTATTATTAGTGCACATCATCGTCCCCGACCGTATTTTAATGATATTACAATTGGCAAGGATCACGTACAACCTTCGCTTTCTGCCAGGAATATCGGAGTAGTTTTCGATAACAGCATGATCCTCGAGAAACATGTGTCCACTATTTGTAAGTCTGCATTTTTTCACTTAATGAGGATAGCTAAGATAAGGCAATATCTGTCAGAAGACAATACTAAGATACTGGTTCATGCATTTATAACCTGTAGATTAGATAATTGTAACGCTTTATTGTATGGCTTACCCAAGTATCAAATTGATAGACTACAGTATGTTCAGAACTGCGCTGCGCGTTTAATTACCGGTAAATCAAAACATGATCATATTACTCCTGTCCTCAAGCAACTCCACTGGCTACCTGTAGGGCAGCGTATTGTTTTTAAAATACTTTTACTTACATATAAGGCTCTAAATAAATGAGCTCCACCGTACATTAGTAATATGCTTCACGCCTACATTCCTACACGTACCTTGAGATCGTCTTCGCAATATTTATTAACTGTTCCTATGTATAATTTGAAGAGCTATGGTGACCGAGCCTTCTCAGTTGCTGCACCTAAGTTATGGAACTCATTACCAGCTAAGATTAGAATGAGCCCGTGTATTGGCAGTTTTAAATCTACGTTAAAGACATATCTTTTTAATTGTGCTTATAATTAATGATTTTTATAGTAGTTTTTAGTTGTCTCAGTAGTTTTAGTGGTATACATACTAGATAGTTTAATATCAATTATATTCTAACTATATATATTTTTACCAGTATTCATTGTAAAGCGCCATAGGGCAACTAGTGGATTATGGCGCTATAGAAATAATTTATTATTATTATTATTATATCACCTTACCCTCGCTGCCTCTTGCTTCCGGTTTGCTTCGACTGCCGTAGAAGGGGATACATTGCCAGGTTCTGTTCATTTAAGTGATATCATGCTCTAAGAGCTTACTTGCTATACATATTTTCTCCTCTGTATATACAGTGTTTGTGTATATTTCCTTTTCGATCATTCTTGCCCTGCTTTGTATTCGTTCATGGGGATAGGGGGTTCTTTTGCCATTACCCAGCCGATTCAGGACAGATTCTCCAAATACAACCTGATACTCGATCTGTCTACGACGGGGTTCCTTATTCAGCCAGGTTGGTGGCTCCCTTTTCCATTCGTTCGTACTCTTCCCGGCCGGCTTTCTTTTTAATATGTCGCTGCCCTTTAGTGTTTTAGCGACAATTGGATACTGCAAAAAATTGGTCATATCCGTTCAGACTTGGTGCAATTGGAAAGGGAACTCCACCAACTGGGTCGGCCCACTCCCTTCTGTGCAGATGGTGGCAGCTTCGTTTCCGAGATCCTTCTACTTTATCCCGGGACATGTACATTCTCAGCTTGCCGAGTGGTCCAAAATCCTCGACGGATACTGGTCAAGCACCAGGAGTAAATCCACTGCTTAGAATATGGAGTGGATGTTACGGAATTTGTCACTCCTTTTGTGGGTACTTTCCAGGGCCAGTACTATAACACTCCCTCTCCCTCTCGTACTCATTTTTCTAAATGTAAGAGTTGCCAAAACTTCACTAAGTTCATCATTACCGATACCATTCTTCATCGTGCAGCCATAGGGTCTCTATCAATTTGCGGAAAAGTGGGAGAATTATTGCCCCCTCACCTGGTCATGGTACGTAAAGAATCCTCCAAGCAGCGTATGTGTCATGACGAGAGGTTTCACAACTTTATGGATAAAGGACCTGCCGTTGTTCCTGATCTACATCGTTGATTCCACTAGATACTGCATTTTTGCTGTCCTTGGACAATAAGTATAAACGAAAGTTTGCCTCCTGTGAGGTGATAACATACTTAGTTACAAGTCTGTGAACTGTCACTTAGGTCATTGCAACGATTTTCAGGGAAAGTCCACTTTTACCCTGGTCGTTCCAGCCGCAACTACTCTCGAGTAGTTTGTTCTCAGGCGTGGAATTGAACAATGGCGGTTCCTAGATTCTTGGAATGGTTTTCTTCCCATGGAGACATATCCGACTAGACGTCTTCACGGATGTCTCTGGCACTGGTTGGGATAGGATTCTGCACGTACGTCCCAACCGACCCCCTCTGGAAGTCCAGGATCACAGGGATGCAGAGCAGCGTGGCCTCCCAATCCACCGTACCGTAAAAGATGGCGTCTTGTACTTTTACCCACAATCCTTTGCGCGCGAAAAACGTTAAATCCGTTATAAAATCGCGGTAGAGAGGTTTTAAATCTTAAAAAACAAGCCAGTACAAGTTCTGTTGCCAATACACTGTCATTGAAAATAATAGAGGATTTCTACGTGTTAGGTTCGCAAGGGATTGTGGTCAAATGTACAGCCGCCATCTTCTTCGGTACGTGTATTGTGGCTTAGGTCTTGGAGGCCCTGGCGCTAAAGTTCGTCTTGCAGAAGGTTTCCCATATAGTGTTCAACGCTAGAGTTGACTATTACGTCGATAATGAGACCGTCATCGGCTGTTGGCAGAAGGATGGATCGACTAATATTGACCTCAAACATATCTTGAAGGATACATTTCACTCGTCTGTGTCCGCAAACTTACAAGTCACCTTACGTTATACCCCTTCCCAACATAATCCTGCGGATTTACACGCAAGATATGCACGTGCACACTCACACAAGACAGTCTAACGAATATTTCTCTTCAGGTATGATTATATTTAAAGTATCTTAATGTTTGTAGTTTTCGTATCTGTTCAGCGAAAAGCACATGAGCAAGCCAACGGAATATTCGATCGCAGTTTCACTCGGTTTGTCGATAGTTCAGCACAAATGAATTACGTCTTCAACAACACCGACAAAACAGACCATGGTTGACACATCAGACTTTGCCAATGCTCCAGAAGTAGTACACACTTTCCTCTTTGATAAATCGTACTTGCGAACTTTTTAAACATTATTGCATTGGATTGGGAAAATAATACACTTTATACTCGACGTTCACATGGCGGTTTTCATTTGCTCCGAGCATCGTGTAGTTACCAGTTCCCCGGCCGAGATAATTGCGTTCGACGAAGGAGAACGCAACCTAATCTGGTGACGGGTTCCCTGTGCCTGTGTGTGATGTGTTTGCCTCCGGTAGCCCAAAAAAGTTCAGTTTTTCGTAGGCGTATTACAAAATGTCTCGATATCATGAACAGCCGGGGAACTGATAACTATATTCACGATTCTCGGAGCAACGTCGAGTTGTCCAATGCAATAATGTTTAAAAAGTTAGCAAGCACGATATATCAAAGCCTGAGGAAAGTGTGTACTATATCTGTAGCATTCGACAAAGTCTGATGTCCAAACTATATCAAGTCAAACATGGTCTGTTTTGTCGGCGCGGTCGTTGAACAGAGAACTGAATCAAATCAACTTGGCCATAATTTGTGCTGTCCAGTAACAATCGAGTGAATTCTGTTGGCTTGCTCGCTGTATTGGATTATGCTTTTCGCTGTACATACAGATACCAAAACTACAAACAGTAAGATGACCTGGCTGAAGAGAAATCTAGGTCTGAGTTTTCTAGATACCCGTAATTGCCGTATTTTGTGTGAGTTGCGACACTGTGTACATCTTGGTTATACAAATATTCGACACTAACATATTCAGGCAGAGAGTTAATCTATAACGACACTTTGATATGCCAAGGAACTGGAAAACAACACAGTACAAGGTGAGGGAAATTTAAAGTACTGAGTTCATTGCTGTGTTCCCTATAATCGATTAATCTACACTGAATTTCTGACGGACCTGAAACAAGGCTGATCAAAGCCAGGATCCGGCTATCAACATTGACCATAAATTATTCTGCAACTAACAGTGGCAGCCAACCTTGTTTTCACTTGAAAAATAATGTGAATGCTCTGAAGGAACTGCATGGGGTGTACTTTATACACATGCATATATAGTTTATGTTCTACACGGGAATGTACTTGTGAATGCTAGTGAATGCTAGTAACTGGAATGCAGTTTATACACATCTGAATAACCATAGCTAGCTAATATGGTTGATTTGTGTTCTACACTAACTCCAATTATTGCTGTACACTGTATGCCACACAGCAAAATGTGCTATGAATGTTCAAATGAATGCCATAACCATATAAAATACACATGTATACATATAACCACATAAGCATTGAATCCAATGATTTAATGTTACACAAAGATAATTACAGTTTTATACCCAGATGCATTCCCTTTATATTAACTTATAAGTCAAGACATCAAAATTTTCATATTAGTTAAAAACAAGCATATTTGATCAGGATTGCTTACACCATCAACATCATTGCAACAATCTTTCAGCCTTTTGTGTTACCACAGTCCTTTCTCTTACAAAAAAAATATGTCGAACGCACTTTTATAATCTACGATTACTACTAGTTTATTCTGAAAAGTACAAACATACACGAGGACCGACATACACGAATCTTGATTTCTTTCGCCTGGGAAAGCACAGGTAGCCCATACATGAACACAGGGAGTCCACTGCAAGATTAGGATACGTTCTCCTTCGTCGAACGCAATTATTATTATTATTATTATTATTATCGTGCTTGTGTATTCCCGCCATTTGTTCTCATCGGCCCATTCATCAAATGGGCCCTATGCCCTAGAAACTATTGGTGGCCCCTGTTAACGTCCTCCAGCTCCTTCAAATTGGGGTCCAAATTGGAGCGCAATACTGACCTCGGTGCCGAGTTACGTGCTCGCAACAATCTAGGGTCTAACTCTTGCTTTAATTTCCCATAACCATTTTGTTACGCTCGCGTTTAGGCGACTTATTTCAGTCAAAAAATCTTGTCCATCTTGACGTCAAGTTCTTATATAGAACCAGCATAAAATTAAGATTGAGCTTCTGAGAATGGGAGGAAAAAGAGAACTATTGTTTCTCCAGCCTCACATTTAGCTGAGCACTTATCTGCTAAGGGGAAACATTAATTATTTTAATCCTATATCTTAAAGACCCAGGGTCGACCATTATGCTTTGCGCGCCTCTGTTTTTGTTTTGATCGGCACCAAGACGAGGCTTCTGTTGTTTCGAGTGAACTGAACTGCGCTTGTTCTTCGTCGTACGCGATCGTGTGTTTCGTTCAGTCGTTGGCACGAAGCTTTTAAAGAACAAATGGTTCCACAAGGGATTCCAATTCATCTATTGGTTCAGTGTAGCAAGAAGGGAGAAGAAATGCGTATGGCTCGTTAATTGTGGATATTCAAATCAACGAAGAACTAAAGGAAGTTTGTGATCTTCGACTTCGATACGCGTACTTATCTGTGAAACTGCTATTATAAACAGGATAACAACATTACTCGATTTATTAATCTCAGTCAGGTCATCGCGGATGCCGATTTAAACCGAGTAAAATGCACATGCAAAGGTCAGTACACAAGGAGAAGAGGCAAGGGTTCCTGAAAATGCCGCGAAATGCGAAAGCCGACGTGAAGTCTCACGACCTATAGGTGGTTGCGATAAAACAAGGTAAGCTGTAAGTTGACTTGGATTAGCTGACTGTAATGTTGTTTGAGATTGTTTCAATGATACAATTGATATATGTTATTTATATTTCGGTTTAACAGAACGAAGAAATAGCCGATAACATTCAACCTGCAGCGGTGCAAGATGGGGCCCATACGATTACGAGTTCAAATTTCTCAGGGTGAAATAAATGTATTAAAAATACGTATAATTTTCAGGAATCGTATTTAATACCAGTTTCAACCCAACTTGGATCCCTTCGTAGCACAATCACATGAAAATCTATAAGTTTTGATTGCTCATTTTCAACGGAAAAGCATGCACAATTTTGCCATGAACACCTTCCAAAAACAATGAAAAGTACTTTGTTTCAAGCCTGGACATGGAGAAAAAAGACAAGCTATCGATCAACCTTTTAGGCACGAGTAGAGGCAGCCTAATTTACTTCACAAAACAGCTAGTTGGAATACCTGGAAAAGGCTGGGGACCACCTGCAGGAAATCGTCTATACTGGTATAAATTTAATGTGTCGGCCCATGCCAGACGAACAGGAGACAAGAGGGTAACCTGTGTTACTGCATATACAGCTTGTAGAAACATGTGTTTAGACAGATATATCCTAGAGGTCTGTATCAAAGCAAGGTGCGACATGTGTAGATGAGTTTAATTTCACAATGGAAAGTTTTAGGAAAGCTGCATATAAATAATTTGCCCTGTGGAGGTATGGAAAGATTGGCAGAGGATAGACACGTCATATCTGCATGTTCAGTTATAGCCTCTGACCCACAATCAGTTGGGAGTTCCCTCCAGACTTTATCGAGGGTGGGTAAATGGCTACATGTAGGCTACTTCAGTCAGGATGACTGAATCCAATGTCCTGTACCAGACGACGGTGCATGCATGGTTTTTCGGGCTAGTTTGAGTCTTACAACTATACAATATGGCCTGGGATCAATTCAGTAAAGCTTTTACACATGTATTTGTACATAGCTGGCAATGGACAGACTTGTAAAATACTGTGTAAAAGTTTTACCAAATTGGCCACTGGTTCAGTATCACTCACAATAATTTATAAGCATAAGTACAAGCATTTTACTCAGCTGCAATCATAGGTGCCTACTGCTTGTACCTACCTACAGTGTACATGTAATACACACCCAGAAGTCCCCCAAGAATGTCTGCTGAAATGAGCAACACATTCCATTCCCAGAGACTGACCAATCAAAGTAAGGCTTCCAAAATCATTGGAAGGAATGCATGACGAGCCAAAAGAGCATATGCACAGGAGGTTTGTGTTGGTTTATCGACAGATCTTCCTCACAATAAAATTTATGTATTTGTTATTTTCCATTAACAGATTCCTTACTGGAAATGGTATATTAAAGTAATATTTAAAATAAACTATTTAGGTAGCCACATCAATTTATTACAATCTCAGTTGGAACAGTGATAACTTATGGCTTTTACATAGTTGGCCATCGAAAAAGCTGGAAAACCATTATGTAATATGCCTTTTTGTAGAAGGCATAAAGCTAGAGAACACTCAAATGTTGTTACAGAGTACATGTAGTTTGTGGTAAAATAAAATTACACAAATCAAGGAACATTGTTTGTGCACCCGTTTCTTCTAGAAAATAATGGTTCACCTTGGCCACTTTGAATAAATAGCAAGAATGTGGAATTATTTGTAGTTCTGTTGACAATGTGTGTATAGTCAAATGCACTTAGACCAGTGACTACCAAACATATTTTTAAAGACAATGGTGTTTCTGTCTTCCCTGCATTCTCACCCCACAAATGCCTGCTCGTCTGACATTCATTTCTCGATTGTCATTGTGTTATGTAGTTTCCTTCAAAGCTAGTGTTATGGGCCAATCACTTGGTTGTACTGACAGGGTGGCAAAAAATATTCATATAATTTAAAGGCACTTACAAGATTGGTAGTACTGGTTTTATTAGCAAAACCAGTTTGTAAATGCTATTTTCCACCTCCAACCATAATATTGTTGGGTTTTTAAAACAGCATTTTCAAGTTTGTTTGCCATCCAGTAAAGCCTTTCGCATTGAATCAAGAGTGCAATTCATTCACTATTGAAGCGATACATCAGCATGTGATGTTTCCAACAAAACTGATACTATTTCCGTTTCAAAAAGTATTAATTGTATTTTGCATAGGAATCAGGGGCATAGCAAGGGGATGCCCTTGGTCCCCCTTTGTTAAATTATTGAATAATAATAATTATTAATAACATGCCCTTAGAGATAAGCACCTCAGTCCAACATTTGTGTTAGGACCCCCCTGGAAAAATCCTGCCTACACCCCTGGGAATAAGAATAATTTATTTTAACTTGTGATCTTGAATGAAGTACATGCTGCCATTCCTAAATGCTTCAAGGGTAGCCATTTTCTTTTTGTTGTACAATCTTGTGGCCAAGGTGAAGGTCAACTGACTTTGTGGAAAGCTAATTCTGATTGGTCAAACATTGAGAAAGTAATGTCCATCGCAGACAAGCAGGCGTTGTGGGGTGAGAATGTGCGATGCCCCAAAAATGAATGGGGGAGAGGCTAATGTGCTTCATCCTCTGAAGTATTATAGAATTTAGAAAATCATGACATATTGGTCTGTATAATAATTATTATTCATTAGCTCTTATTACTGTTTTCAATGAAGTGATGCCTTGGAAGTTAGAAAAATTGTATTTAGCTGACCATCAATCAAAAGGTAATTAAGCCTGGTTAAAGCTTTGTATGAGACAAGACTTGTTTGATCAACATATGGGTAAATGCAATTTTGCAACTTGAAACACCCAGGGTCTCACTTCAACAAATACAGTAATAATCAAAGAAAACTTAAATCTAGAGCCCAAACTAGGTCATGTCTAGTTGGTATGCAAAGTGGAAATAGTTAGTGGTTGGCTTACAGCCAAGTACTTCTATGCCAAGTATTATTTCTGCCAAAAAAGTATGAAATATTTCTTTGCCATCTTGTTTTTACTGATTTTAAAATTACCCAAGTATTCTATTAGTCCTCTATTAGCCAACAGGTATCGAAGGAACCTTGTTACTTGTAATTTCAAGAAAAAAGCTTTATTTTTCTTCATCTTGGATTTTTACAAAGTGGTTGTTGCAACATTGATAGACCTATTGTTCACTAAAAGAACAGGCATTTCCCTTGTTTATAATCGAGTTTTCCAACAAACATTTTGACTTCAAATCAGTCACTGAGGTAGTCAAAGTTAGGGATACAACTTACATGTATAAGAAACTAGGTCTCCCAGGTAAACAACATACATCTTTGATTCAAGGGGCTCCATCAACCCCCTAATAATGAACTTTCTCATGATGAAAGACAACATAACTAGTAGTACGCCAGTTATATTTGGCAAAGTTCGAGTGAATGAAAAATACTACTTTTAAGTTCCTAAAATAAGCTTTTGTAATCCACTTTAAATTTTACCGTCCTCTGTTGAAAAAGTTTGAAAAAAGCATATCAGAACATTCACATGGTACTTCTCTTCTAATAATATAAGGCTGACCATCAGCTGGGTAATCAAAATGTCAGTCACCAGCAACAGTATTTTGCAAGACTACCACCACCCAGACAACTTCCAATCGACCGATTTAGCAAGTACATTTAATTTGTTGTCCCAATTCAGATTACCTGAATATTGTCCCTTCAGTAATGTTTTCTTGTTTTTCTGTATCCAAATTGGAAATGTATAAATTTCTCTGATTGGAAGACAAAGCACTGAATCCCTAGCGAGCTGTCGCATGATTTGAATTGGGACAACAAATGTACAAGCTACATGTAATGTACTGATCAAATTGAAACATCAACATATCTTTCCCTCCCCCCTGGCATTTGAATTGTTGGGTTGTTCAAATATGTTGTTCAAATGCCTGATACCACTGTCATTTTAGGCAATGTTTCGATTTGATCAGTACATACATGTAAATCAGTCTATTGTTGGAGCAATGTCCTTTGAGTTGAAGTTATCTTCATCAGACTGCCGAGAGAAATTGCCCTCAAACTGTTTCCATTCTTACAGCATTTGAGCAGTCATGTAGGAGAAGTAGGCATACATGTATGTATATATTTTCTCCTCCTTCACTTCTGCATGGTACTTCTGGGTTCTTTTTGAAAACTTCCCGTGTCCAGACTTAGTCTCCACAGGCTTGCAGAAGAGATGTATGTTGTGATCAACAGCAGCAAGGATAATTTTCATGAAATACAATGTAGGGGTACCTGTAGCCATGAAATATAAAGTTTAGTTTTAGACAAAGTTCTGCAGAACAAATCATTATTAGAGGGGGCATGGAATGTTGAGGAAACTAGTTTACAAGGGGGAAGAATAAGTGTAAGCCTGGAAAGCTTACAGTAGAAGTGGGATGCTTATAAAGATAACTGCAATTGCAGGTTGTGGTAGCAAATTGGTTTCCCTTGAATTCAATATAGCATGTTGTCCAATAAAAATATTGTACTTTAATATTCTTGGTAGGTCATCAAATTCATAACACATTTTTACTTGCTCAAATGCCATTCTTTTCGGTGCACATTTCAACATCATACTATTGAAATTAATTGTTACGACCATTCTTTACCTTCAAATTCCTATTCATCTGCGACTTCATAATCATAGACATAGTCGAAATGGTGTCTCGATTTATTGTCCTCACCTTGCTCTTCGTCTATGCCTGAAATAAAACGAGCAAATAGGACCTATTCACTGTAAATAACCCAAGGTAAGCTTATTTCACCCAACTATGGATATGGATTATTTTACGCAAAACAAATTGACTCCAAGTCATTTCTCACCTTGTCCTTGGGCTTGGACCTGGTTTGATTTGAATAATTCTTCTTTGAGGAGCTTGAAGAAATATACTCTGCGAATACGCTAGTTGCCAAGATTGTCCTTCCTTATGTTCCAGAGTTAAAATACAGACGACCGAAGTATTATGTATCGAGCATTGCCTGGTAAACGCGGACTTTCCATTCTTGACTGAAATGCCGGATCTTATCTCGCACCAGAACGCAAGACGGTTCACTCAAAATAATACTGATCTAAAGATTTTTTTGGGTAAAAATAGCTGTCAAAATATTAAGTTAAAAATAAAGAAAGTAAAAATGAACGTTATTCGAAAGTTAGAGGAAGGAAAACAGGCGATGGAAACGGATTTCTCACTTCGCTCTAAATATTGGACTTTTCGACTCTCACAAAATGGCGGCTCGGAAGTGTGAGGCGCGCTATGCGTGATGGTCGACCCTGGGTCTTTAACACTTGCCATGCATGCCATAGAGGTGCAACTTATCGATGAAAATCTTCCGCTAAATCCCGGTTTATGGGAAACTACCCACCCACCCCTCCCTTGGATATGCATCGTTCTATTAATGATTAACCATTAAAGGTTAGGGCGAAGTGTGGGTGAGGGGTGGGGGTTCCTCATAAACCGTGATTGATCCAAATCTTGTAACTATGTCCTTATTTGTCCTGCTGGCTATATACATGATAGCTAAGCTATCATAAAGGATTTCAATTCCGGGAGGGAGGGGGGGGGGGGGGAGGGGGCGGTAGTTATGTGTGGCCATGGGGTCCAGAACCGGATCCGATTTTACGAGAAAAAAATAGCTCCCAAACTCGGATTTCCAAGTTATTGTGAAAACGAACCCGGATTTTCTTCCTGTTTAATTATTCTGAATCGTCAATAACTCGGAATTCGACATACCACCGCCCAGATAGATAGATAGATAGATATGCTGTACATATATTATATTTAATCGCAAATAAATAATTATATAAATAATGTCTATTATTATTTTTACTTCAATGCTACAGCTTACTTCATTCCTGATTTCCTCATACAGTTGAGAGGACAAACCGAAAATGTCATTTGATTAATTGCATCCAAAATTTAATGCTTCTGTGCTTTGAGTCAGTTCTTAAGGCTGATTCACATTTGCGACATAAGCATAAGTATAAGCATAAGAACATACGCAAGCGCAGATTGTACTTCATGGTTAGTTAACCCCTTTATACTTGAGTAGAACAAAGCATTCATCCAACCTTAAAGTACAATCTGCGCTTGCGTGTGTTCTTATGCTTTTAAATATGCTTATGTCGCAAGTGTTAATGTGTTTTCATAAACATCATAAACAAGAGGTCCCCCACGGGATTTCAATAAGGCACAGTCCTGGACGCGCAATTTGTGTAGTTTAAAGTTCATATATATATAACTCATTTAGAAAAGTAGAATATGCTCACATATTAAAATTATTTGTTTAGATAAAGGCAAGCGACGAAGTTAAAGGGTGATGATTTAAGATGTGCATGTGATCTGAAGCTTTTGTGATCAAACAACAAGGCTACTAATTACTCGGGCTGCCTGCGGCAGGCACGAGTCTAAATCTGCAGGCCGTTAGTTTTAATCGGGCTGCCTGTGGCAGGCACGAGTATTAATCTGCAGGCCGTTATTTTTTTTGTTCAGTGCAACAAAATCCAGTCCTTCCCGGTCCATCTATACACAGGAATCCCGTAACCAGACAAAATCCGGTCGCCATCTTGAAATTTAGTGTGGACGCTATTCTTGTTTGACTTTAAGGTACGTTTCGTAGGCTTTATGCCACATTTCATCGCATTTCATTTTACTCTCGGTCATAATACATACCAGCGCAAACACCATGATCGGTAGGCCAACACAAAATTAAATTTTGACCGTATTTTTGACTGGCTTTTAGGAAGATCTCTTATCGATACCTGTGTCTGTGGCTTTGTTATACTATACAGCCTTGCTCAACCATCGAAGTCTTTAGATATCTGAACTCCTGAACTGTGAGAGCAACACTGTCACTCGCCAATACGAATTAAGCCAGAATACACACTCACTGTCACTTCACAGCACAGAATTACCGGAGAATTATGATGAGCCAGGCAATGCCAAATTATGTTCAACTGCTCTCAAGGTAAACTTCAATTTACTTTGGTCTTTTATTGTGGATTATTGTGTATGATTATAATGTGAGTAATCTGCGCAGGCTGTACACGATGCTCAAAGATAATCTAGTTTGAGGTACGTTTCGTAGGTTTTATGCCACATTTCATCACATTTCATTTTACTCTCGAACATAATACATACGCAAACACCGTGATCGGTAGGCCAACACTAAAATAATTTTGACCGTGTTTTTGGCTGGTTTACCGATCTCGTACGATCTCTCTGTGTACATTATACAGGTATACTGAATAGCTGATTTATAGCGAAATATAGCGATTTACTAGCAAATATATATACTGTGGTTGAGCAGTTATGGGTTACTATCCTCTATCGAAGTCTGAAGACATCTGAACTCCTGAACTGTGAGAGCAACACTGTCGCTCGCCAAGAGCCAAGCAATATTCAACTCTCAAGGTAAACTTAAACAAGAATTCCAACAATTCACTTTATAGTTCTTTAATATAATGAGCAGACTGAAGTTTTGGGAATGTGGGTTAAAGCTTTTAATTAGAGATAACCAACAGGCATTTCAGTTAATAATCGTTAATCCAGCAACTACCAAGACTCGTAATGGCAAGAACAACAGATAAAGTTACATAGAGGCACACAAATTGACATAGCTAGCTCCATCACAGGATGGACATGATACAACTTATAATATGGTACAAATATAAACATACATTAGAGACAATCATCTACTAGTACTCGGAACCTGCAGTATAACAGAACAGCAGACTAAATTGTAAACGTGTGTTACATGAATAAGTAGTTTTTAAATTAAAAGGTCAACATACGAGAAAAACAAAAATATTAAATTACATATATGCTAGGGGAGCAGAGAATGAAAGTCACCGCGCTACCGGCCACTCCTAAAGACTGCTAAATTCAGCTAATAATTATTCCCTTTGGTTAATATTACTAAGAGGATTTCAAATCGATTCCGATTAGTAGGTGAAACAATGGCACAGCGGAGTGTCAAATTCACTGGGATGGGGACGGTCTACTGTTTGTCGCCTCGTTGCTAGGGAGATCGAATTGACATGGTAGGGGACGGTCTACTGTTTGTCGCCTCGTTGCAGGCGAGATCGAACTAAACATCCGCGAAACTCGAAAACTGCAAACTATGTGGCATTTTTCTCCCGTTAAAGTAAACCAGTGAAAGGGAAGCTGAGTGTAGTGAAGGACCTGTGTTTGGACAACCGTTATTTGAAGGAATTTTGGCGATGTACGGGATTTTTGTGGGGATTCGAGACGATTTTCTGCAGCTGATCGGCGGCTGATCGGCCTAGAGTTTGATGACCTTCCCAATAATTATACTAAGGGAAGGAAAATTCCTGTAACTCCCTCAAAATTGAACGGAATGGCTTGAAACTCCATAGAAACTGAAAGGAATACACAAGAGACAGGTAAGAATATTTTGATGATTTATTGAATTTTATTTTAGAGCAAACGGGCATTCGAACTAAAACGCCATGCATTTACTGTAATTTCAAATATCCGGGAAATAACCGTTTTACGCATAATGAGCCTGGGGTACCTGTGGGTATACTGAATAGCTGATTTATAGCGAAGTATACTGAGCGATTTACTAGCAAATACATATACTGCATGTGGTTGAGCAGTTATGGGTTACTCTACTCTATCGAAGTCTCAAGACATCTGAACTCCTGAACTGTGAGAGCAACACTGTCACTCGCCAACACGAAGCCAGAAATACACACTCAGCGCAGAATTAATTTATGATGAGCCAAGCAATATTCAACTCTCGAGGTAAACTTAAACAAGGACCTCTCACGGCCGAGGTTTTGGTCGATAAAGAGCCGCAGGGTAGAAAGAACAGTAGAGAAATATAGTGATAGCTCCATCACAGGATGGACAGGATACAACTTATAATATGGTACAAATATAAACATACATTTCAGACAATCATCTATTAGTACTCGGAACTTGCAGTATAACAGAACAGAAAGACTAAATTGTAAACGTGTGTTACATGAATAAGTAGTGTTTACAGTTAAATTAAAGGTCAACTTCTTAATTTACATACGATAAACACAAAATATTAAATTACATATATAATAGAAATACATCTAAAGTCTCTATTCTGCTTCCATATCCTAATTCTTTTATAATACTTATAAGTTAAGCGCATATAAGCTTCGATGAAAGGGCTTGCTTGCATTTTGGAAGAACAAGAAAGTAATTTGGAGATGAATAAAGCACCGACCTGTGATATTTTATAAGCAACTGACTGCGTTCACGCTGGCCTGTGTGACGTCACAGTAAGTATCGCTAGTGAAAGCCCACTCTCGTTAAATAGAAAACAAATGAGACTCGCCATGGTTATGGTAAAATAATTGCACAGCACGTTCATTCCAAAAAAAGTAATTAAAATAAGTTATTTATTTTCTGCTTAAATCTAGTATTGTCATGCAGCTTCTTATGCGTTCAGTTCTTTTCAAGATAGTACTACTGGAAAGCAGTCCCATTCTGGATATCACTTGATAAACTGAAGCTGGTGAAATGCAAAGTAAGTAAATCTCAAGGCCATCAGTATTGGAAGTCCCCCTTCTTCGCGGGTTGTTGTCCTTACGCCTCCTAGCACGGGCGCCATTTCCCACTCTCATTTAGCCTTTCTCCATTTCAAGATTGTGGTTACTGATTGTCAATGTTGTTCAGGCGATTCTGTGCTTCAACATACTGACTTTTATAGGGGGAAATGTTCCTTATTTATTAGATTTTGTGTTCAGTCATATATTTCCGAATTTTCACCTGCCAGAGGAAGTATTTAACGTACTCTGGAGTCGCCTTTGGTCAGTGAAATTATTACTAGAGCCTGTACAGGAGTTAGCCGACTGTTTGATCGTAATTCCTACAGTTTATCCAAACCAGGGCCTTTCTACATTGGCTTGATCGGACCGCTTGACCTAAATGGCATGAAATTTAAAGGTCAGAAGAGCTGAGCCATCGGACAAGATTCGAGTACGCGGTACGTACACGCGCGGTACATGCAATATTACAAATATCGGTTTCTCTCTTAGTCTTATAGTCTTGGTTTTCGTTCAATGTACATGGACATCGCTGAGACAATTAAAGTAAGTAAAAGTGAAATGTTGTGTTGTGTTGATATCTGCATCAATGAGCGGCTGTAAAGTGGAAACCTATTTTATAAATGTTTATTTGCCGATGAATGAACTAGTCAAGTGCCGCTGGGCGCTCAGTAAACTGATTGATCGATATTTTTTTTACCCAGCATATCCAATGTACGATTAACGGAAGTCAAGGAGCTTTTAAAATGATACAAACCGGCTGAAATTCAGACTAACAAACAATAACATTATACGGATTCGATTCGATTCTTCAAAATTTGATTTCAAATTTGCATATTGCATTGGCGAGTCAAAATGTGGTGTGGAGAACGCATGGACCTTGAACACAAATAGAATGTGGCAAACAGTACTTCAACATTTCAAACCATCATTTTGGCAGGGAAAACCTAGCTCCTTTCTTTCGACTACACGTTCTTGCATGCACAAGCCTAGTAAGGAAATAACTCTAAATGTATAACGCTATCGTAGAATTGATTAATTTCCTTGCCACACGATCTGCATCGCTGGAACTTGGTCCAGAAGTTGGACAAGTTGGTTCGCTAGATCGAGCATGACATCGATTGCTAGCATCACGTCGAGGAATTTTGATCGGAGAACCGTAGTAATTCCGCTCATTCTATTGTATTTCTTCAAGTATAAATGCAACCGATCTCCCCGCCGATCTCGGCCATTCAGTTCAACTCGTAAACTCTATTTATATACAGCCCGATATCACATTTTCTGATTGGCAGGTCCGATTTCAAGTAGTTATGACGAGCTTAACCCGGTTCAGGAATGCGCTGCTGGATGTCAGGATTATTTCATTTTGTAAACCGCAAATATCGTCAACACTTGGACCTTGTGGTTTTACTGATTAAAGAGTGTTATGGCAGTGAAAAATAAATCGCCCGATCTGTCATCGGCAGGACACCATTCGCCTTTTGTAGTTCCCAACTGAGAATTAGAATAATAATTAATATTCGATTTATCGCCGATTTCAAATCATTTCAAGTTTTGGCGGGCAACTTCGCAAGGTCAAGTCTTCGGGACAGATGTGCGGGACAGCAGTCGATAGTATTAAAAACGGCTATGGTATCCCCTTTAATTCTACGATCTTGATCTTTCTACGAAATTGCTTATATAAAGATCAACGAGCTGTGGCAGACAAAAGGCCAGAACATGACTTCAAAGATCTTCGACTCCGGCTGGCTGCGAGAACTACGAAGTACTACTACGTTAACACGAGGTTGTTCAGGTACATCGTTTCAATTGGTATTTGTGCTGGGCTTCTAAAGACATCGAGAATACGCGAAGGGCAGGTTCGCTTACTTTAGTTCCTTCGTTCACGCGAATATTAGGAGAGATGTAAACTCTGTGAGGATGTCGACTTGAACAACGAAACAAAAGATTCTGACGGCAATCACACCGGAAATCTTGAGCTAACACCAACGATTCGCAGTCTTCAAGACCAGTTTCTGAGCTAATTTTTTAATGGAAAAGCTTTCGAATTACTTTTGACTCCGAACAAAATATCAATAATAATATCAATGATAACTTAACTCATTCTGTAAGCTCCTTTGGTTGTCAGTTCATATTTAACAAGAAGCTGCACGCAGCTTGAACTCCGGCGTATCTTTTGTAACGCGGATTATCTCATACACCTGCGTGTTTGGCACATTCAACGCACAATCAGATATGAAAGTACACACACAGTCGATCTCATATAAAACTCCACACGAGTCAGAACACGAGCGACTTCAAGAAAGCCAGGCTACCCTAGGATAACACAGGTAGCCCAAAAATACTAGGATCCAAATACTATGATCATCTGATCTAAAACTCCACATGAGTCAGGACACGAGTGAACACGAGTGCACAGCGGTTCATAATTTCATTAACAAAAAAATATTATAATAAAAAAATTACAGGAGTGTTCCTGTGTCCTTGTGTTGGCCCCTAACACAGTCGGATTATAGCCGTGAAGTTCTGGTATGCAATTACGTTGTCTTTTGTTCTCTTGCGCTTTATGATTTTTTAGCAGTTTGAACCGTGTTAATTACAATTTTTCAGTGCATCCTGATTGATTAAAAGTGACGGCCTTTGTTCCTTCTCGCGGGAAACGCTATGCTAAAAATAACACTACCGTCTACGGTGTTGTGTGACAATATAATGTGGGAAGAGGAACACTCCTCTGTAATAATAATAATTGTTTTATCGTCTTAGTTGTTTCGGGTTACCTGTGTATCAGTGCAGTACCAGACCAAAACTAATTGCATCCAAAGACTATGAGGATCTGATCTAGAGCACCACACGAGTGAACACGAGTACACAGCGGCCCAACGCGGTCGCAAACAAAAATATTAAGTGTTTAATTTTGTTTATCGTTTCCGCTACTGATTGGCAATATACATGTATACTATAACAACTGTACCCTGACCTGTTACAGTAGATAACTTGGTTTGCTGATATTTATCTCGTTTCAGCCATCGAGCAATAGCTCTACTATATGTATGCATTTAGCTCTTTCAAATTGAAATCATCTAGTGATATACTCAGACAAATTACTACTTGGTAACAAAGTCATTGTACAGATTCTATAAGACCCTATAATGCTTTTCTCTATTTCATTGTTTAACTTTCAAGAACATTTATAGATTCGATACATTCTTAACTGTTAGAGTATTGTAAGCCATAATACGTTATCATTTTCCTCTCAAGTAAAGTGTGTGACATATTTGACATTTTTGAATAATACAATCCGTTATACATGTGTGGAACATCTTTTTTTTAAACAATCTTAATTGATACATTTACATAATCAAAAACTTATTATTATATGCAGACCTCAACAATGTTTTCAAAACCTTAGCCCATCGAGACAATACAAATGCGCCTTCCAAATGATGTGGTTCTTTAATCGTAAAATGAAACGCATTTAGTAAAAAATATTCTAAGAAAAAGGTCACAAATTTGACGTGGGCGGGACTGTGTTTGTTACTGTTTACGATGTTAGTTTAATAATAACCGTTACTATAATAAAAAAGATGTTTTCATAACATTTTGATTTTCATAACAAATGTTTTTATAATTGGGAACTCTTTTATAACTTACGACGCACACCAGTGATGCGTGTTCAGCATTGTTGAAACGATCTTCAATGTGGTCTGCATTTATGTCACACATTTGCAGGAAATCCACAAACTCGCAGCACTTCACTTTCTATTAGAAATCGCTAGTATAATTTTAAACGCATTCTGTCTTCCTTGGGTAGTCAGTTCATTTTGAACTGTTGTTATCTGGAAGTAGAATACCAATAATATAATTTAAATGCAATCTGTATTCCTTGGGTATACATGTTATCTGGAAGTAGAATAGCAGTAATATAATTTTTAACGCATTCTGTCTTCCTTGGGTGGTCAGTTTATTTTGAACTGTTGTTATCTGGAAATAGAATACCAGTAACATAATTTCAATATATTCTGTCTTCCTTGGGTATACATGTATCTGGAAGTAGAATACCAGTAACATAATTTTAAACGCATTCTGTCTTCCTTGGGTAGTCAGTTCATTTTGATCTGTTGTTATCTGGAAGCAGAATACCAGTAATATACATTTAAACGCATTCTGTCTTCCTTGGGTAGTCAGTTCATTTTGAACTGTTGTTATCTGGAAGTAGAATACCAGTAATATAATTTTAAACGCAGTTCATTTTGAACTGTTGTTATCTGGAAGTAGAATACTAGTAATATAATTTAAATGCAATCTGTATTCCTTGGGTATACATGTTATCTGGGAGTAGAATACCAGTAATATATTTTTAAACGCATTCTGTCTTCCTTGGGTAGTCAGTTCATTTTGAACTGTTGTTATCTGGAAGTAGAATACCAGTAATATAATTTTAAACGCAGTTCATTTTGAACTGTTGTTATCTGGAAGTAGAATACCAGTAATATAATTTAAATGCAATCTGTATTCCTTGGGTATACATGTTATCTGGAAGTATAGAATACCAGTAATATAATTTTAAACGCATTCTGTCTTCCTTGGGAAGTCAGTTCATTTTGAACTGTTGTTATCTGGAAATAGAATACCAGTAACATAATTTCAATATATTCTGTCTTCCTTGGGTATACATGTATCTGGAAGTAGAATACCAGTAACATAATTTTAAACGCATTCTGTCTTCCTTGGGTAGTCAGTTCATTTTGATCTGTTGTTATCTGGAAGTAGAATACCAGTAATATACATTTAAACGCATTCTGTCTTCCTTGGGTAGTCAGTTCATTTTGAACTGTTGTTATCTGGAAGTAGAATACCAGTAATATAATTTAAATGCAATCTGTATTCCTTGGGTATACATGTTATCTGGAAGTAGAATACCAGTAATATAATTTTAAACGCATTCTGTCTTCCTCGGGTAGTCAGTTTATTTTGAACTGTTGTTATCTGGAAGTAGAATACCAGTAGTATAAATTTAAACGCATTCTGTCTTCCTTGGGTAGTCAGTTCATTTTGAACTGTTGTTATCTGGAAGTAGAATAGCAGTAATATAATTTTAAACGCATTCTGTCTTCCTTGGGTAGTCAGTTCATTTTGATCTGTTGTTATCTGGAAGCAGAATACCAGTAATATAAATTTAAACGCATTCTGTCTTCCTTGGGTAGTCAGTTCATTTTGAACTGTTGTTATCTGGAAGTAGAATAGCAGTAATATAATTTAAAATGCATTATGTCTTCCTTGGGTGGTCAGTTCATTTTGAACTGTTGTTATCTGGAAGTAGAATACCAGTAACATAATTTCAATATATTCTGTCTTCCTTGGGTATACATGTTATCTGGAAGTAGAATTCTTGGGTTGAGAATGACGTCACGGCGGCCATGTTGGAGGACATTAACAAAAGATTCCTCATTTAATAGTGTCTTTTGTTCCGTCCTCCAACATGGCTGCCGCGTCTTTGTCTTTTGAATCTCCAGGGATTGATTGCAACCCAAGAATACCAGTAATATCATATATTAACTCATTCTGATTTTCCTTGGGTAGTCAGTTAAATTTTGATCAAACAATTTGGATTTATAGCTTGGATTAAACGTTGGTGACTTTGCGAAGCTAGCTAGCTGTTATGCACCAGTCAATGTAACCCCCCCCCCCCCCCCCCAACCCCGGGGATTAGGTGGGGATTAGGTATTTGTGTTTCTAATGAGAGCTAATGCCCCGCTATACGGGGCATTTAAGTTGGTCAAATACTCCGCCCTAAATGGTTGGATCATAGTTCAAAATGACGTGTATACCATAATTCCGTCAACTCATCTTTTTCTTTGTTTTTGTTTTTCGTTTTGTTTTCCTAATTATCGATGATGTGGAGAAAACTAAACAGTCAAGTTGATAAACATCGAAATTATATTACATCTAAATTATTTTATATATACAGTACTATATGACTTCACTAAGGAAAGTGAAATATCACTTTTGGAAAGTGAAATCTCACTTTTGGAAAGTGATATTTCACTTTTTGGAAAGTGATATTTCACTTTTGGGAAGTGATATCTCACTTTTGGGAAGTGATATCTCACTTTTGAAGAAGTGAAATTTCACTTTTGAAGAAGTGAAATTTCACTTTTATAAAGTGATATTTCACTTTTTGGGAAGTAATATTTCACCGATTTTGCGCCAGTTACATTGGTTACCTATTAGAGAGCGAATTATTTTTAAAATTTGTTTAATAATTTTTAAGTCTATCCATTTGTGCGCGCCATCTTATATTAATGATCTAATTAAGCCTTATGTTCCTGGCCGTAGTTTGCGCTCCTCCAACCTGGGTCTTTTATCGGTCCCAAATCTTTTTCTGCCACGCATGGGGACCGCGCCTTTTCGATCGCAGGACCCAGGCTCTGGAATGCACTACCAGCTAGGATACGAAGTGCAAATTCAATAACTAATTTTAAGTCGTGTCTTAAGACACACCTTTTCAATTATAATTTAGAATAATGTGTTTATTTATTGCTTCGTGGAACAATTTATTCATTATTATATATTTTAAGAAAAATGTAAATCTCGAATCTTTTTAAACTAAGTACTGTTAAATTTATATTCATATTGTAAACGCATTGAGGCTTGCATAATGCGTTCTAAGAACGGTTATTATTATTGTTATTATTATTCTTGAAGTTTGGCATTTAAATGAAATCATTACATATGAGGCATAGTAACTTTGTTATGTTTAGGTCATGTAGGTCGTGTAAGATCTAAGCAGGGGACTTTGAAAGCGATGATTCCCTTACCCCTGGGGGAAATCGTCAAGAATGTTTCCGTCTTTTTACAATCCCCCTGGTCAGCCCGGGGGTCGACCCCTCGGGGAATCTCTGATAGGTGCATTATTCCGCCTTCTCATCGCTTTGCTGCTCGGTCTTCTCGCTTACTTTTGCTTAGAGAGGGCATTATAATCTTAGAACCTCTGGCATCCAGGGTAGGGGCTTCGTGAGCCTCGTTTTAAATTATGGCCATGCACTGATGAACAAGCTACGGATGACGTTAGGTGGCATGTGGTGGATATCATAAATTGTGTTGCCTTTTTTTATGAAAAGGGTGCGAGTGGCAGCTCTTTCCTGCGAAAAGAAAACATTCGAACTGAACTTCCAAGGGCCACAAAGACTTTAAAAGCGGTTAAGGAAGCTGTCAGGTGAGTACCGGTCGTAGTTATATTTCTATTTGTAAACTCCCTTGCTTTGGGTATTGTAGAGGTCTGTAGAGATGTAGTTGTAGAACTATCTAGCATAGGATTTAAGATTTTACAGCAGTCTGCACGTGTAGTTTCCATGCAAGTCGACTCTATAACGTCTATAACTCTAACGTTAGATGACTATAGCAAGTGCCCAGGATAGTAGAAAGAAAACGGCTAAAACTAACCCAAAATGAGAAAAAAACATTGTATGTCAAATATTAATTCAGTGTGTAAATCCTTGTTTGGTCTTTGCCGACATGACACATGAGTCCGAAAAATGAATCAGTGAGTTAAAGGGGGGATTTCGCAAACTGTCAAACGAGCCATACCAAGGTACGTCGTCATTTTATTAATACACTCGCCCAAGCAACTCTAGTAAAATAGGAATTCGGAAAATTGAGCTTCCTGTTTCAAAAAGGGAGAGTTCATACACAGGAAGCCCACTCACCCGTTTTAGTTTTACTCTTACTTAAGGCGTTTTCCATTTATCCGTCCGATTTGGACAGGGCTCCTGCACAAAAGGAAAGGTCCGCTCTTTTTAGACGTAAAACTCGACGTTTTCAAGTTGTGTTTTTGCAGACAACAGTCCAATCGTTTACGACTGCATGTATTTTCATGATGCGATTAACGGTATTTCCACGCGGCGAACGACGTAATGAAAACAGGTCTGCTAAACGGTTCGAAATGGGGTTTACTTGGATAAAGAAACAGACTGGAAGGGTATCACAAAGCTACCAGGATGTATCTAAGCTAGAAGAGAATCCTAAAAAGCCGCAGTTCATTTTCTGTTAGCGTTGAAGCGAAGTGATCGATAGCACATGTTCAGATTTAACGGCTTCTCTTGGCTTTTCCACTGATGAAACCTACCTGAGAGCTACCCAGTAATGCACTTCATCTATTGCTCTTCCTACACAACGGGTTTTAAGGTTATTTAAAATCGTTTTATTAATTTGAGCAATCGAATCTAAATACAAGTTCATCTCTCTGGACTCAGTCCGTTTGGCCAATAAAAAGCATTGTTAGAACAACCCTTGCATCGTCACCAAAGAGCCAATCAGAATACATCATAGTTCAGCTTTTACCAGGGTCTTCTCTCGGGTAGCCGCCATCTCGGATCTGACCGAGAAGACCCTGGGGACGAGGTTGGGTTGACTTTGTCCTTCATTTGGATATTGAGCGAAGTTAGGGAGAATGGGGGCGAAACGCGTCTCAAACGCGGCTCAAACGCGTCCTAAACTTTGACTTCGCGCGCTCATATCGATGTCCGAATGTAGGGAAAAGGACTACTCGCAGTCTAATTATAATGCCTGCGTGTGGAGTCTCCCAAAAGAAAATATCGAATAGACTTAGTATTAAAATGCTCGTGTTCAGCTTCTTCTTCTACATTAAAAAAAATGTTTCATTGAAATGAAAATTATAAAAAAACAATGACACGGGACGGAAATTAAAAATAAAGGGAAGATAAAACTCAGAATATGCCGGTTTAGGTTGGATGATTAATTGTGTCTTATTGTCATTGTTCGTCTTTTTTTAAGTCAATTCCGCGGTATCAGTGATGAAGCGCAAAGCATTGTTCTTGGAAGCCATATAACTACAAAACTAGCGAGGCTTGACAAGACTGACGTAAGTAAAGGGTCTCAGTGTTATGCCACAAACACAGATGCCCAGGTTGCACTTGAATTGTCATCTATAAGGTCTGGCATAGACACGCTACAGAGTAAGTGTAATTATATTTATTGTCATTCTGTATAAGTCTGAATAAGGAACACGGAACGATGTTTCACATTATAGAAGGTATACCACGTATTGTTTTATGAATTTTGTGGTAAATGATAACTCGACTGAAAAGTGGTATCGAACGGCTTGATGAAGTCCTATAGCAACACTTCAATACAATGCGGAAAACCTCCTCGATCAGTTGTATGACACTGGATGTCGAAAACTTGCATTCAGTGGTTCACCATAAAGATCCCTTGTGCACTGTGCTGGATTATGCAAGGAATTTTGGCAACGCAGTAAAGGAAGCCTAAAAAAAACTACTCATTGGGCCGCATTTTACTACACGAATCCCAAATCATGGTACCCTGTCCCAGAACGCGCCATGTTACTTTCTGAAATCCCACTTATGCAGCCACTTCTCCCCGCAGCAATTACTCTAGAAGACACGCAGCGTATGAGGGAGTGGGCTCAAGCGTATGGGTCTTCTGTACGTCAGCGCACGGTTAGACAGGAAACCTGATTACATGTACACGAGATCAGTCGAGCCAGGAGAGGCTGTTTGCTTCGATGAACTGAGTAAACTATATGCCCCTAACTGTGTCGAAAAAACACTTATGTCCGCACCAGTAGGTCATGTAGTCCATCAACAAGAAGAGTACGACTCGAGTAGTGAGGACTGAGGAAACTGAAGAAAAATCCAGAAACGGAAGAAAGTCAAGAAACGGAAGAAAGTCAAGAAACGGCAGAGGAAACCGGTCGTGAAGTTAATTTTCTGTTTGGGACAGTGTCCAGGTTTGGTAGAACCATTCACTTCAATAATAGGTTGATGCTTTGATTTTAGATTACTTGAATCAGATGAACAGTGCATTCAGAATAAAAATCCGTAGTCAGAGTAGAATACTAGGTGTAATCACGTGGAATGTTTATTATCTTTAAGATAGAGGAACAGATATAGTATTAACTGTAAACACCCTATATGGCTTGAGGGCATAGTCGAGAGCCGCAACAATTTGCGTGGCGAGAGAGTATACATTTAAAGTTTCATGCACCGTAAGGCTCTGGGTTCGATCCAAAGAAAAATAACTACTGAGTCTACTGAGATACTGAGGACGTTAACAAATCTCTGGCGGTGATTTGTCTTGTCTTATCTCAGTACCAGCAAACGAGGTCGACTAAATGTCAATAAATCAAAAAGGATGCAAGTATAATGACAGACCACAGGTAACCCAAGCTCTGTACGTGGCAATATTTCCTAGCATATGTATGCGATATTTCGTCTTGGATTTTCAAAACTAATATTGAATAAAAAGCGACAATACTTACAGGATTTAATAATAGTTTTGGAAATCCAAGACTAAAAAATCCCATACAAATGCTAGTAAATATTGCCACTTACAGTGCTTGGGTTACCTGTGGACAGACAAGACACGATAGCAAACCATCGCGTAATTATAATTAAAACAACTATGAAAGGAACTATCGCAACTACTGGCGTAAATTTCGTTAAGGTACTAAAACTTATTTTTAGAGAATTATGTTTCGGGATCGGGATTCGAGATAAAATATTGCGGGATTGAGAGAAAAAAATGTCGGGATTGCGGGATTTAAGAACCCCTATTGTGGACCCTCAATAAGATGGGACTGAATCAATTTAACAAAGACAGGACCCGGCTAAATACGAACGTAATTAAAAAGTAAGTAAATAATTCAAAATACCTCGGAATACATAGCTTTTCCTTTCTGTTTGTTAAGGAAATATTGTCATGAAAAGCTCGTATTCGGCGTGGCTCGCATACACGGCGTGGCTGGCGCGGGCATGCAGTCAAGAAAAGAGAAAGACCCCGCGTAAGACGTGTATAACCCAAAAAAATAAGAATCTAAGTCATCGTCGCCCTGTTATAGACCGATAGATGTTTCTTATTGATTTTGTCTGGTCTGCACTTTTGAGTCTGCATTTTCCGGTCTGCATTTTCCAGTCTGCAGTCTGCATTTTTCAGTCTGCATTTTGTACCTGCCGTTCGTTAGTTAATAAGAACGCGAACGGCGGTGTTGAAGAAACTGACATTAGACATGAAGTGTGAACAGGAATAAAAGTTAACCGAAGATTGGTGGCGGGCCGTGTTTTAAGAATGTTTATTTTGAAGCAGTTGGCTTCGTTAGTTAATAAGAACGCGAACGGCGGTGTTGAGTAAGAAACTGACAACTCCTCATGCTTGAACAGGAATAATAACGACGGTGAAAGGTCCAGTTCGAAAAAGTGAAATATCACTTTTTGGTGACATGAAATATCACTTTTGGTGACGTGAAATATCACTTTTGGTCAATTGAAGTGAAATATCACTTAGGTGAAATATCACTTTTGTAGAAAGTGATATTCCACCTGAAAACTTCACATAAAAGTGAAATTTCACTTTCTAGGTGAAATATCACTTTTTAAGTGATATTTCAGTTCACCTCGTTGCAATCTTTTCGAACAGTACTGTACATGCATGCAACGACTGTCTTCCTTACTGTTCTACAACAGTTCCAGATTTTAAATGGCCTCATTTTTTATATGTAATATATACATGTATATATATACAAACAACAGCCGAGCCAAGAGATAATTAGAAAAACAGTTAATATCGTTTAAAGGAAACCTCGATCAGCTAAAATACAATGTTTGCTCTCAAATGTTCCTGATCGATATCTAAGTCTATTGCTGTGTTTGTAACTTCTAAATTGTAGACTAGATGTCATATATGCACCGATTTTCCTGTCCATAAACTCATTTGAATTTCCTGTACGCAGCCATATTGGATGTAATATATACAACACTGTCAGCCATGTTTTATCACATATCCAAACACTGAGAACTGAACTTGAAAAACGACGCAAAGCGGAATTTTTTAAACTCAGTTCGAGGTGTTTGGATATGTGATAAAACACGGCTGACAGTGTTGTATATGGCTTCTCCAACGAATTTACCATTGAAGAGAAAACGGAGAAGAAAGTTTGGATAATTTATGCAAGTGTTTCATCACATATCCAAACTCCTTCACGCTTGTGATTTTCTTTGTAATATTCTCATGAATTATTAATGAGTTTGAGAACTTATGATGTCACAGTGTTGCCTCTATTGTCAGAAAACAATATAGCTTGTTTGTTTTGTAACAATAGGGGCAACACTGTGACCGCCTCACTGATTAGCGACCGCCTCACTGGTTAGCTCAGTTGGCAGAGCACGGTCTAGAGTGCGGGAGGTCAGGGGTTCGAATCCCGGCCGCGTCCTTGGGCAGGGATGTATAAGCCGTTGGCCTTGTCTCCTTCCTCTTCTAATCTATACGAGGGGGACGTGAAAGAACCTGTTGTGTTATTTCGAGAAAGAGTAGGGGATTGTCTCCCGACACAACAGCCTGGTATTTGCGCATACATATTCGGAAAAGTATTCGGAAAAGGATTCGTGGACACGGCACATTTGGAATCGAATCTACCCAATAACTCATTCCTGCACATGCGTGCATTCACGAATTAACAATGTACCTCGTTACACTTGTGGCAAAAATAACTAAAGTCTAAAGCGCCAACTCTCTCCCATATTACTTTATATGAAAACACATTCTTAAAAGCACCTTAGGCAAAATTGATTTAAAAATAGTCAATACCCGCAAAGAAGCTTCAAGGTCATCCATGAACAACAACAACAACAACAACAATATATTTATTTGTACCAATCAATTTACATTTTTGTTTTATATAATAATAAGAAAATAAGCAGAAAGTGTGTAGTACGGGCGCCCTAGAATAACTAAAAAGCTAATCTAGCTAAGGCGCCCTAATAAGATAAATGTGCAGAGAAAGGTGCGAAAAAGGAGAGTTGCGTGAATATACTTAATTTGCAATTAATAGTAAAAACGACAAGCACAAGAACGTCGCAGTTACAGACAAAACGAACATACTAACGAACGTATGAAGGCTGTCATTAAAGAGAAAAGAAATATTAAGTAACAGAGTGGCGATGAGAAGTTTTATATTCTAGTTGTTAGCGGGTACAAGATGAATAGCAAGTTAGTATTGCAATAGAAAATCAGCTCTCAATTTGTTTTTGAAAGCGTTTCTCCTTAGTTGTTTGTCGCTAGAGTCAAGAGAATTCCAGACTTTAACTCCCACAAATCTAATATTAAAGGTGCCGTAATTAGTGCGAGCTTTGGGGAGGTAATAGCTTTTTCGAGAGACTAGTCTGGTGTTATAATTGTGTATACTGCTAAGAAGCTGAAAGAAGTCATCAAAAGTCACTGGGAGTTCTCTTGAGTGAAATTGTTGCATAAAAAGAGCAGTATGCGAAAAAGGCAAATCATTAATTTTAAGTATTTTAAGTTGCTTGAAAATGGGGGAGGAATGGGCATCAAACTTAGAAAATGTAATAATACGTAAAGCTCTTTTCTGAAGAATGAATAGGGGACGAATCGTTGACTTATAGGTGTTTCCCCATATTAAGATTCCGTAAGTTAAATAGGGATAAATTAACGAGTAATAAAGTTGGGTCAAAATGTTAAGATTAACGTAGTAGCGTATTTTTGACAATACACCTATGCTTCGTTTAATTTTGTTACAGGTTTCACGAATATGGCATTTCCAGTTTAAGTTAGAGTCTATCAAAACACCTAGGTACTTTACTGATTTTTTTTGTTTAATAGTTTTATTATTTATGGACAATGTCAACGGATAAGTTATCTTCTTTTGATATGGATGGAAAAGGACAAAGTTAGTTTTCTCAATATTGTGAAAGTTTGTTAGCGCAAAGCCAGTCAAAAACTCTTTGTAGCTCACTATTAACAGTACTTTCTAGTTTCAGCAGATTAGTGTCCGTACAGAAAAGGTTTGAATCATCAGCAAATATATTAAAACTCAGAATTTGTGAACAATTATTGAAGTCATTGATATAAAGGAGGAAGAGAATAGGTCCAAGTACGGACCTTGAGGGACACCACAAGTTATGCTGCTTTCTGATGATGAATAACTGCAGATTAATGTAAATTGTTTCCTATTGGTAAGATAGGATCTAAACCAATCAAGTACGATACCTCGTATTCCATAGTGCTCAAGCTTTTTTAACAAAATATCATGATTTACTGTATCAAATGCTTTGCTTAGTTCAAGGAAAAGTCCGCAAGAGACTTCCCCTTTTTCGATCGCTTTCTGAATACTATCGACTATAGTTAAAACAGCATGAGTCGTGGAGTGTTTTGAGCGAAACCCAAATTGGTTAGCAAAAAATATATCATGTTTCTCAAGAAAACTAGTTAGGCGTTTGCAAATTAGTTTTTCAAAAATTTGATTAAAGACAGATAAACGAGAAATTGGACGATAGTTATTTAGATTTAGAGAAGAGTTCTTTTTAAAAAGCAGGAATTACCTTAGCGATTTTGAACTTGTCAGGAACAGTTCCCGTTGATATAGAAAAATTATATAGTATTTCTAAGGGTTTAGATAGCAGATGGTTGAGACATTTTAGGACTCGTATGGGTATGCTAAATGGGCCCGTGGCTTTACTAACATTCAATTTTGAAACCTCTTTCTCTATTTCTAATTGGGTAACCGGAAAAATATAAAAACTATTTGGTTGTGGATTGGTCAAGTAATGTGAGAATGGCTTAGGTGATATAGGGATGTCGGAAGACAGGTTCTTCCCAATATTAACAAAGTAATCATTAAAAGCAGTTGCAATGGCTTTAGGGTCAGTTAAGCATGAACTTTCAGTAACTATCTTCGTAGGAAAAGAGGCTTTATTGGATTTAATTGAAATAATTTCTTTAATTCCTTTCCACGTGGCTTTCGCATTGTTAAAGGGGCCGTCTCACCCACAGTGCTTAGCGCGCTCACATAGCATAGCGGCCATTTTCGATGCCATCGAAATCCAGAGTTTTATGGCAGTGGTCTTAATCTTCTCTACATCTCTGCCATCCTTCCAGCTATCATAAAAAAAATCATACTAGGTTGAACCTTTTTTATTGCTCTTCCTATTGAGCCTCTTATTTAAGTCTTAAATTATTTGGTCATGTAAATTTTAGTTTTATTTCAGGTGGCCGTAGTTCTCTGATGGATGCCTGAGTCTCGTTCGTCCTCAACAAAAGGAAACAATTGTCCGTTTGTGTCCAGGATTTCCACCTACAACATGGAGAAGCTATCCTGACCATTAATCTTTTTATTTAAAGATATATTAGCGCTTAGTTGGAGAATCTGCTATCTTTGAGCCGATTTGTACGGTGGCCCACAAGTGCAAAACACAAAACTCAGTACACAAAACACAAATTCAGTACACAAAACTCGAACTCACTACACAAAACTCCATGCCAGTACACAAAACACAAACTCAGTACGCAAAACTCCAACTCACTACACAAAACTCGAACTCACTACACAAAACTCCATGCCAGTACACAAAACTCAAAGTCAGCTGACACAAAACTCGAACTCACTACACAAAACTCGAACTCGACACTACACCAAACTCCATGCCAGTACAGAAAACTCGAACTCACTACACAAAACACAAAGTCAGTACACAAAACACAGTCACTACACAAAACTCGAACTCACTACACAAAACACAAGGTCAGTACACAAAACTCGAACTCACTACACAAAACACAAAGTCAGTACACAAAACTCGAACTCACTACACAAAACACAAAGTCAGTACACAAAACTCGAACTCACTACACAAAACTCCAAGCTAGTACATAAAACTCGAACTCACTACACAAAACACAAAGTCAGTACACAAAACTCGAACTCACTACACAAAACACAAAGTCAGTACACAAAACTCGAACTCACTACGCTGACATACACTGAAGCGCTCATTCACTATTTCAATTATCTTGTAAGAAATAAGAGAATGGTCTGGGGTCGAGAATGGCCTGACTTACATGTAGGTCTTCAAAACTGGGAAATCCATTCTGGACCCCAGACCGTTCTCTTATTTCTTATTGCGCATGCTAGACGAAAATTGATTTCGTCGAGCATGCACGGTTATGTAAGAAATAAGAGAAGGGTCGAGAAAGCGCAAAATCATGCTTGCGCGCATCATTTTAGTTGAATTTTCACTTGAAATTTTGAATTCAAAGCATTGTTACAAAAAAGTATTAGCTTCTAATTTAAAGTGCTTTCATGGACGAGTCTCACATTGAATTGGCTTGATGACTAAACTAATAAAACTTTCGATTTTCTCCTTAACCCCCAGTCTTTGCTGCGATGCGTCGAGTTTCTGTATATTTTGTGAGAACTGCGCCCGCAATTTCTACCACTGACTGGACATGCGCACATTTTTCAGACCTGTCTCTTTATTATACTATCTTTTTCCCGGGTCTTTTTGTATAAACATATTTATGAGTGCGAATAAAGTATTGTTATTGTTTTGTTATCATATATATATATATTTGGAAAGGAGGAATCAGGTATGTAAAATTTGACTTACTGCATCAGCATGACCGATATTTAGGGTCTCTACTTCGATATCAGTTTGCATCGGTTTCACGTATGGCCAATAACACGGCTCTTTAAATATGGCACCGTATACTCACCAGGAGGTATAGGGAGCTCTGTTAACGATTTGGACTGTCCTTCAGCCATAACAAAACCTCGGTCTTCCAGCGGTGGAAAAGCCTCCACAATTTTCTCCATTACATGTGCCTTCCTTGTCGAAGGAGATCTTCTTTTCCCCAAGCCTGCCATGCGTTCATTTGTTGTCGGTGAGGTACTTTGGGACACCATAGCTGAACAAACGAACAAACGGGTCCATGTATTCCTCACCGGCCCTTGGTACGGATGGCTGCGACCAGCAGAACGGCCGCTAGGAATAGGCCTTCTTGATGAGCTGGGAGGATGGAAATCGAAAATACGGCAGTGCTCCTGTACTGCTGAGTTTGACCTTGATACGCCATTGGCATTGGGCAGGGCAGCAGGCGACGCTAGCCAGTAGCTGCTGTACTGATCGCTGGGCTGCCAGAGTTCCAGCCGGGTTTGACCTTGGTCTCACTAGTTGTTCTGCTGTTCTCAGCAACTGTTGAGCACACTCTCTCAATATACGTTCAGAATTGTCTGCCATATCGTTTCAGTACAGTCAAAGGTCAAAACAATGGTACTGCCATGTTCTCTAGATAGTGATTATAAAATAGTTATCTCGGTCCTAGGCCTCCTTTGTCTCGGTACGATCTGGCGAGGAACGCCTGCATGAGAGAATTCGCCACTCACTTCATGTTCGCCACTCAACTCATATTTCATGCTGCGCGTTGTGAACCATTTGCCATTTGAAACGAAAGGGAACGCGTGACGAGCAGTGAAAGTCGTCATGAAGAATTGACCACTCAACGAGAATCATGAACCTGGTGATTTGTTTTCGCCACTCAATCTGTGTTCGCCACTCAACTCATATTGCATGCTACGCGTGACGAGCAGCGAAAGCTTTTATTCGCCAGTCGTCATGAAGAATTGACCACTCAACGAGGATTTTACCACTCAAATCGTGAACCTGGTGATTTGTTTTCGCCACTCAATCTGTACCATCGTACTGAACTTGCAACGCAATTTAAAAGTTGTCATGCAATTCATGTACAGTTGAACTTCTCATAAGCGACCACCCTCGAGTCCAGGAAAAGTGGTCGCTTACGAGAGTAGCCACCACAGGAAGCCCAAACTTTAGTAATATGATTTCGGGTCTCTAGGTTTATCATCACAGTTTTTTATTATGGTTTTGTAATGCTCCAACCTCAAAACCTTCATAAGTTGGCAAACATTTCAGCGAACATGAACTTCAACAGATAAACAGGAACATGCATGAACATGAACTTCAACAGATAAACAGGGCTTGATCAGTGTCAAAAATATTTCTACAGTTCTGTAAAGTTTTACGCCATTTTTTTATATCGATTTTATATCGACCTCCGGGGTGGTCGCTTACTGGAGGTAAAATACCAAGCCCAAAAGGTGGTTGTCGCGGTCGCTTATGAGAGGTGGGCGCTTACGAGAGGTATCAAATGAAGTGATTTGACTGAGAGACAAAACCGGCTTTTGGTAAGTGGTCGCTTAAGAGAGGTAATCGCCTGCGAGAGGTGGTCGCACAGAGAGGTTCTACTGTAGCTGAATTTTGACCCCAATCACGTGCCATAAAGTTTGTCGTGTACAAATTGTGGAAGTGAAGTGGAATTGAACCACAGATTCTGTGACAAGTTGCGTGACTCTATTATTATCACATTTCATATCATGTTCTGTTACACTATTGTTTATCTGTCAATCATTGTATCGCACGCCTGGCTGCACATACACGTGAGCGCTAGTCTTGTAGCCGGACTTGAAGTTAAAGACAGTTGTAGTCTGGGCGTTGTAGCCTAACCATGTTGATCTTGAATTAAACTCAAACAGTTAGAATACAGCTTCCTTAGTCATCTTACATGGTGGCAGCCGGTCTTAGAACCCAAGCTTGGAGTCACAGATTGATTTTGGCGTGAAATTCAGTGGAATATGGCCTCGAATTTCTCACTACCGCCGCCAGCGCCGTTGGAAATACACGCTTCAAACGCCTCGGAGAAGTGGAAAAGATTTCATCTTGCCTGGAGCAACTATGCCCTAGCCACGGAGCTGAATAAAAAGTCACCGAGTTTGGTTGCCGGTGACCGAGGATAGATGGCAAGAAATGAAGAATGCAGCTCTTGACGACCCAGTACAGCAGAAGCTCCGTAAAATAATCAGAGGTGGTTGGCCAGATACCAGAGCGGAAGTCCCAGATTGTGTGCGGCCTTACTTTGACGTGCGCGATGAGTTGACCGTACAAGGGGAACTCATCTTCAAAGGCCAGCAAGTTGTTGTGCCTACTGTTTTGAGGAGAGAGCTCCTGCAGAAGACACATGCATCTCACATCGGCATCGAAGGATGCATCCGCCGAGCTCGGGAAACCCTCTTCTGGCCTCACATGACGACTGAGATGAAAGAATATATATCAAAGTGCGACGTCTGCCTGGCTCACCGAAATGGCCAGGGCAAGGAGCCCTTACAACAACATGAGTTTGTCGCACGCCCTTGGGCCAAGGTCGCGGCAGACCTTTGTGACTTTGACAACCGAACACTGATTGTCATCAGTGACTACTACAGCAATTATATCGAAGTTGTTCGTCTCAATGGTATTACCTCCAGAGCCATAATAAAGGAGTTGAAAGCAGTGTTTGCCAGATTTGGCATACCAGACACACTGATCACGGATAACGGGCCGCAGTTCTCGTCAGCGGAGTTTGCTGTCTTTGCGAAGACCTGGGGTTTCCAGTACACTACATCATCACCAACCTACCCTCAGTCAAACGGAAAGGCTGAAAACGCGGTCCAGACCATCAAGAAGTTATTTGCCAAATGCAAGGCATCAGGCATCTCAGAGTTCCAAGCGCTGTTGGATTGGCGCAACACGCCTACAGCCGGAATAGGTACCAGCCCTGCTCAGCGGCTTATGGGTCGCCGATGTAAGACGCTACTACCTGTTGCTGGATCGCTGCTGAAGCCAAGCTACCCCACAGAAGAAGACACAAGGAAGCTGATTGGCACAAAGCAGCGTCTGCAGCATTATTACAATCAGAGGGTGAAACCCCTAGAGCCGATCGATGTTGGAGATACGATACGCATGCGACTACCCGGAGAGAAAACCTGGAGTCCCGGAACATGCACAGCGAAAGCAGGCCCTAGAAGCTACAAGGTGCAAGTTGGCAACGGAGTGTACAGGAGGAACAGGAGACAGCTGATCAATACAGGGGAGCCACCACAGGACCCAGAGTCCGAGCAGGGAGAAGAGCCGTTTGACCAGACACCTGTGAATGATACGGCAGCAGCATCTGGTCCTGTCAGGGAGCCTCCACCTAGTGCGGGTACCGATGTGAGGAGGTCGCAGCGACAACCCAAGCCACCTGTATGGCTTAAAGACTTTGTCACACCATAACTATATCTATCGTGTAATGTAACACTTTACAAGGGACAGTTCGTTTGTCACACCTTTAGGAATAGGGGAGATGTGACAAGTTGCGTGACTCTATTATTATCACATTTCATATCATGTTCTGTTACACTATTGTTTATCTGTCAATCATTGTATCGCACGCCTGGCTGCACATACACGTGAGCGCTAGTCTTGTAGCCGGACTTGAAGTTAAAGACAGTTGTAGTCTGGGCGTTGTAGCCTAACCATGTTGATCTTGAATTAAACTCAAACAGTTAGAATACAGCTTCCTTAGTCATCTTACAGATTCTGCACACAGTGCGGTTCAGAACTAAATTGTGAAGAACTTTTAATCAAGTATTACTTTTTCAAAGTGTACTGACGAATACAAAGCAATTATTGCCTTCTTGGAAAACACCATGGAATTCAAATCAGCCTAAGTCTCTAAAAAAATGGCTTACAACCTATGCGATCTGAAAAGAAAGTCATCGAATATTGATGTACAAGCAGTTAGGCATAGAATAGTTTTGTATTCTGGCTTGAAGTTTTGTGTACTGGCATGGAGTTTCGTGTAGTGAGTTCGAGTTTTGTGTACTGCCATGGAGGTTTGTGTCAGTGATGATCGAGTTCGAGATTTGTGTACTGGCATGGAGTTTCGTGTAGTGAGTTCGAGTTTTGTGTACTGGCATGGAGTTTTGTGTAGTGAGTTCGAGATTTGTGAACTGGCATGGAGTTTTGTGTAGTGAGTTCGAGTTTTGTGTACTGGCATGGAGTTTCGTGTAGTGAGTTCGAGTTTTGTGTAGTGAGTTCGAGTTTTGTGTACTGACTTTGTGTTTTGTGTACTGAGTTTTGTGTTTTGCACTTGTGGGCCACCGTGGGTTGTTGAACTGACACCGTGGCTGGCTTACGCGACCATATGACAACAAAACTCCGCTTGGTCGACCCGAAAAGAACTGAGCAGTTTCCTAAAATCATTTTCAGGGCTTTGGCGTTTAACTTGTGGAAACAGGTCTCTCTCTGGTTTCGAAGGACTTTTAGACAGTGATTTCGCCGAGATTTTGGGATTCACCGTGTCGATCAAAGTGTTATTTGACAAACAAATTAAGCCGCCGAGATAATAATTTCCCATTCAACAATGATTCAAGCGAGCTCTTGAACTGGTTCTCTGCTACTCTGCCATCAACGAGATTGCCTGCTAGTAGATCTCTCTCTCTCTTTCTCTCTCTCTGCAGGGAACAATAAAATCGAGGAGAGAAACCTCTCGCTTTAATAATTATTAGTATTACCTGGAAAGATAGCACCGAGATAGTACGGAAGCGACGGGTGAGCGGTAATTAATAGTCAACAAACTATAACAACAACGATACAACAACAACGATTTTATTCATACCATAACGAAATGTTTTACATATAAAAGGGAGGGAGAATTAAACAATTTAATGGTATGGGTTACCTAGAAATAACTTAAAAGCTAATCAAGCTAGGTAACGCAAATATATTGATATAATGGAAATATATGTGCGGTCGGATACAAGATACACAAATAATTAAATAAATATATAACTACACACATAAAATAAAGAAACTAAAGATGATATGTAGATTTGGTTACCATAGATACTGACACAAACAATTATACTTAAGAAAAGAGAGAAAAATCATATATTTTATACAGTGTTACGAAGTTACATAAAATATTGAAGTTAACCTAGTAATTAAATGGTTGCACATGGAAACAAGTATAAGACTAGTAGGATGCTATAAATGAAGACTTCAGCTTATTTTTAAAGGACGATTTTGTGGAAGATTTTATTTTATCATCTAATGAATTCCAGACTTTTGCTCCTTGATATCTTATATTAAATTTTCCATAATTAGTTCTTACTTGAGGAATAAAAAAAGAGGACTTAGAGGCAAGTCTTGTGTTGTACGAGTGAATTCTATTAATAGGGGTAAAGAAATCATTGAATACTGCAGGAAGGGCTTTGTTATGATATTGATGCATTAGCAGAGCATTATGAAGAAATATTAGGTCCTTAAACTTTAAAATGTTGAGAGATTTGAACAGGGGGCTAGAGTGCTCATCATACTTAGAATGAGTGATGATTCGAATTGCTTTCTTTTGTAAAACTACGATTGGATGAATAGTACTTTCATATGTGTTCCCCCAAACTACTAACCCATAAGTTAGATATGGATATATAAGAGAGTAATATAGCTGTATTAATATATTAATATTAAGATAATATCTTATTTTTGAGAGTATACCTATGCCTTTGGCAATTTTTTTGGTAATTTGATGAATATGGCTTTTCCAATTTAGATTTGAGTCAATTAACACTCCAAGATATTTGGTATTCTGTTTATGCTCTAAGATTTTCTTATTAATGGTAATGTTTAATTTATAATTAACTTTCTTCTGGTGTGAGTGAAATATTACAAAATTAGATTTATTAACATTCAGTGATAATTTATTGGCACTTAGCCAGTCATTAACTTTTATTAATTCGCTGTTTACAACATTCTCAAGACTATGTAGATTATTATGAGCATAAAAGAGGTTAGAATCATCAGCAAAGAGGTGAATGTCAAGAATTTTAGAGCAATTTGAAAAGTCATTAATATAAAGGAGGAACAGTATAGGCCCGAGGACTGATCCTTGGGGAACCCCACAAGAAATGTATTGGTGATCGGATGAGGCATTTCCAATAGAAACAAATTGTTTTCTGTTATTTAGATAAGAGACAAACCAGTCAATGGCAATACCACGAATGCCAAGCCTTTGTAACTTATCAATTAAAATGTCATGGTTGACAGTATCAAATGCTTTACTCAAGTCGAGGAAAATTCCACATGCATACTTACCTTCATCAATAGCTTTTTGAATTTTATCAGTAATAAGAAGTATGGCTTGAATAGTAGAGTGGTTTGAGCGAAAGCCAAATTGTTTATTGTAGAGGCAATCTATTTTATCTAGATATCTAATTAATCTTTTGTACATTAATTTTTCAAGGATTTTATTAAAGACTGAAAGGAGTGAGATTGGACGATAATTTGATAAGATCAGTTGAGATCCATTTTTAAAAACTGGACAAACTCTAGCAATCTTGAAGTTATCAGGAACAGTACCCGTGTTAAATGAGCAATTATACAATATTTCTAAAGGCTTAGAAAGAAGACATTTGAGCAGCTTAAGAATTTTAATTGGGATACTAAAAGGCCCAACAGATTTACCAGTCTTAATTTCAGAAATTATGTTTACAATTTCATCAGAAGTTGTTGGATACAGATAAAAACTGTTAACTTGTGGTGGATCCATATAATCAAGACATGATGTATTAGGATTAGATTTACTGATAGAGCTAGCTAATTTATTACCAATGTTTGCAAAGTAGTAATTAAATTCATCAGCTATTTCTTTTGAATTTACTATTACTTTACTATCATTGACTAATTTGGTTGGAAAATTTAATTTCTGAGGTTTTAGGGTTATAATTTGTTTGATTCCTTTCCAGATGTTCTTGGTGTTGGTTTTATTTTCATCAAAGTAATTTTGATAATATAATCTTTTGCTTATTTTAATTAAGTGATTTAATTTATTACGATAGGTTTTATATTTGAGATGATACATCTCAGACATTGTCTTAAGATATTTATTAAACAATTTATTCTTTACATTAATTGACACTTTTATTGCAGGAGTTATCCATGGTTTCATCATAAATTTCATTTCCTTTTTTGTTAGCTGTTTTATAGGAATATGATTATTTATAATGCCATTGATTTTGGAATAAAAGGCATTGAAAATATCATTAACATCATTAGATTGGGGAAGAGTTTGATGCCAGTCAATAGACTGGACCTCATCAGTAAGAGCTAATTCATCAAGTCTAGAGTAATCTCTCTTAAGGATTTTAATCTTATTTGAGAGAGTTGAAAGTTTATTAATGATTAGAAAGTTAGGAAGATGGTCAGAGATATCAGATAGTATATTACCACTCAATGTATAATGTTCTAATGAGTTAAAGAATATATTATCTATTAATGTTGCAGAATAGTTTGTTATCCTAGTAGGCTGCAAAATATGGGGCTGGAAAAGGTAAGATCCTAGTGTATTTATAAAGTCTTCAGTGAGAGAATGAGAATCATAATTCAGCAGATTGATATTAAAGTCACCTGAAATAATACAATACTTGGATTCTTTTTGGACCTTATCAACATTGGCATAAACTGAATTTAGAAATGAATCAAGATTAGTATTTGGATGTCTATAAAATATACCACAGAGTATGTTTCTATTTTTGGAATTATCAATTTCAATCCATAGTGATTCAAGATCATCTGAGACAACACTTAGGTCATCTCTTAAATTGAATTTTAAATCATTATGAACATAGAAACCAACCCCTCCTGCTTGAGATCTGCTTGGTTGAGATATGAAAGTGTAATTAGGCAAGGAGGTATTAGCAACATGATCTTTATCTATATTAAATCTGATTTCAGACAACCCAATGATGCTAAATGAATGTTGAAGTTCATCCAGCATGGTCACAAGGTTATCAAAATTAGCAGATAAACTTCTTATATTGCAGTGAAGGATTGAAAATGATTTGTCTGACAAAGAACTTGATATTTCAGAGCTCTGGTGAAAATCATGAGTAGAGTAATATTTAAAATTTACCTGTGAAGGCAAATTAGATTCTGGATCTATGTCAGTAAAGTTAGGAATGTTATTAATTGATGAAACAATATTTAGATGAGGTAATTGGTCTAACTTAGTATTTGCAATGTTGTGGGAACACAAGCAGTCTGAGTTAGAATTAAACATCATATTAATAAGTTCAGAGTCTTCAATACTGTTAAAGGGAAAGACTGAATCACGACAAGATATACACAGCCACAGATCACCTGAGTTAGAGTAATACTTATAATCCTTGATTGAAAGAGAAGTACATTTTAGGTGATACCATCTTAGGCATTTATCACACTCAATGGCCCTGGAGTTACTACGGACTATTTTATTACAAGAAGGGCAACTTACCATGGCAATTAATTAATATTTAATTAACTCAGACTTCTTGTATTTTAGGAGCTGCCACAAATACACTAACCAGTAAACTTTTCCACAATGGAAGTTAGCCACTAAATTCATGTACACGTGTATTCTCCACATTTCTATTTAAATGGATATTCCTGATCATCTCAAGATCTTTGAGTGATGAGATTCGTTTGGCAGATGAATTAGAGTCCTTTCTAAGGTATATACGCCCTGCATTAGACCAGATGAATTTAAGCTTTAGATCCCTCTTAAGTTGAAGGCAACTCCAAAACAGCTCCTTATTCCTTTGGGTTAGACTTTCTCCAATAAATATCTTATTCTCTGAGATTCTGCCAAGACCCAGATCACTTGTGTTGAAATCATTCAGATTCTTTCTAGCACTGTATACTCGATCTCTGACATCCCTTCTCACAAACTTGGCAATGATCGCTGGTGGATGGTTAACATTTGATGCTCTTTGGGTAGACGATGGTAGCCGGTGGCTCACTGAAATATCATTTTCTTCAACCTTCACTTGAAGTAGAGAAGCAATAGAGATGACAAGTTTGTTGGTATCCTCACCTGGCTGGAATGGAATCTCTCTGAATTCTAAACAATCCCTTCGGGAGTACTGTTCTTGGAAGTCCAACGCTTCTTTCTGTTGATTGAGCTCGTTATTAAGTTTCGAAACTTCTGACTTCAGTATCTTATTTTCGGCACTAATTTCTTTGTTAACTTCTTGCATTTTCTGTAGTTCCTTAAGAAACACATCATACTTGTGGCTGATTAAATCCATCGATTTCGTAATCGGTTCCAGCTTTTTGTCAAACATCTTTTCAAGCATGTTTTCAAGTTCCTCTCTTTCCGCAGACATGGTAAAACGGTCTAATGGAATTATTTAAAACAAAGTTTGGCTAATTTACGTCAATATAACAGAACATAGTACGAACGTGAGGCATTTTAGAATCCCGGAACGGAGCGTTAAAATTATCCGCCATCTTGTTCCAGACCGCTGACCGAAAACGAAACTCCGCTTGGTCGACCCGAAAAGAACTGAGCAATTTCCTAAAATCATTTTGAGGCCGGGCTTCGGCGTTTAACTCTCTCTCTGGTTTCGAAGGGCTTTCACGCAGTGATTTCGCCGAGATTTTCGGATCAAAGTTTATACTCGCACGAAATTTGACAACAGAGCCGCCGACTGGAGATAATAATTTTCTATTGAAGCGAGCTGTATTAAAAATTCGTTCACTGTTCTCTCTTGAACTGGTTCTCTGCTACTGCCAGCAACGAGATTGGAGATTGCCTGCTAGCAGATATATGTATATATATATCTCCCTGCAAGTAAAAATAAAACGGAGGAGAGAAACCTCTCGCTTTCATAATTTTTAGTATTACCCGGAGAGAGAGTTCTCTGTTATAGCACTGAAGGGAAGCGACGGGTGAGCGGTAAATATTATAGTGCAGCCAAATACTGCTGTATGACACTTTGCTGACTTCACATTCAATTTGTAAGGTACTATTAGTTTCATCAAGGTCATCCATGTTCAAGGCAAAACTATCATGTCACCAACATACAGAAATATACGCCCAGTTCGTGAGGTTCCCGCCGTGAACAAGGGGTCAAAGTCCCGGATATAAACAATAACAAAGCACGCGAAGCACTGTGGGTGAGACGGCCCCTTTAATATTAGATGTAAAATATTCCCGATAATAAGTTTTCTTGCAAACAAAAGTTAGGTGTTTTAGCTTATTTCGATATACCTTAAACTTTGCAAAAAAAATAGTTATTGCGGGTTTTAAGATATTTCTTATATAATATTTTTTTTGTCTTTATAGATTGTTTAATTCCTTTTGTGATCCAAGGTTTAGACATAAATTTAATTTCTTTCCTAGATAGTTTTTTAAGAGGAATATGCTTATCAATAATAGTAGTTTAGGCTTCCTGGAATGTATCGAATAATGAGTTGACATCGGAATTATCTGAAAAATGTTCTTCCCAATTGATAGTCTGAATGTCTCTCAGGACGGCTGACTCGTCGATCGTAACCGGAAAAGTCACGTTTGTAAAGTTTGAATGTATTAGGTAGCTCGGTTATTGGTCTGTTAAATCATAAATGATGTTTCCACTAATGGTGTGATATTCACATGAGTTAAAGAAAAGGTTATCAATGAGTGTCGCCGAATGATCAGTTATTCTAGTAGGTTGAAGTATGTGCGGTTGAAAAGCGTAAGAAGCCATTGTATTGATGAACTCCTCTGTGTCTTTGTTGGAGTCTGAGTTGAGTAAATTAATGTTCATATCTCCTATTATTATGCAAAGTTTGTTTTCGGCATGAATAAGATCAATTGTTTCATAAAGTGATTTGGTAAAAGAATTTAGGTCAAAATTTGGATGCCTGTAAACAACGGCGCATAAGATGTTTTGTTTGGATTGATTATTAATTTCGACCCAGACTGAATTCATGTGAATTTACTGAAGTGCTGAGATCGGAACGAATGTTAAATGAAAGGTTCTCATGTAGATAGAAGCCGACGCCACCAGCTTGACTGAGGCTTGGCTGATAAACAAAATTAAATCCTGGTAGAGTAGTTTTCTTAATGTTATCAGTCTGAGTATTTATTTTTATCTCTGACAGGCCAATGACATTAAATGGATGATTTAACTCCGCCAACATTGTATTGAGACAATCAAAGTTTTTGACGCATGCGTAGACGTTTGACTGCTGTGTGACCCCGCCTAATCCCCCGCTCAAATCGCCACGATATTCTAAACAAGGCTAATGCCCCGCTCACCGGGGCAAGAGTGAAGTGCCAAATGCCTCGCTAATCCCCGCATTGTCCCGGCGTTGGGGGGGGGGGGGGGGGGTGGGGTTTACATTGACTGGTGCATTAGTGCTAAAAGGTGGCGTAAATCTACATGGTAATAAATTCCCGCCAAAACAGAATCAGAACCGTAAAGTATGGACTGAAGCAGCTACGCTAGAAAACCTTGACCTGCAAGACGAAATGAACAAGCTCAAGCCACTGATTGACCGACTCGAGCCGACATGCACTTCGCTACTGCTAACTCTGATTTCTCTGAAGGGTTGAAGCGAGCCTTAATATGGCACAGTTGGATAGCTTACTAAACAGGCAGCTTTTCGTTGCCTGAGCGTTGCCGGGATATAACTTATTTCTTCAGTTCTAGCGACTCCAGCATTTAAGTTTACCAAATAAGATTGATTTCAAGTTCGGGAAGTCCTGGCAGCGTAGCTGGGTTCAATTCACTAGAATGCCATGAATCTTATTAGCGAAATTCGAAAGCTGTTGGAAGTTTTTAATGCAAACTCTGTTCCATGAAATGTTCTGATTAGAATTAAGTGTCACGGCGTGTTCTTTATTTGTTACTTTCGAATGCCAGTAAACAAGTTATTTGGAAGTGTTGTTTAGCGCGAACATGCATTAGTATACATGTATTTCGCTTGCGTGTAGACGTCTACACGCAGGCCACCGTGTGGTTATTGCTGCCGCAGCGAGCGAGCCTGAAGCGAGCGAGCAAGGCAACAGTTCTAATCTGTAAGCGGGTCCAAATCTCGATTTCTTTTTTTTACCACAATGCATCACTTCTATTGTATTTTTGTACCACACTGCTTTGCATGCATCTGATCGTCACGCGACATTACACGAGGAGGAATCTGCATTGTTTGAGCTAACTACGTTCAACCGTTCTTTAATGCATTTCTGTGTATGCAATCCTTGTGTAATCATTAATTTGTTGAAGTGTAGACGTGTAGGCGAACTTTTTCTCACTCTGTGTGAACTATCAGTTTCCAAAGAGCGAGATCTCTCCTGTTATCAAGATGGTGAGCAGCAAATATTTTTCTTCTATTGACTTCGATAACTGAGTCAAAATACAATTAGAATTTGCAACTACATTCTCAATTACAGTTGATTTCCGGTATTTAAATTTCACCTGGGAGAACAGCAGTTTGTTGTGCCGGGAATCTTAAGAAAATGTCGGGGAATTGGTAGGCTCAGGGAATTTACCGGGAGATCGTTGATATGTCGGGACAAAATGAAAATAAATCGTGACAACTTTTGAGTTACACACCACAGCTCAAATAGCATTCAGTCGCATGATAGTCCCAAAACTACAAAATATATTCATCTAACACCTTGGCATTTTTATCACCCAGTAATCTATTTTTCCTGCCAAAGTGCTACTGTAGGTTCTCTTATAATACACTTCCTTAACTGAGTGTAGCAGTATTCACTACCTGTTAGGTATACTAGTTATGGTTATTTTTAGCGTGCAATTTGATCCTAGTTTTTAATAACTGAACGGAAATTTTACAGGTCCGATATCCATACGTTTTCTGTAGGTGTATACCAGACACCTATTTCACACCTAAAAGAATCTTAAAGATCTATTTAAACTCTTGAAGCAGAGCTCCTTCTCACATATCGGACACCGCTGTGAGATTTCTAGTATTCAATGTTAGAAAACGACGGGGAACCCGCATTCCTGAACTGGGTTAAGCTCGTCATACATGTCCCGTATGAAAACAATAACAGTGACTCGCAATGCATCTTGGTTGAATGAGCTGCTTTAACGGGTAACTCTAAGATTGTGTTTTCATAAATATCCTAAACAAGAGTGTCCCCCCCCCCGCTAAGGGATTTCAATAAGGCACAGTTCTGGACGCGCAATTTGTGTAGCTAAAGTTCATATATAATGCATTTACAAAAGTTCATATATAATGCATTTAGAATATGATTGTTTATATGTTAAAATAATTTGTTTAGATAAAGGCACGCGACAAAATTAAAAAGTGAAGATTTAAGACATGCATATGATCTGAACCTTTTATGATCAAACAACAAGGCTACTAATTAAATAGAAAACACATGTCACATCACGTTCACTCCAAAAAACGTAATTAAAAAGCTTTAAAATAAATCTAGTATTGTCATGCAGCTTTTTACGCGTTCAGTTCTTTTCAAGATATAGGACTTCTGGAAAGCAGTCCCATTCTGGATATCACTGGCTTGATAAACTGAAGGTGGCGAAAAGCGAAGTAAGTAAATCTCAAGCCGAGAGGCCATCAGCATTAGAAGTCCATTGGCGATGGACTCCTACCATCATCATTCAATCTGTATAATATAGTAGTTATATAAACAGGGTTGTGGTAATTGAACCATGCTTCGCAAAACCACTCTAAAAGAAGCTGAATTATCAAGTCAGCTATGATCAGCAATCTGAGAGCTAAGACGCTAAAGATCAAATATTAACTTGGCTAGCGCTCTAATTTGATGTAACTTGGTCCCGAAACTAAAACCGAGTTAGTGGACATCATAAAGATTCGTACTTTTCAGTGGGAGGTTTTTGGCCGATCATTGAGATTTTGTGGACCATGATTGTATTTCCTGATATTGAAGAAGAGTATTAAACACAAAACAGAATACCAAGATACCGTGAGATACGGTGCTTCTTTCGACCCCTTGTTTTTACGTAAAACGCGAAACTTATTGACTAGTAAATGACAGTAAGGGTCAATTTGAAACTATCAAACATTTTTTTGGGTACAAAGTCCCAAAGACGTTTGTTTGTGACATCTAAATGGTATTTTGGCAATGATCACTGAGTTAGACTGTGTAGATGAAGCTAGATGAGTATATTTAATTTGGGATAACCCCAGTTTGCTGGCGGTTTTAAACGTGCCCAAAACGTTTAGTATAATAAAAAAGCCTGACGGGCTTATTACAGTCTGTTTAAAAGCTTCTCTAATGTAGAGAATGTACCAGTTAGTGTGGTGTTGAAGCTTTTCTCTTCGGTAGTAGCCCCAGTGTTGTTGTATGGTTGCTATATTGGGAGTACGTGTGTATACACCGATGTTGGGGGAAAATATCTAGTTGCGATCACTTTAAGCAGAATGTTTTTAACATCGTTAATGATACAGCGAAGCTTAATTTGAAATTTTGCAAGCATGTTTTGGGCGTTCATTCTAAAGCTACTAATTTAGCAGTATTTGCGCATTCTCGACCCCAGACCCTTTTCTTATTTCTTACTGCGCATGCTCGACGAAATCGTAAGGCTCTGGGAAACTCCAGATATGCAAATGAGTTTGTGGCCAAAATCTGGCTACAGTGTCCTCACAGCGCATGCTCAAAACTTAAATGGCGGACAACTCGATGTTTGAACTGGCGACTTAGTTTGTTTATATTAGAAAGGCAGAGAAAGACTTTTTTTCTTGAAACCACAGCAGAAAATGATTATAGAAGCCATTGTTTGTCCAAGAAAGGATGTTTTCGGCGTGCTGCCCATATAGGATTCGGCTGGGGTATGGGTTTACTACGACTGGATAAAAATACCAAACAAACCATGCTGTTCTATGCTATGAGGTATTGTTGTTGATGAGGCGCATGTATGAATGGTAAATGCTGGTGACCGGGTAGTCAGTAGTGAATGCTTGTTTAAATTTGCTATTACAGTAAACATTTTCGTTCTGGTGTAAATACAATATTCCACCCCTTGTCATCGTGGTTAGTTTATTAACTTGATTTTTTTTTAAAGTTTGTGTTTATGAAAACTGAAATAGTCTCTGTTTAGTCTGCTCAAATAATAATACAGCCGGATTTTTCACCCTAAAACTTGTTAACTCTCACATGATTATATACTGTTTTATGTATTAATAAAGTGAATTCCATAGTAGTGGTCATTATACTTTTAATCCATAATTTGTCTATGTCAATAAAACATAGTAGTGAAATATGACACACTTAGTTTATAACCTTTGGAAAGGTGATCGATGCTCTGACACACCTGTGGCTAGGTTGACAAGGCGAAGCAATCACCTACATGTCCCTAGTGTTAAATTAGAATGCAGCATGAAGTCGTTTTATTATCATGGCTGTATCGTATACAATCAAAGTCTGTAAATTAATTAGTTTCTTTTTTATTATTATTTTGATTATTCATATCTCCTTTTTTGTTTTAAATTCGTATAATTGTAAACTGTATAATTTGATTTTTGTATATTTTGTTTACTTGAATATTGATCATTGATGTAATAGTTGTGTATATGGCCTCCGCTGATAACAGTTAAGTTGTAATTAGCTGAAGGAGTTACCCTATCAAAATAAAGTTCTATACTACTATACTATACCTATTTGCATCAACTGAGGACAAAATTCCTCCCTGTAAGCATCCCTATATAACCATGTTTTTCACCTGTTCCCACAGCATTTTTCATCTTTCTAAGCTATAGGCTCACAAATGGATGCAAAGTGGGTTTTCCCAGCCCTGTGAAATCCCTTCCCAATCCTCCAGACAACTGCTTTTACCCCCCAACTCCTCCGCACAGAAATGGACATGAAAAAGCTTTCCTCTCCAGGAAGCCAGAATGAGACAAACACTAATCAAGCATACTGGAACATCATTTGTGATTTTTATTCTTATCACTTTAATGACAGTTGTCTGCCCTAAGTCTCAATCAGATGAATGAGGAACATGACCCTTCCAGACAGAATTGAAAAGAGTGAAGCCAACATGAGACAACAGAACAAAAAATACAAGACTACATAACTGGAATCATAAGCTGGCAGATAGATAGATTGCTTTAGCCAGGCTTTTGTACAAAACAAAGCATGAAGCTACTATAGAATACCATGTTTAACCACCCTCTTCCTGAATCCATGTTTACTCCCCCAGTTATTATATACCCCTCTGGATAATCCCTCCAATTAAATATATGTCTTTGTCAATAACAGAGTCCTGATGGTTTTGGTTTAGTTAACTTCAAAATATTTGTTAATTGTCACTATCAAACTTCTGGAAGATGACAGAAAAAAAGTGAATGTTGACTGTTTTCCATCTTTGTTGTTTCTGCCATATTTATAGAGTTTTAATATGATGAGAACCTGGAAACTTCTGTGGATGATATACATATACTTTGATAATGACATGCAGTGTAAGCTTTTTTAGTATACTGTACATGTATTCAAAATAGGGTGTTATATTATTCTATTTGTCTAAATACAGATGGTTTTCATACAGCTAATAATAGGCCTTTTGCAGGAAATAGTCACTTGCTGATACTGTATATATATGTATATCCCTTTGATAACTGGCCAACTTCAAAAATTCAGTTTTAGAAAGATCAACAAATGATTGATTGGTGGTGGGGACTTATTTACAAGCAGGTTTTCCCAATAACATGTAACTGATGTCATACATTAGTGCCTTTAAATAATTCAAATATTTTTTGCCCTCCAGTACAACCACATGATTTTATCCTGCAAAAGGCCCACTAGATTAATATTTTTTAATACGACAATTTGATTCTGTGTTGTAGGACAGCCTCTCAGGATTAGCTTTTCCCACAAGGATAGATTAAAACTCTAAAAAAACAGAGGTCAGAAAAAATCGAAATATTCCAGTACAAAAAGCATACATGTGTAAAGCTTTTAATTAATACATCAATTTCTACTTTTCAAAGATTTTTTTTTGTGAAGCCTTGCTAAAACTGCATAAAATGATAACTGCATAATACAAATGTTTTCTTAAGTGCCATGCACCAGTCATTTGAATCCCCTGCTCCAACTTTATGTGGACATGATTGTTTGTTTTCCTTATATTCATCAGTATTCTTGAATCTTTCCCACAATTTCGGCTCTGTCTAGGTGTATCAACGTCCTCAAATTCAAAACAATGAACTACAGCAAAACAATACCTTGTCAGAAATACAAAGAACCCTAACCCCAGAATACAATAGCTCACGTTGATATACAACTAGAAAGGCCACGTCTTGGATATGTCTCTATAAAACAAAATAGTTAACATATCTCCATAACTCCTGGAAGCTCAAGATCAATAGATATATCGAGGGAAAAGCTGTCCATTCCCAGCAGATTACTTCAAAATCCAAGTACGAAGAAAACAAGGGTTCACGTACACTCTACTATACTTTGTTATTCTAAGCTCAAAATACAAGTTCAATCTCATTTAATGTAGGAGAAAGGAATACTTACTACATAGTTGTTGATTTTCAATTCTTAATATTGAAATTTTCCGGCTACTTGACGAAATATCAGACATAAAAGACACGTTCGTGACTCCTGTTCGCCCGCATTTTGTGTTCTTCCGAATTCCTTTCAAATGCAAATTACGCGCGCACGTCATCTGTATTGTGTTTTTAAACACCAATCAGGGCACTCTAAATTTTGGAGTTTCCCAGAGCCTTACGATTTCGTCGAGCATGCGCTGTAAGAAATAAGAGAAGGGTCTGGGGTCGAGAATGAGTATATGCGGAGTTAGGCAGAGTACCTATGATTGTACTACATATTTTCTATCCTTGGTTTTCACGTGACGTCATCAAAAACCTAAAATCTAAACTGTAAGTCCTACAAAGCTGTTCTTTGTATATATTGTAGACATCGATAACGAAAGCCTACACGGCAGGAAATTCCACATCGATGGAGTAAATAAATTTTGAATGTTATGACCCAGCGTGTTTTCCGGAAAGCATAACAATCCATGTAATTGTGTCAATTTCTTTTTTTTAACTCGATAAATCTTTAAAAGTTGCATTCAAAGAGTTTTGAAGTGAAACCCAATGATTTTGATGGGAAATTCAGTTTTATTTGTATTTTCGTTTCATGGCCGCCATGTTTGTTGTGGCTCACAGAGGGACCCAAAGATGGCGGCCGCATACAAAGTACTGTAAACAGAATTGTCGTACATTCATTGGCCCACAGCTCCGTTAGGAAATATATAATCTTCTAAATTTGTGTTATAAGTGTAGTTTTGGTAGTTCTACAAGAACCAATATGTTTTATTTGATTTTATCAATGCAAACCAATTTTGCGATCACGTGTCATGACGATGAAAATCACAAATTTTAGTGGTGAAGACGGAGTGGTTTTTGTAGCAGCGGGAAATTACGTACATTCAATCAGTTTTGGTTTTGAAAAGTATCTTTATTACTCGGGCCAGCGTAGGCTGGGCCCGAGTCAAGTTTCGCAAGTGTTTATTATTATTTTAATTTTTTTGTGACGACCCGGAAGTCGCCGTTAACCAATCAGATTACACAGGTGCCATTGTTCGATGAACAACTCAACACGTGACAAGATCAACCAATCAGATTCGACACCGCTCTGGGACACTTCCCAAAGATATTTTTAGAGGCAAAGTTCGACGGGAGCGACTGAGATTTGAGCCATTCTTACCCATTATTTTGCTCAAACCAAAGGTCTCTTCGACTGAAATACCAAGATGTTCAGTTATTCTAGGGCTAGCAGGACTTTTAGGGGCTTTCGATGTAATAGTTCAAAGCCGACAATGAGGACTGGACGGGATTTCAAGTCCGCGCAATTATTTCCAGTCCGAGGCGCAGCCGAGGACTGGAACTAATTGCAAGGACTTGAAATCCCGTCCAGTCCGAATTGGAGGCTTTGAACTGACATCTCATAGTCACGAATAATTAATGAGAGTTTTAAAAAAGCTAATTAACCAACATTTGTTGTTTGCACTTTGGGTTTAATTTAAATCGTCCAATGTTTAAATGACATCAATTCGCCTATTAGAATGAACACACCAACATAGTAATACAAAATAGCACTGATTAAACAATAGAAAAACAAAGGGATTTGTATAACTTAGATTCAGTAGAATTTCACACTTTAGTGCGTTCCCTCTATTTGAAAAAAACAAAAACGAATTGTTCTTAATTAAAGCACTTGTATTGGAGTTTGTTCACCACCGCCTCCTGGGAATGAAAAACTGGATAAAAACAAATCCAAGGTTATAGATTCGATTTGATTAGTCATGGCTTCGAGCGACGAAGAGAGCTTTCGACCTTTGAAACGTTTTAGAAAATCGAAAAGCAGAGAAGAAGAAGAGAAGGAGCTTGCTAACGCCGTACCTCTGTCTACACGGTATAAGAACAAATGGGCTGTAAACGTGTTCGTTGAATGGCGGGAAGGTAGAGAAAACAAAGTCGCTGCGTTGGAGAGTACGAGTTTAAAATTATCTTTGGAAGATATAAAAAACCTGGACGAAGATTGGGAAAAAATGATTTCATGCATTGTAAAATGTCTACCAATAAATTGTTGTTGTAGTTTAAGTAGAAGGACTGAACTAATGTTTTCAAGTTGTAGTACTGAATTAATTTTGTTCCAGTCATAGGACTAGAACAAAATTAATTCAGTCCTAGGACTAGAACAAAATTAATTCAGTCCTACAACTTGAAAATAATTAATTCAGTCCTTTGACTGGACCAGGTTTCCATTATCATCATGTGACCGATTTATAGACCTTTGATTGGTTGAGATGGAAAATTCTCACATTTACGAAAGGAGTGTGGCGATCCAATCGCATAGTCAGCTGCTAATCTGGCCGAATAATCCACGGAAACTGAATGAAAATGCCTGTACTGCTGTATCTAAGTGCCATAGGAGTACTCTCCTGAAGTACTCTTGTCTGTCTTGAGATTATAGAACTGGGAAGCCTTGAAGCCAGTCAAACTTTTATACTAATACTTCAACTCAAGATCGAGTCGCAAAAGCTGGAAGTGAACAGTGATTGAACCTTGCCGTTTGAACGCAAACGGAATATTTATCTGAACTGGTGAGGTTGAAATTATGTGTTTATATAAATACGCACACACATCTTATTTGTTCCCTACTTTTAAAATGTTATTAAGTGTAATGGTGACTGTAATTCGAACTGGAAATGAAATCGACTGTAAATTGAACTGTTCTGATTTTATAGAAACCAAGAAGAAAAACTTGAAATCGTCATTTAGGAAACCGAGCTAGTTGAAACTGTCAAAAGAATAGCGGATTTGTCGATGAAAGCCGTAACTATAAACCCATCGCGTAAAATTGGAGGTCATTTCCGGTGTATTTTCTAATTTGCATAATATCTTGGCGTCAAAGATCATTAACTCCGAAATTTTACAGTAAACACGCGTGCAGCCGTACTTTCATAAACGTATGGCAAGATAACAGCACGTATCGAAGAAAACTTAACATCGGAAAATAAAATCATTACGACAATAACACAACTTAATTTAATCCTAACCTTTTTACTGTAGGTCTATCTAGCGATGTTCTTCACATGAATACGGCCCCGCAATGGCCGCGTCTTGTATGGAAATGAGTCCGTCGCGAAGAAAACCAGCTTGTTGTTCTTTACGAAGGTCCACAATAAAATACTTAACATCGGAAATCTGATGTACTTCTAAAGCCATTCAAGAGACTTGTATTTGTTTGCCAAGAAATTAAACGTATCATACGATTTCTCAAGGTTTTTTAGGGTCGCTGTAGGGGCCATTTGTGTGGGACAGAACTGTATAAGTACCCCAAATTGCCCAAGTTCGCTAGCGTTTTTCTCTTGCCAGAAGGCTTTCTTCGTCAGCCATATTGGAAAATATAGTAGCCAGGCCTCCGTTACTACAGAAACCGAGCTGCTTCGTACCTACAACCCCTGCCATTTAAGTCGGACCTCTTCAGCAATTTCCAGCTATTTTTAACACAATCCCCCTCCCCCATTTCAATGTTGGTTTTCAAGAAGACCGAAATGTTGCCTTTCTATCCCAACATTGTGAAGGGGGAGGGGGTACAAACGAAGTCATAGAAAATGCCCGCGATGTGTCAGAGGAGTTCGTTTAGTGTTCGGAATAGCCTTATTTTGTCGGGCGGTCCGTACTTAAATGGCGAAGGTTGTCTGAGGCGAGATTTTAGGTAGCTCACATGGTATAATTGTTAATAACGTCCAGGGAATTTAACGAAAACAGCTCAAAACGAGAGGGGACAGTAAACACTTGGTGGGAATACGGATACGCTTGTCAATGCAAATTTGATGAAAAAGCCCGATACCCCGGGTAAAATAATATCCGAGGGCGTATCCAAATATTTTACTTAATTGTTTTCGCACAATTAGGTTCAGTGATCACACTCAATGCTCAAAAAAGTGGATAAAGGGGATTCGTTTATGCTGTAGATGTATCCGTTTCTACTGTTTTCAGTATTAATTCCGGTGCAGCATTTGCGTTTCATCAAATGTTCAAATTGTTTCATCAGTCTAGAAGCATGCGTGTTTCACAAAGCCCTTCAATCTATATATAGCTACTCAGTATAGAAACAGAATTCCACCGGATTCCGCCTCGCAGTGCTGATCTCAATCCGATAGAGAATTGTTTCAACACAATTAAGTCATCTTTAGAGAAAGACGCTATCAAACAGAAAATTACGCGCGAGTTGTTCGAGCAATTCAAAGCTCGTGTATCCCGGCATCTGAATAATATCCCACTACAGTTCGTTGACAACGCTGTTGAAAGCATGCCAAAAAGATTGCACACTGTTGTAGAACAGAAGGGACATAGGACCAGATACTAGAGATGGAAAAGGACAACAACGGTTGCATATTCTGAGAACTGTCACTGCCGATTTATTCGTGGTAACTGTAACCGTTACGTTACCCACTGAGCGTAGTGTACTGAACTGATCTCGGACTCGGCCGATCAAGCCTGCTCTTACAAATTTATTCATAACCTACTCCTGTCTAATATATAACAAATAACACAGTTTATAAAATGTTAATCCGTTCCAGAACTATTGCTATGGCTTGTTGGCCTTTTTCCCCGTTCGGCCCTGCATTTCAGCCGTGTCACGGCAGCAGTCACACAACAGCATAAGCTGTTGTTTTCCATCGGCATTTCTCCTCTCCATTTCTCCATGCAAAGTCACTTATTTAGACGTATTTCCATGCACTTATACCGTTAAAACGTTTTCATAACATATATACTGTTTAAGTTGTGTCATATAAAGCGTTCTAGAAGTACATAGGATGCGCCAAAATGCTGGTTTGAACATTTCTCCGTTGTAACGGTTAATAAATTCAAATTTTAGATGGAGTTTTATTTACAATGAGGGGAGAAATGAGCAAACTCTAAGTTGAAAGCCTGTATCACACAAAGTACTCAGTTCATCGTGTTCAGCGTCCAAAACTCATACTATAGAGCAAGTTTTCTTGGCTGAGGCTTGCAATTACAGGCAGAAATCATCGTTTTGTGTTGGAGAAATGAACGGAGAATTGTAGAGATGATCACTTCCGGCTACTGTCACGCGCGCTAAAAGTACAGTGAGTCCGTTACAACTGTTGCTTTTGCGTTTTATTATTTGTTTTCGACTACGATAGATATCTTTTTACATACTACCACCTTGATTTCGTCTTTAACATCAGAGCCATGTGATAGTGGTAGCGATTCGTTTCCAGATTTGGCACTTCAAGCTCTGCGTGAACCTCTAAAGAAACCAGCCATTGAATAACCTTGTTGTTATTTTGCTCCCATCCTTCGATAACGGCTTGGGCAAAGCTTTCTCTGTTGGAAAATTTCTCAGTGTCGGCCCTACTATAAGTCAGTAGATATATTGTTCGCTGAATTCGGCCCTCAAGCTCGGCATTATTAACACAGCTGATATGAGTCGTGATCGAAAATTCGTTAGCCGTTTCAAAGTTTGGCACATGCACGGCTTTAAAAAATGAATATTCACAAGCTATTGTGACTTTGAAATCGTAAATGTGTATCGGTATTAATAAATTTAGTACAAATGTATTTAATTTTAGAATTTTATTTTTTAAAGCCGTAATTCTATATTTTTTTTCATATGTACGCCACCCCTCCCCCCTACTTTTATGACGTCATATAGGCATGACGTCACTGTATGTATGGTCATATTAAGAATTTCATTTGGTGCCCATTTAGAGACAAAGACGGCTCAAAAAAGCTGGCACAATCTACTGAAGCTAATTAAATGCCCTGGACGTGGGTGCCGTTCGCTCAGACAACCCCTGCCATTTAAGTCGGACCTCTTCAGCAATTTCCAGCTATTTTTAACACAATCCCCCTCCCCCATTTCAATGTTGGTTTTCAAGAAGACCGAAATGTTGCCTTTCTATCCCAACATTGTGAAGGGGGAGGGGGTACAAACGAAGTCATAGAAAATGCCCGCGATGTGTCAGAGGAGTTCGTTTAGTGTTCGGAATAGCCTTATTTTGTCGGGCGGTCCGTACTTAAATGGCGAAGGTTGTCTGAGGCGAGATTTTAGGTAGCTCACATGGTATAATTGTTAATAACGTCCAGGGAATTTAACGAAAACAGCTCAAAACGAGAGGGGACAGTAAACACTTGGTGGGAATACGGATACGCTTGTCAATGCAAATTTGATGAAAAAGCCCGATACCCCGGGTAAAATAATATCCGAGGGCGTATCCAAATATTTTACTTAATTGTTTTCGCACAATTAGGTTCAGTGATCACACTCAATGCTCAAAAAAGTGGATAAAGGGGATTCGTTTATGCTGTAGATGTATCCGTTTCTACTGTTTTCAGTATTAATTCCGGTGCAGCATTTGCGTTTCATCAAATGTTCAAATTGTTTCATCAGTCTAGAAGCATGCGTGTTTCACAAAGCCCTTCAATCTATATATAGCTACTCAGTATAGAAACAGAATTCCACCGGATTCCGCCTCGCAGTGCTGATCTCAATCCGATAGAGAATTGTTTCAACACAATTAAGTCATCTTTAGAGAAAGACGCTATCAAACAGAAAATTACGCGCGAGTTGTTCGAGCAATTCAAAGCTCGTGTATCCCGGCATCTGAATAATATCCCACTACAGTTCGTTGACAACGCTGTTGAAAGCATGCCAAAAAGATTGCACACTGTTGTAGAACAGAAGGGACATAGGACCAGATACTAGAGATGGAAAAGGACAACAACGGTTGCATATTCTGAGAACTGTCACTGCCGATTTATTCGTGGTAACTGTAACCGTTACGTTACCCACTGAGCGTAGTGTACTGAACTGATCTCGGACTCGGCCGATCAAGCCTGCTCTTACAAATTTATTCATAACCTACTCCTGTCTAATATATAACAAATAACACAGTTTATAAAATGTTAATCCGTTCCAGAACTATTGCTATGGCTTGTTGGCCTTTTTCCCCGTTCGGCCCTGCATTTCAGCCGTGTCACGGCAGCAGTCACACAACAGCATAAGCTGTTGTTTTCCATCGGCATTTCTCCTCTCCATTTCTCCATGCAAAGTCACTTATTTAGACGTATTTCCATGCACTTATACCGTTAAAACGTTTTCATAACATATATACTGTTTAAGTTGTGTCATATAAAGCGTTCTAGAAGTACATAGGATGCGCCAAAATGCTGGTTTGAACATTTCTCCGTTGTAACGGTTAATAAATTCAAATTTTAGATGGAGTTTTATTTACAATGAGGGGAGAAATGAGCAAACTCTAAGTTGAAAGCCTGTATCACACAAAGTACTCAGTTCATCGTGTTCAGCGTCCAAAACTCATACTATAGAGCAAGTTTTCTTGGCTGAGGCTTGCAATTACAGGCAGAAATCATCGTTTTGTGTTGGAGAAATGAACGGAGAATTGTAGAGATGATCACTTCCGGCTACTGTCACGCGCGCTAAAAGTACAGTGAGTCCGTTACAACTGTTGCTTTTGCGTTTTATTATTTGTTTTCGACTACGATAGATATCTTTTTACATACTACCACCTTGATTTCGTCTTTAACATCAGAGCCATGTGATAGTGGTAGCGATTCGTTTCCAGATTTGGCACTTCAAGCTCTGCGTGAACCTCTAAAGAAACCAGCCATTGAATAACCTTGTTGTTATTTTGCTCCCATCCTTCGATAACGGCTTGGGCAAAGCTTTCTCTGTTGGAAAATTTCTCAGTGTCGGCCCTACTATAAGTCAGTAGATATATTGTTCGCTGAATTCGGCCCTCAAGCTCGGCATTATTAACACAGCTGATATGAGTCGTGATCGAAAATTCGTTAGCCGTTTCAAAGTTTGGCACATGCACGGCTTTAAAAAATGAATATTCACAAGCTATTGTGACTTTGAAATCGTAAATGTGTATCGGTATTAATAAATTTAGTACAAATGTATTTAATTTTAGAATTTTATTTTTTAAAGCCGTAATTCTATTTTTTTTTTCATATGTACGCCACCCCTCCCCCCTACTTTTATGACGTCATATAGGCATGACGTCACTGTATGTATGGTCATATTAAGAATTTCATTTGGTGCCCATTTAGAGACAAAGACGGCTCAAAAAAGCTGGCACAATCTACTGAAGCTAATTAAATGCCCTGGACGTGGGTGCCGTTCGCTCAGACAACCCCTGCCATTTAAGTCGGACCTCTTCAGCAATTTCCAGCTATTTTTAACACAATCCCCCTCCCCCATTTCAATGTTGGTTTTCAAGAAGACCGAAATGTTGCCTTTCTATCCCAACATTGTGAAGGGGGAGGGGGTACAAACGAAGTCATAGAAAATGCCCGCGATGTGTCAGAGGAGTTCGTTTAGTGTTCGGAATAGCCTTATTTTGTCGGGCGGTCCGTACTTAAATGGCGAAGGTTGTCTGAGGCGAGATTTTAGGTAGCTCACATGGTATAATTGTTAATAACGTCCAGGGAATTTAACGAAAACAGCTCAAAACGAGAGGGGACAGTAAACACTTGGTGGGAATACGGATACGCTTGTCAATGCAAATTTGATGAAAAAGCCCGATACCCCGGGTAAAATAATATCCGAGGGCGTATCCAAATATTTTACTTAATTGTTTTCGCACAATTAGGTTCAGTGATCACACTCAATGCTCAAAAAAGTGGATAAAGGGGATTCGTTTATGCTGTAGATGTATCCGTTTCTACTGTTTTCAGTATTAATTCCGGTGCAGCATTTGCGTTTCATCAAATGTTCAAATTGTTTCATCAGTCTAGAAGCATGCGTGTTTCACAAAGCCCTTCAATCTATATATAGCTACTCAGTATAGAAACAGAATTCCACCGGATTCCGCCTCGCAGTGCTGATCTCAATCCGATAGAGAATTGTTTCAACACAATTAAGTCATCTTTAGAGAAAGACGCTATCAAACAGAAAATTACGCGCGAGTTGTTCGAGCAATTCAAAGCTCGTGTATCCCGGCATCTGAATAATATCCCACTACAGTTCGTTGACAACGCTGTTGAAAGCATGCCAAAAAGATTGCACACTGTTGTAGAACAGAAGGGACATAGGACCAGATACTAGAGATGGAAAAGGACAACAACGGTTGCATATTCTGAGAACTGTCACTGCCGATTTATTCGTGGTAACTGTAACCGTTACGTTACCCACTGAGCGTAGTGTACTGAACTGATCTCGGACTCGGCCGATCAAGCCTGCTCTTACAAATTTATTCATAACCTACTCCTGTCTAATATATAACAAATAACACAGTTTATAAAATGTTAATCCGTTCCAGAACTATTGCTATGGCTTGTTGGCCTTTTTCCCCGTTCGGCCCTGCATTTCAGCCGTGTCACGGCAGCAGTCACACAACAGCATAAGCTGTTGTTTTCCATCGGCATTTCTCCTCTCCATTTCTCCATGCAAAGTCACTTATTTAGACGTATTTCCATGCACTTATACCGTTAAAACGTTTTCATAACATATATACTGTTTAAGTTGTGTCATATAAAGCGTTCTAGAAGTACATAGGATGCGCCAAAATGCTGGTTTGAACATTTCTCCGTTGTAACGGTTAATAAATTCAAATTTTAGATGGAGTTTTATTTACAATGAGGGGAGAAATGAGCAAACTCTAAGTTGAAAGCCTGTTTCACACAAAGTACTCAGTTCATCGTGTTCAGCGTCCAAAACTCATACTATAGAGCAAGTTTTCTTGGCTGAGGCTTGCAATTACAGGCAGAAATCATCGTTTTGTGTTGGAGAAATGAACGGAGAATTGTAGAGATGATCACTTCCGGCTACTGTCACGCGCGCTAAAAGTACAGTGAGTCCGTTACAACTGTTGCTTTTGCGTTTTATTATTTGTTTTCGACTACGATAGATATCTTTTTACATACTACCACCTTGATTTCGTCTTTAACATCAGAGCCATGTGATAGTGGTAGCGATTCGTTTCCAGATTTGGCACTTCAAGCTCTGCGTGAACCTCTAAAGAAACCAGCCATTGAATAACCTTGTTGTTATTTTGCTCCCATCCTTCGATAACGGCTTGGGCAAAGCTTTCTCTGTTGGAAAATTTCTCAGTGTCGGCCCTACTATAAGTCAGTAGATATATTGTTCGCTGAATTCGGCCCTCAAGCTCGGCATTATTAACACAGCTGATATGAGTCGTGATCGAAAATTCGTTAGCCGTTTCAAAGTTTGGCACATGCACGGCTTTAAAAAATGAATATTCACAAGCTATTGTGACTTTGAAATCGTAAATGTGTATCGGTATTAATAAATTTAGTACAAATGTATTTAATTTTAGAATTTTATTTTTTAAAGCCGTAATTCTATATTTTTTTTCATATGTACGCCACCCCTCCCCCCTACTTTTATGACGTCATATAGGCATGACGTCACTGTATGTATGGTCATATTAAGAATTTCATTTGGTGCCCATTTAGAGACAAAGACGGCTCAAAAAAGCTGGCACAATCTACTGAAGCTAATTAAATGCCCTGGACGTGGGTGCCGTTCGCTCAGACAACCCCTGCCATTTAAGTCGGACCTCTTCAGCAATTTCCAGCTATTTTTAACACAATCCCCCTCCCCCATTTCAATGTTGGTTTTCAAGAAGACCGAAATGTTGCCTTTCTATCCCAACATTGTGAAGGGGGAGGGGGTACAAACGAAGTCATAGAAAATGCCCGCGATGTGTCAGAGGAGTTCGTTTAGTGTTCGGAATAGCCTTATTTTGTCGGGCGGTCCGTACTTAAATGGCGAAGGTTGTCTGAGGCGAGATTTTAGGTAGCTCACATGGTATAATTGTTAATAACGTCCAGGGAATTTAACGAAAACAGCTCAAAACGAGAGGGGACAGTAAACACTTGGTGGGAATACGGATACGCTTGTCAATGCAAATTTGATGAAAAAGCCCGATACCCCGGGTAAAATAATATCCGAGGGCGTATCCAAATATTTTACTTAATTGTTTTCGCACAATTAGGTTCAGTGATCACACTCAATGCTCAAAAAAGTGGATAAAGGGGATTCGTTTATGCTGTAGATGTATCCGTTTCTACTGTTTTCAGTATTAATTCCGGTGCAGCATTTGCGTTTCATCAAATGTTCAAATTGTTTCATCAGTCTAGAAGCATGCGTGTTTCACAAAGCCCTTCAATCTATATATAGCTACTCAGTATAGAAACAGAATTCCACCGGATTCCGCCTCGCAGTGCTGATCTCAATCCGATAGAGAATTGTTTCAACACAATTAAGTCATCTTTAGAGAAAGACGCTATCAAACAGAAAATTACGCGCGAGTTGTTCGAGCAATTCAAAGCTCGTGTATCCCGGCATCTGAATAATATCCCACTACAGTTCGTTGACAACGCTGTTGAAAGCATGCCAAAAAGATTGCACACTGTTGTAGAACAGAAGGGACATAGGACCAGATACTAGAGATGGAAAAGGACAACAACGGTTGCATATTCTGAGAACTGTCACTGCCGATTTATTCGTGGTAACTGTAACCGTTACGTTACCCACTGAGCGTAGTGTACTGAACTGATCTCGGACTCGGCCGATCAAGCCTGCTCTTACAAATTTATTCATAACCTACTCCTGTCTAATATATAACAAATAACACAGTTTATAAAATGTTAATCCGTTCCAGAACTATTGCTATGGCTTGTTGGCCTTTTTCCCCGTTCGGCCCTGCATTTCAGCCGTGTCACGGCAGCAGTCACACAACAGCATAAGCTGTTGTTTTCCATCGGCATTTCTCCTCTCCATTTCTCCATGCAAAGTCACTTATTTAGACGTATTTCCATGCACTTATACCGTTAAAACGTTTTCATAACATATATACTGTTTAAGTTGTGTCATATAAAGCGTTCTAGAAGTACATAGGATGCGCCAAAATGCTGGTTTGAACATTTCTCCGTTGTAACGGTTAATAAATTCAAATTTTAGATGGAGTTTTATTTACAATGAGGGGAGAAATGAGCAAACTCTAAGTTGAAAGCCTGTTTCACACAAAGTACTCAGTTCATCGTGTTCAGCGTCCAAAACTCATACTATAGAGCAAGTTTTCTTGGCTGAGGCTTGCAATTACAGGCAGAAATCATCGTTTTGTGTTGGAGAAATGAACGGAGAATTGTAGAGATGATCACTTCCGGCTACTGTCACGCGCGCTAAAAGTACAGTGAGTCCGTTACAACTGTTGCTTTTGCGTTTTATTATTTGTTTTCGACTACGATAGATATCTTTTTACATACTACCACCTTGATTTCGTCTTTAACATCAGAGCCATGTGATAGTGGTAGCGATTCGTTTCCAGATTTGGCACTTCAAGCTCTGCGTGAACCTCTAAAGAAACCAGCCATTGAATAACCTTGTTGTTATTTTGCTCCCATCCTTCGATAACGGCTTGGGCAAAGCTTTCTCTGTTGGAAAATTTCTCAGTGTCGGCCCTACTATAAGTCAGTAGATATATTGTTCGCTGAATTCGGCCCTCAAGCTCGGCATTATTAACACAGCTGATATGAGTCGTGATCGAAAATTCGTTAGCCGTTTCAAAGTTTGGCACATGCACGGCTTTAAAAAATGAATATTCACAAGCTATTGTGACTTTGAAATCGTAAATGTGTATCGGTATTAATAAATTTAGTACAAATGTATTTAATTTTAGAATTTTATTTTTTAAAGCCGTAATTCTATATTTTTTTTCATATGTACGCCACCCCTCCCCCCTACTTTTATGACGTCATATAGGCATGACGTCACTGTATGTATGGTCATATTAAGAATTTCATTTGGTGCCCATTTAGAGACAAAGACGGCTCAAAAAAGCTGGCACAATCTACTGAAGCTAATTAAATGCCCTGGACGTGGGTGCCGTTCGCTCAGACAACCCCTGCCATTTAAGTCGGACCTCTTCAGCAATTTCCAGCTATTTTTAACACAATCCCCCTCCCCCATTTCAATGTTGGTTTTCAAGAAGACCGAAATGTTGCCTTTCTATCCCAACATTGTGAAGGGGGAGGGGGTACAAACGAAGTCATAGAAAATGCCCGCGATGTGTCAGAGGAGTTCGTTTAGTGTTCGGAATAGCCTTATTTTGTCGGGCGGTCCGTACTTAAATGGCGAAGGTTGTCTGAGGCGAGATTTTAGGTAGCTCACATGGTATAATTGTTAATAACGTCCAGGGAATTTAACGAAAACAGCTCAAAACGAGAGGGGACAGTAAACACTTGGTGGGAATACGGATACGCTTGTCAATGCAAATTTGATGAAAAAGCCCGATACCCCGGGTAAAATAATATCCGAGGGCGTATCCAAATATTTTACTTAATTGTTTTCGCACAATTAGGTTCAGTGATCACACTCAATGCTCAAAAAAGTGGATAAAGGGGATTCGTTTATGCTGTAGATGTATCCGTTTCTACTGTTTTCAGTATTAATTCCGGTGCAGCATTTGCGTTTCATCAAATGTTCAAATTGTTTCATCAGTCTAGAAGCATGCGTGTTTCACAAAGCCCTTCAATCTATATATAGCTACTCAGTATAGAAACAGAATTCCACCGGATTCCGCCTCGCAGTGCTGATCTCAATCCGATAGAGAATTGTTTCAACACAATTAAGTCATCTTTAGAGAAAGACGCTATCAAACAGAAAATTACGCGCGAGTTGTTCGAGCAATTCAAAGCTCGTGTATCCCGGCATCTGAATAATATCCCACTACAGTTCGTTGACAACGCTGTTGAAAGCATGCCAAAAAGATTGCACACTGTTGTAGAACAGAAGGGACATAGGACCAGATACTAGAGATGGAAAAGGACAACAACGGTTGCATATTCTGAGAACTGTCACTGCCGATTTATTCGTGGTAACTGTAACCGTTACGTTACCCACTGAGCGTAGTGTACTGAACTGATCTCGGACTCGGCCGATCAAGCCTGCTCTTACAAATTTATTCATAACCTACTCCTGTCTAATATATAACAAATAACACAGTTTATAAAATGTTAATCCGTTCCAGAACTATTGCTATGGCTTGTTGGCCTTTTTCCCCGTTCGGCCCTGCATTTCAGCCGTGTCACGGCAGCAGTCACACAACAGCATAAGCTGTTGTTTTCCATCGGCATTTCTCCTCTCCATTTCTCCATGCAAAGTCACTTATTTAGACGTATTTCCATGCACTTATACCGTTAAAACGTTTTCATAACATATATACTGTTTAAGTTGTGTCATATAAAGCGTTCTAGAAGTACATAGGATGCGCCAAAATGCTGGTTTGAACATTTCTCCGTTGTAACGGTTAATAAATTCAAATTTTAGATGGAGTTTTATTTACAATGAGGGGAGAAATGAGCAAACTCTAAGTTGAAAGCCTGTTTCACACAAAGTACTCAGTTCATCGTGTTCAGCGTCCAAAACTCATACTATAGAGCAAGTTTTCTTGGCTGAGGCTTGCAATTACAGGCAGAAATCATCGTTTTGTGTTGGAGAAATGAACGGAGAATTGTAGAGATGATCACTTCCGGCTACTGTCACGCGCGCTAAAAGTACAGTGAGTCCGTTACAACTGTTGCTTTTGCGTTTTATTATTTGTTTTCGACTACGATAGATATCTTTTTACATACTACCACCTTGATTTCGTCTTTAACATCAGAGCCATGTGATAGTGGTAGCGATTCGTTTCCAGATTTGGCACTTCAAGCTCTGCGTGAACCTCTAAAGAAACCAGCCATTGAATAACCTTGTTGTTATTTTGCTCCCATCCTTCGATAACGGCTTGGGCAAAGCTTTCTCTGTTGGAAAATTTCTCAGTGTCGGCCCTACTATAAGTCAGTAGATATATTGTTCGCTGAATTCGGCCCTCAAGCTCGGCATTATTAACACAGCTGATATGAGTCGTGATCGAAAATTCGTTAGCCGTTTCAAAGTTTGGCACATGCACGGCTTTAAAAAATGAATATTCACAAGCTATTGTGACTTTGAAATCGTAAATGTGTATCGGTATTAATAAATTTAGTACAAATGTATTTAATTTTAGAATTTTATTTTTTAAAGCCGTAATTCTATATTTTTTTTCATATGTACGCCACCCCTCCCCCCTACTTTTATGACGTCATATAGGCATGACGTCACTGTATGTATGGTCATATTAAGAATTTCATTTGGTGCCCATTTAGAGACAAAGACGGCTCAAAAAAGCTGGCACAATCTACTGAAGCTAATTAAATGCCCTGGACGTGGGTGCCGTTCGCTCAGACAACCCCTGCCATTTAAGTCGGACCTCTTCAGCAATTTCCAGCTATTTTTAACACAATCCCCCTCCCCCATTTCAATGTTAGTTTTCAAGAAGACCGAAATGTTGCCTTTCTATCCCAACATTGTGAAGGGGGAGGGGGTACAAACGAAGTCATAGAAAATGCCCGCGATGTGTCAGAGGAGTTCGTTTAGTGTTCGGAATAGCCTTATTTTGTCGGGCGGTCCGTACTTAAATGGCGAAGGTTGTCTGAGGCGAGATTTTAGGTAGCTCACATGGTATAATTGTTAATAACGTCCAGGGAATTTAACGAAAACAGCTCAAAACGAGAGGGGACAGTAAACACTTGGTGGGAATACGGATACGCTTGTCAATGCAAATTTGATGAAAAAGCCCGATACCCCGGGTAAAATAATATCCGAGGGCGTATCCAAATATTTTACTTAATTGTTTTCGCACAATTAGGTTCAGTGATCACACTCAATGCTCAAAAAAGTGGATAAAGGGGATTCGTTTATGCTGTAGATGTATCCGTTTCTACTGTTTTCAGTATTAATTCCGGTGCAGCATTTGCGTTTCATCAAATGTTCAAATTGTTTCATCAGTCTAGAAGCATGCGTGTTTCACAAAGCCCTTCAATCTATATATAGCTACTCAGTATAGAAACAGAATTCCACCGGATTCCGCCTCGCAGTGCTGATCTCAATCCGATAGAGAATTGTTTCAACACAATTAAGTCATCTTTAGAGAAAGACGCTATCAAACAGAAAATTACGCGCGAGTTGTTCGAGCAATTCAAAGCTCGTGTATCCCGGCATCTGAATAATATCCCACTACAGTTCGTTGACAACGCTGTTGAAAGCATGCCAAAAAGATTGCACACTGTTGTAGAACAGAAGGGACATAGGACCAGATACTAGAGATGGAAAAGGACAACAACGGTTGCATATTCTGAGAACTGTCACTGCCGATTTATTCGTGGTAACTGTAACCGTTACGTTACCCACTGAGCGTAGTGTACTGAACTGATCTCGGACTCGGCCGATCAAGCCTGCTCTTACAAATTTATTCATAACCTACTCCTGTCTAATATATAACAAATAACACAGTTTATAAAATGTTAATCCGTTCCAGAACTATTGCTATGGCTTGTTGGCCTTTTTCCCCGTTCGGCCCTGCATTTCAGCCGTGTCACGGCAGCAGTCACACAACAGCATAAGCTGTTGTTTTCCATCGGCATTTCTCCTCTCCATTTCTCCATGCAAAGTCACTTATTTAGACGTATTTCCATGCACTTATACCGTTAAAACGTTTTCATAACATATATACTGTTTAAGTTGTGTCATATAAAGCGTTCTAGAAGTACATAGGATGCGCCAAAATGCTGGTTTGAACATTTCTCCGTTGTAACGGTTAATAAATTCAAATTTTAGATGGAGTTTTATTTACAATGAGGGGAGAAATGAGCAAACTCTAAGTTGAAAGCCTGTTTCACACAAAGTACTCAGTTCATCGTGTTCAGCGTCCAAAACTCATACTATAGAGCAAGTTTTCTTGGCTGAGGCTTGCAATTACAGGCAGAAATCATCGTTTTGTGTTGGAGAAATGAACGGAGAATTGTAGAGATGATCACTTCCGGCTACTGTCACGCGCGCTAAAAGTACAGTGAGTCCGTTACAACTGTTGCTTTTGCGTTTTATTATTTGTTTTCGACTACGATAGATATCTTTTTACATACTACCACCTTGATTTCGTCTTTAACATCAGAGCCATGTGATAGTGGTAGCGATTCGTTTCCAGATTTGGCACTTCAAGCTCTGCGTGAACCTCTAAAGAAACCAGCCATTGAATAACCTTGTTGTTATTTTGCTCCCATCCTTCGATAACGGCTTGGGCAAAGCTTTCTCTGTTGGAAAATTTCTCAGTGTCGGCCCTACTATAAGTCAGTAGATATATTGTTCGCTGAATTCGGCCCTCAAGCTCGGCATTATTAACACAGCTGATATGAGTCGTGATCGAAAATTCGTTAGCCGTTTCAAAGTTTGGCACATGCACGGCTTTAAAAAATGAATATTCACAAGCTATTGTGACTTTGAAATCGTAAATGTGTATCGGTATTAATAAATTTAGTACAAATGTATTTAATTTTAGAATTTTATTTTTTAAAGCCGTAATTCTATATTTTTTTTCATATGTACGCCACCCCTCCCCCCTACTTTTATGACGTCATATAGGCATGACGTCACTGTATGTATGGTCATATTAAGAATTTCATTTGGTGCCCATTTAGAGACAAAGACGGCTCAAAAAAGCTGGCACAATCTACTGAAGCTAATTAAATGCCCTGGACGTGGGTGCCGTTCGCTCAGACAACCCCTGCCATTTAAGTCGGACCTCTTCAGCAATTTCCAGCTATTTTTAACACAATCCCCCTCCCCCATTTCAATGTTGGTTTTCAAGAAGACCGAAATGTTGCCTTTCTATCCCAACATTGTGAAGGGGGAGGGGGTACAAACGAAGTCATAGAAAATGCCCGCGATGTGTCAGAGGAGTTCGTTTAGTGTTCGGAATAGCCTTATTTTGTCGGGCGGTCCGTACTTAAATGGCGAAGGTTGTAGTTTCAGTTAAAACACGGTAACACTCAGCCAAAGAGCGCTTCCGAGGCCTGGCGACTTGGACGCGTGGGACCTGAGTCCAATATTTTTTGCGGGAAATAAAATAGTTTTCTCTCGCTCGTGAAAAATGTTCCTTCCCTGTTTCAATAGTAAATATACAAATTTTATTCGAGTTTGTTGACAAAACCAGTTTACTAAAACGGAGAAAAGCAATAGAGTTGTTGTGTGCTTGTTCTCAGTCTTCCACACGGTCATGACCTGATTTTAGGGGCAATTGTTCGCAATGCGAACTGTCATAAAACTAGAACTGGAGAGTATAAATTATGGGAAATTATGGCTCTGCCCACGCGGCCCACAGTATCCTTCGCAGCCGTTTATATGTATGTCGTCACGCAGTTGTTTGTTTGCCGACGATTGATACGAACGAGCTTCAAACTCCGGCTTTGTCGTCTTATTTTGCTGAACTGCACAGAAGACCTTAAAATTACCGTAATTTATCGTAAAGAAAGCTTTGATTTATACCCTCGAAGAAGGAAATTTATTTTATTTTCTCCACTTCGCCATAACAATAGGAAATGGACAATCTGAAATCTACAATGCATCTACAATATTTACCGTCTCGTTTTTCTCGGCCAATGGAAATTGAGATACCGTGGCGCATGTAATCTTTCGTGGGCAGAGGTTTCTCTCGGCGGCAGGAAAGGGGTCGGGTGGAACTTCTCGAAACGAGCGATAGTATTGGTCTACCCAACAATAGAAAACACCCTAACCTTTAGAAAGTGCAGTACAAAAACAATAGAAGTATAGTATTATGGGTGCAATCAGAATACAGGTCTCGAGAGGTTCCGTGCTACTCAGAGATGAGAAACCTCTGGGCCACACATTTCTCTGTATACTAGTTAGTGTTACCCTCTAAATAGTTATTTTCCAAGTGGTGTACATGCATGAAATCAACGCACGCCATATTTTGTTAAACATTAGGGACTAGTCAAAAATTAGCAGGGGAGATGCATTGGGGGGGGGGGGGGATGAAATCAAAAAGTCTAAAATATATATAACCCTTCCTGGACAATGAGTATGAAATATGTTGACCCTTTCTCCCCTAGCTATAACCACCCCTTTTTCAGTTCCCCATAGATTTATGACCCTCCATTTTTGGGGATTAAAAAAAATATGACCCTCCATCTCAACCCCCTCACCCTGCTAATTTCTGACCAGTCCCTTCAGCGACCACCCTCATGCAACCCTGTTTTAATTATCAGTAAAGCTTTGTAATTAGAAGCTCCTGTAAGCGACCGTGACCACCTTTGGGGGTTGAGAATTGGAAGAAGGTGGAAAATAGCATTTACAAACAGGTTTTGCTAATAACACTACCGGTCTCGTACAAGTGCCATTAAATATTTGTTTGCCACCTGGTACAACCATGTGATTGCATTCCTGCAAAAGGTCCATCCCATTATATGTAAATTATCACAAGCATTAGTAGTGCTCCCCTAGCACAAACCATGTATAACACAAAACTATGCTAGAACTCCATGTATTAATTAACCTATTTCCAGGTGGCCCGAGTTAAGGCCACTCAGGGCCTCTTGTTATATTTCAAATATCTGAAATATCGTTTAGAAAGCTGTGACAAAACTGAGGATTTCCGCGCACTAGCCTGTGAACAGGCTGTCTTGGGGGAGGGAAGTGAGACCGTTCAGAAATCCGCCCCTAATACTATTTGATACGCTTGATGTCACGCGTCTGTCAATCAGCTGTCGGATTAACAATGTGAATGTAAACATTCATTTGAAAATTGCTCCACTAGTTTGACAGCTCACCGGTAATAATCTGCGGCATGGGTTTTATTGTTTCTGCAGAAAATCTATCACAGCATTTAATTACAGGGTCCGTAGATTTTCAGTGTTTTCTTTCTTGATATTTATATTAGTCGTTCCTGGGAAAGTAAGCATGAGAATAAGCGAACAGTTGTTTTGGCTTTTCAATTACATTACCAGAAATCACGGCCAAAATGGCGGATAGCTCATTATGCACAGCTTTTGCAGAGCATTAAAAATGGGCGACACTGTGTGTGGGCCCAAACATAAATTGTTTTATAGTCTTACCTCTAGGAAAGCTTTCACTTTGTAGGCCTCTTCTCGTTTCAAACTCAGGGCTCACAGAAACCCATTACTTTAAAAATTTGATGAATCCAGTCACGTTTCCTTCGTTCGAAACAGATGCGTATTTTTAGCCAAAAGTTGCCATACATTCCTTATAAATTGTACCCTGCGAGCAGAGGTTTCTCATCTCTTTACCTTTCCTGTTGCCAAAAGAAACCTCTGCCACGAAACGATTGCTTTTCCCGTTGAACATACGCATTTGCAACGTCCAAAGTCTTGGAGGTAAACCACGTGATAATCCAGTTACCAAACCGGTTTTACCTATTTGATATCACTCGGGCATGACTTTTTGGCGATCTTCGCTTGTTTTGCAAGAGCCCACAGTATCCTTCGCAGCCGTTATTTATATCGCCACGCGTTTGTTGTTTGCCGATGATTGATACGAACGAGCTTCAAACTCCGGCTTTGTCTTCTTCTTACTTTACTGAACTGCACAGAAGACCTTGAAATTACCGTTCAATAAATCTACCTTAATTTATCCTAAAGAAAGCTTTGATTTATACCTTCGAAGAAGGACATTAATTTTATTTCTCCACTGCCGTTTATAACAATAATAGACAATTTGAAATCTACATACAATGAATCTACAATGTTTTAATTACCGTCTCGTTTTTCTCGGCCAATGGAAATTCAGATACCGTGGCGCATGCAAAACGCGAAAAGCAATCGTTTCGTGGCAGAGGTTTCTTTCAGCGACTGGAAAGGTAAAGAGATGAGAAACCTCTGCTCGCAGGGTATGTAAATTGCCGAGGAGTACATCTCAAACAGATACGTTATCCAGGAGTCCTCTGGAACTAGAGGAAGAACCAGACACTGTAGAAGATGTACAAGCCTATGTGGATTCGGTAGAATCAACTAGACCAGCAACTGACGGGAAGCTCGAAAGAATCAGAGAAGCAACTAGAAAGGTTGCCTAGCTGCAAACAGTGCTCAGTTACACCATCAGTGGGTGGTCAAAGCGTGCCGAAGAAGTCAGTTCCACGTCAGATACGTGAGTTCTTCTGGGCACCGGGACACTTGTCAGTAAGTAATGGCTTTGCGACATAATTATAATATCAATAATAATCAACTTTATTTATAGAGGGTAGACACATAACAGTATTTACAACTGAAAAACCAGTGGCCCTCCTACAATTAATATCATAAAATATAAAAAATCTGAATAACAATTACAAAATATAATTAATTTACAGCAAGCTAAAAGACAAACGTATCAGTATTGGAACTATATGTACAGTGTATCTATATTAAAAATGGTAAAAATGTGACGCCAAAGGCAAAGCTAATATTTAAATAGTAAAATGTTCTATATCTTTATAAGTAGCAATAAAATATTCGAACATAGCTTTCTTGAAACTACTTAGACTCGGTTTTCTTTATATTTGATTTGGGATCGTATTCCAGAAACATGTAGTTGACACTACAAACGACCTCCCTCCCTCTGTCTTCCGTTTGAATCGGGACAGACTTAGGTTTAATTTTCCGTGTCTGCTGGTTCTCTCATGAACATCAGCATTCCGCATCAGCATCTGGGACATATACGATGGACAGTCACCGTACAGCCGTTTATATACTAATAAGGATTTATTTATTTTTGCTTCATGGTAATATGGGACCCATATCCTAGTTGTTTAAGAAGTTGGACACTATTCGCTCGTGTATCAGCACCAAGTATTACACGTGCTGCGGCACGTTTCTGGAGTCCGAACACTTTCTGGATATTCTCTACAGAGCAGGAGGTCCACACGGTTGAAGCATACAGCATTATCTGTTTGATCATTGCATTTTAGTACAGTTTCTGCTGATCAAAAGGTAGAAAACGTCTAATTTTCCGCAATTCAGCGATTCGCTGTGCTAGCTTCTTGCAGAGTTTATCGACATGTTGGTCAAAGGTCAACTGATTGTCAATTGTTACCCCTAGCAATTTGTGCGAGCTTACTTGTTCAAGTTCAGTGGAATTTAACTGTATATTTAATGCAGAATGTTCCATTTTCTTGTCCAGTCGCTTGCCCGTGACAATCATAGATTTTGTCTTTGATTAATTAAGAATCGTCTTATTATCTGCTGACCACTTTATGATCTCATTGATATCCTTCTGGAGTCCATCAGAGAGTGCCTGGGGAGCCGCACTATAATCAGTTGAGTAGCTGATTGTTGTGTCGTCGGCATATATATCAACCACGGAGTGCTGTAGTGCTGCTGGTAAGTCATTGATGAATATAAGGAATAACATAGGACCCAATATGCTGCCCTGTGGCACTCCCAAATTTACGGCCCTTTGGGTAGAATGATACCATCAATGTTCACGTACTGATTTCGGCCACTCAAATAGTCTCAAAATAGGGGTAGATGGTTCTCACCCACTTCTAGCAGCCTCAGCTTTGACAGTAACAGGTCAGTGATGGTTGATCAAGTCAAACGCCTTTTTATAGTCAACAAAAACAAGACCCGTAACTTTTTCTTTGTCGAGGTCAAGCATAGTCATACCTACTGAGATGAGAGATGATGCATGTTATAAATCCCATTCACATGGGTCACCAAGGGATGACCAAGTCGGGAAAATGAGCTAACCTATCAGTGTTGTGGCCAGGAATCATCAAAGAGATCCAGAAGAAGATTGAATTGTGCAATTTCTGTCATACAAACCATCCAATTCAGAAGAAAGAACCACTGATGACAATCCCTATACCCGATAGGCCGTGGCAAAAGGTGTCTACAGATTTGTTTGACCTGGAAGAGAGAAAGTACCTAGTCATAATGGACTATTACTTCAGGTTCATTGAGATCCTATAAAGTCTACTGGAGACAACGAGTGAAGTAGTCATCCTAACGTAAGTCTGTATTTGCAAGATGGGGATCCCAGAGGAGCTGGTAAGCGACAACGTTCCACAGTTCAAATCAGCTAAGTTTGATAATTTCAAAGAGCAGTATGCCCGGATTTGAATATACAACTTTGAGGCCTCATCCTCGCCAAGCTAATGTCGCAGCATAAACTGCTGTACGGATTTCTAAGCGGATTCTAAAACAACAGGAGCCATTCCTAGCCCTCATGGCCTACCATGACCTAATTTGAGACACCGCGCGAATTCGAAATATAAACTCCGGGTAGGATGTCAACTCAAGAAATATCTGACATCCCTTCTCGGAAAGAAACCTCTCGAGCAAAGTGCTTATGTGATTGTTCCGGAAAACTGTAGGGAAAAACTCTTCTTTGACTTCAAAAACTTGAATAATCTGCCCGGGGTGGGGTATGTATGTGAGGCCAAGAGACTCAAACCCTGACCCTGTTTGACCCAATCCGAGCCTCCAAAACCCTGATTGCCCCCTTTTTGGGGGGAAAAAACCCTTAGAAAATGCCCCTTCTTTAAATTGTTTTCAAAACACGGTCGGATATACATGTATATCCCGGCCGGTATACCGCGTATCGGGATTGCATGCAAAATACGGAACATTTCAAGTCGGGACGTGGTATTGGGTAAACAAATCAGCAGATGGAGTACATAGATAAGTACTGAAGTACGAATTAGCGGCGTCACAATGTAAGGGAACCTCAGTGCTTGCATGTGACAGGCGATCAAAATGCGGCAACAGAATGTATTTTTTTGACATAGTAGCTAAAAAAAACTGAACCCTAACTGCCTAAAAAATACTGAACCCCGACCCTGACTGCACCCAAATTATACTCAAATCCCGACCCTGATCTGCCCAAATCAGGTCAAAACCCTGACCCTACCTGCCCAAACTGAGCTCAAAACCCTAACCCACCCGGGCGACACATACATAATACGTCACAAACAGGAGTCCCCCCCCCCCCCCCCTCCGGGATAATCTGGACTGTTTACAAGAGCCGTTAATTTAAGCGCCGAGTTTGTGTCTTATACGGTGTTCCCGAATGCTCCTCTCTTGATATTCCAATGCAATTGTAGGTAATTTAATAATCACAGGGCCAGGAAGTCTTATAGTCATCAGTTTCTCTAAAATTTTAAGGTCTGCATGTCCTGACACAAAATTATTGATGCTCGTATTTTTTCAACAACAGGAAACCGGAGCACACATGACTCAATCTAAACTCACTTGTCAGGAAAATCCGCTGTTGACAAGTAAACAGTGACATGTTCGTTTAGCAAATCAAAGACCGAGAAGTGCGATACGTAATGGATTATGATATACCAACCAATCATATTCGTTTCCCAGATTTCTGGGATGGAACACGATTAACGAACGTAACTCACTGACGCTCACTCCCGATTTTTGAGTGTGAGCAGTGGCTTTACACAGGCTACCATGCGCATTAACGTTATAGATTTATTTCACACTGTTGACATCACATAATAATTACAAAAGAGGGATCATTACATTATCACAAACTTGTTTGAAAGTTGAAAGATAAGTTTTCCGTAGGGAGCTTTAGAGTATTTAATTTGTGTGCAAAGTAGCATAGGCTACCGTGACGTCATGAAGTACTCAATTTGCCTTAATTTGCTATTTTCCAAGTAACATTAATGCTACTTGGAACATTTTGAAAAACCTTATGAACAAATCTATGTCCAAATCGAATTATCCAGATGCCTTCTCACACAATAATACGAAGCTAACCAATAACAAATCAATTGCAATAAAGCTTTAATGACTTTTTCATAAACATTGGTCCTAATCTAGCATCAAAATTTAATAATGACAACCCAAACAAATTTAAACAGTATTTATCTGGCTCATATCCAAATTCATTTCATTTTTTTGAAACTGACTTAGATGAACTTTCCAGGCTCCTATCTGAATTAAACCCCCATAAATCAATTGGGGCTGATGGACGTGCACCGCTTGTTATCAAACAGTCAGCCAAACCACTAGCACCACTATTTACTCATATTTTTAACAAATGCATAGAGTGTGGAAGAATACCAGATAAATTAAAAATAACCAAAGTCATACCCATTTATAAATCTGATGAGGCAACATGCTTTTCTAACTACCGTCCAATCAAGATCCTCCCGATATTCTCAAAAATCCTTGAAAAAGTAGTCTACGATAGACTTTTAAAATACTTTAATAAATTGAACATCTTATCTAACAGCCAATATGGCTTCAGACACAACCACTCAACATATATGGCACTTATATAATTAATTGACAAACTTTCCAAATCAATCGACAACAAAGAAGTTAGTATTGGTATTTTTATTGATCTATCCAAAGCTTTTGATACCATCAACCACCAAATATTATTACAGAAACTAAGCCATTATGGCATCCGACGTACACCACTTGGCTGGTTCTACGATTACTTTAATAATCGAAATCATCCTCCATGAAAACAACTAAATGCGGTGTCCCATGCACAGGCTCAATACTTGGGGCCCTCTTATTCTTAATATATATTAACGACATCTCTAACTGCTCTGAAATACTGGATCTTATCCTATTTGCTGACGATACAACTGAAATCATCAGGAAAAGCTTCTGTTAGACTTGTTTGTTCGACAAACACTGAGCTTGCTAAGTTATCAGAGTGGTTTAAGGCTAACAAACTCTCGCTGAACTCTAAGAAAACTAAATTTATAGTCTTCCACGCAAGAAATAAACAGAGTAGCAGTACTGGTAATGAAATTAAAATCGAGAATATACCTATTGATCGAGTAAACACTACAATATTTATTGGTGTTCACATAAACCAACATCTAGACTGGAAACCCCGGCCCATGCATATTAATCATGTTGCACTGAAAAAACCTTTATTTCAGCACCAGTTCGTCGTCAACTATATTGTACTTTAGTTCTTCCTTGCATACAATACTGCAACATCGTTATATTACAAACTTGGTAGTATCGTCGTGTACCGTTGAGATCCGTGGGGAATCACACCTCGCGCGCTCGGAGGGTTGTCGTACCGCTATTATAGTATATATTATACTATATACTAGAATATTTTATGAAAATACTAATGAAGTTGATATAAATATGTTAAAAAAACGACTGCAATCAGCGAATTCTCTCGTGGTCTAATAGTTAGGGTTAGTGTTGGTGGTGGGTAAGCCATTGTATTGATTCTTAACCGGCCCGATTTCGAATGCCGGTATATATCTATATATCTAAGTGTCGATTCGGATGTTCGTATAAAATTTCTGAGTCTCAAATTATTCATAGCGAACGTGGGTAACAAAGGGAATTCTATGACGTAGTTGGTTAAACGGTACACGACGATACTACCACAAACTTAGGAACAATATTAAAGCTACAAAAACGTGCAATCCGAATTATAGATAACGCTGGCTCAGTAGCGGTTCAGCACTACGGAACTTACTTGATCCAGATATCACATGTTCTAAATCAATCTACATCTTCCAATGAAAACTCAAAAGCTATATTTTAAATTCTTCAGCAAATGACTAATAACAGAAGAAATCACTCAGATTAAGCCACAGCCGCAAATGTACCTCACCATTCAAAATTAACTTTCTACCAATCCTATATATCTGGTGAGTGGCGCTTTCAAGCCTCATGAGGTTTCTTAGCCAGTCAGCCATCCCAATTTTTTCCCCTTTAATTTTCTTTTTTTATTACAATTTGTTAAATTGTATCGTATTAAATTGTATAGCTTAAAATGTATTATAAATTGTATTGTATCATATTGTTTGTATTTCCTAATATGGTAAATAAAGATTGATTGATTGATAATATTCTCTCTAACCTAGCCTACGTGTAGCCGGCTCAAATTATTAACCAAATTATTAAAATGGAGGACCCAAGCTCATGTTTACGAAACGAACAAACGAAAGGCGAAACTTCACCTTTCACACACGGCTCCTTCTAGTCTACGGACCACAGTCCTGATTAATTCATAAACAATAGTTAACTCTCGTGAAACATGCGTTTTTTACAATTGATCATGTCTCCTTATCACGACTCGCTTGTCGTCAATATCGAATTGTAAACACCTGCGGAGGAGGCTATATTTTGTTGTCGTTTGAGTTCATTTGGGTTGCATTACTAGGTTTTCAAGATTGTTTCGTACCGGGTTCGCTGCAGCTCCAAAATATTATAATTTTGAGACTTTATTGCTTCTCTAAATCTGCCAACTCAGCCCGAGACCAGAGATCATGCAAATATAATGAATCACAGGAGTTCGGATTAAACCTAGATTGCGAGAGAGAACTTGAAAAAAAAAAGGATTGAACTGCGTCAGCCCGAGGCCAGAGATCATGCAAATATAATGAATCACACGAGTTCGGATTAATCCTAGATTGCGAGAGAGAACTTGCAAAAATAGGATTGAACTGTGTCAGCCCGAAGCCAGAGTCATGCAAATATAATGAATCACACGAGTTCGGATTAATCCTAGATTGCCAGAGAGAACTTGGAAAAAAAAGGATAGAACTGTGTTACGTGATAATCCATCGATCGCGTCATACGGCTCAGTGGGGAACCTGCACGAACATACAAGAACCTTGGACTTTTTAAGCCAGCAAAGAGCACAGGAAACCCAAGCTCTGTTTGTGTTTTAAATTATAAGGGTTTGTATGAGATTTTTAACGAGTATTTGGTTGTATCCGTTAGGTCAGAAATACTGAAATAAAATCAATGAAAACGTACCTGTCTTTATCTGTTCTTCATTGGGTTCTGTATGCAATTTCAGCGACAATTTCAACAGAATTCGATACAGTACCCAATAAAGAACAGATAAAGACTTCAGGTAAGTTTTCATTGATTTTATTTCAGTATTTCTGGACTAACGGTACAAAATACTCGTTAAAAATCTCATACAAATCCTTATATTATAATTTGAAACTCAAACAGAGCTTGGGTTTCCTGTGCAGAAGAGCGGTGATTGAAAAAGTACTACTTGAAATGCACACAGCTAGCTGATTTCTGAGACGTTACTGTGAAGAAGAAAGTGAAGAAGAAACGAGTGAATAGGATCCAAATTCCAGTTTTTGTTGCTTGGAAAATGTCTTCTTCCGTGACTCGTGAGGGAAATTGGAAAATACCGAGCTTGTTTCATTCAGCTCATGCCAGACACCTGGCAAATGTATGGAAAGCTATAATAATAATAATAATAATAATAACCGTTCTTAGAACGCATTATGCAAGCCTCAATGCGTTTACAATATGAATATAAATTTAACAGTACTTAGTTTAAAAAGATTCGAGATTTACATTTTTCTTAAAATATATAATAATGAATAAATTGTTCCACGAAGCAATAAATAAACACACTATTCTAAATTATAATTGAAAAGGTGTGTCTTAAGACACGACTTAAAATTAGTTATTGAATTTGCACTTCGTATCCTAGCTGGTAGTGCATTCCAGAGCCTGGGTCCTGCGATCGAAAAGCTATGAGCTTACTTCATAAGTTATTCATTGTAGACTGAAAGAAAACAGTACATAAAGTGACATTTATAATTTCTATTAGTTTAGCTGAAAGTTGGATGTAAATTAAGACAGAGTACTTCGAGATAAAGGCTTCGAGTTTCATTCATTCAGTTCACCTCTAGCCTCGAGATGAGGAGGCGGCTGTACGTATTTCAGGCTAGCTTGGATCTGCAATTCGTTTGCTCTCACAACGTTAACTTCTTACTTCGAGGACCCAAATATCCAAAATGAAAGATTAGACGTAAGTAAACCCTTTTTTTTTAATTCCTCTCAGTTTGTCTGTTAATGTACTTTTTGTTCTGATTTTCGCTCTATTTTAAGATCTCTCTGATTCTGAGGACCTGAATAAATAATTTTAAAGGTGAACTGACACTGAATTCGAAACTGCTTGTGTTGATAAGCTAACATGTTTTCGTAAAACTAAAAGTAATCATAGTGCGTTCGACATATTTTTGGTAAGAGAAAGGACTGTGGTAACACAAAAGGCTGAAAGATTGCTACAATGATGTGGACGGTGTAAGTAATCCTGCAGATCAAAAATGCTTGTTTTTAACTAATGTGAAAATGTTGATGTCTTGACTTTAATATACAAGGGATGCATCTGGGTATAAAACTGTAATTATCTTTGTGTAACATTAAACCATTGGATGCAATGCTTATGTGGCTATATGTATACATATGTGTTTTATATGGTTATGGCATTCATTTGAGCATTCGTAGCACATTTTGCTGTGTGGTATACAGTGTAAAGCAATAATAGTGGAGTTAGTGTAGAACACAAATCAAGCCTATAGCTAGCTACGGCTATTCAGATGTGTATAAACTGCATTCCAGTTCCTAGCATTCACAATACTAAGTACACTCCAGTGTAGAACATAAACTATATATGCATGCATGTGTATAAAGTACACCCCATGCAGTTCCTTCAGAGCATTCACATTATTTTTCAAGTGAGAACAAGGTTGGCTGCCATTGTTAGTGGAAGAATAATGTATGGTCAATATTGGTAGCCGGGTCCTGGCTTTGATCAGCGTTGTTTCAGGTCCGTTCCAATTCAGTGTAGATTAAGTAATGGTCCGCGTAAGAACTGTAGCGAAAACAATAGGCTTGGGCAGTTGACATATCCCCACATATGATTTTGCTTGAATATGCCTTAAATGTTGTATGAGATGTCCACATTCGAAACTACACCCAGAAAATAAAGTCTTTGTTATGTTCTTGGCCCTTTTTGCTGTGAAATCTCAAAGCAACTACCATCCAGCCAATCGGAAAGGGAGAAACAAAAGGTCTTTCAATCACAAATTTGAGAACTTTCCCGACATACAATATTCTTCGAAATTAAATCATAGTTAATTTGATCAAATATAAATAAAATATCTCGAATTTTAATGTGTTATTTCGATGCGTTTCTATTGAATTTATGAGTATCAACCAATGAAATTACGAGAAAGAAGAATAGGAAATTAACACCTTTGTACATTCCTTGCCGTAGAGTACCACAGTTCTAATCCGGACCACTGCTTGATCGATTAGGGAACACAGCAATGAACTCAGTACTTTAAATTTCCCTCACCTTGTACTGTGTTGATTTTCCAGTTCCTTGGCATATCAAAGTGTCGTTATAGATTAACTATCTGCCTGAATGTAGTGTTAATTGGTATAACCAAGATGTACACAGTGTCATGGCGGTTTAAATTTGCTACGAACATCGTGTATATATAGTTACCAGTTCCACGGCCGTTCATGATATCGAGGCATTTTGTAATACATCCACGAAAACAAACTGAACTTTGCCTACCGTACGCAAACACGTCACACACAGGCACAGGGAACCCATTCTCCTTCGTCGAACGCAACAATCTGTGAGTTTGAGAACCCGGTTTAGAAGAGCTTCCTCGTTAGGAATTACATTTTTTTTCAGCATTGCTTTCAATTGCTGATATTACAGTATACCAGTATATACGAATACCAGTTTCAGCGGTATTGACCCGAACGCCTCACTTCGATGTATTAAATGAAGCGCTATACGCAGATGACCTAGTTATCTTTTCTAAGTCGGCAAAAGGACCGCAAAGCTACCTTGAGAAACTAGAGGAATTTTGCGAAACATCAGATCTCCATGTAAATCTTGACAAAACAAAACTGAGTAATGATCTTCAACAACTGTGGGAAAACTATGAACAATTATGCTTTTCAATATGGAGGTCATAAACTAACCAATGTTAAGTCATATATATACCTAGGCATTCAATTAAGTGCCTACATAAATTTTAGTGCCTACTAAAAAAGGTAACGCTAAAAGCATTATATAAATTGAGGAAAGAAATGGGTGACCATTTTAGAGAAAATATTAATCTGACCATAAAATTAGTTGATGCGCTAATAATCCCTATTATCCTGTACAATATATAACGATATAATAAATTAGGAAAGCAAAGAATTTTGGCACCAAAAAGTAAAAGCCCTGCTGTATCATATAGGGCTAGGGTAAATATGGACTAACGTACAAACATCAATTCCTGATCGCAAAACCATTTTGAGTATTATAAGCCAGAGACTAAAGGACATAGAGTACCAAACTTGGCTTAGTGACACAAATAACGATAAAAGAAAAGATTCCGCGCCAAAGTAATAAATTAAGGACTTTCCGCAGATTCAAGTCCAACTATAATTGTGAAGGCTACCTTATGACAAAGCTGAGGCTAAGTAATCACAAATTAGCAATTGAAACTGGGCGTTACTCGAAACCTTATCAAATACCCGAAGAAAGAATTTGCCCCATTTATACAAATGGCGTCGAAGATGAAGAACATTTTTTAATAAAATGCCCAGCATACCGCAATATAAGGAAAAACCTTTTCGATTATTTGGAGGATCAAATGAAAATCAAAATAAACAGAATGTCGCCTAATGAGGTATTTTTACTAATCATAAACCCCCCAAACAAGGATAGAGCTGTGCAAAAACATTGCCAAATTTATCTATGAATGCGTAAAAACAAGAAAGAAAGAAAAGGACAACTTCATAACATTCTATGATAACTTTTTTTATTTATTGATATATCTTGTCTTTTATGTAAATTTATTTGGGCTACTGCCAATGTACACATTAGTATAAGGCTCCAAATAAAATCATCTGTCTCTCTGTGAGGCCTAGAGGCTCAAACCCTGACCCTGTTTGACCCAAAATCCGAGCTCTTTTTTTTTTGGGGGGGGGGGGAAACCCTGAAAATATATTTAAAATTACAAATAGAAATGGTTATTGTGACACTAAAAGCTATATACATATATATATATATATATATATATATACACTGAAACAAAAAAACTCTGCCAAAGACTTATATATATCATATATATATATCCTTTATATTTCCGTCAAACTTTTTTGACAGTTGTTGCTTTGGTAGACACAAAGAAACATAATAGGCTTTGTTTTTCTTTGTCTTTGACGGTAATGAACTAATATGTTTAACCGTGAAATTCTGGCATTTTGGCCAGCAAGGTTTTGATCACACGTCAGTAGCAAGAGCAATAGCATATTAAAATACAAACCGGTCGCTGGACGCTGTAAATCGACCCAACACAATTACCGGTCGAATATTGTAAAAAAACGGTCGGAAGTCTCTAACTTTGCCACGTTTCAACTTAACTCGCTCTCATTTGCCATGTTTAATGCCTACAACAAAGCGAACAACTTGGCCAGATTTGTTTCCATCCTATTTAAAAGCAACGTCCTGGAAAATAAAAAGTACTGTTTTTTTTACACCACTAAAGACCGACCGTTGTTTTACAATTATATAATTGTAAAAAACGGTTGGTCGAATATTGTAAAAAGTTGTTAAAAGTTGTTTAAATTCGTATTCGCAACTTCACGCAAACGAAAGAGGTGACTGTTTCTCAAAATCAAAATAATAAATAATCGTGTATGCAGTAATAAGTAATTAATTAGTTATTATAACAGTAAGACGAGAAATTAATTGCAAACCCAAAAGGTCCTTTCGCTCAAAATGTTATCAAAACTAATACAATTCCTGTGTGTGATTTCTAAAGGATAAAACGATATACGCTCTCAGAAGATGACAGCGAAAGTGAAGAAGATGAGGAAGTATCAAGGTGTTTATTTTCTTTTGATATTTCTCACGGTACTTTTGCATTACGAAATTACTACTATTAATTTTAGAACTCTGGCTGTAAATCTGCCAGACCCGCCGTCAGTTAAAAGTTTTTTTAAATTCGTATTCGAAAAAGGTAGTTTGTATGATTTACAGAAACTCAGACGACGGCGATATTGGGTCTGATAAGGACGTTGCACTTAGGACAAGGTCATCCTCAAGAAAGAGGTAACATTTGTTAGTGGTAAAATACTGCTACTAAGTATAAACAAGGTACATTATATCTGAGTAGTAGACGGAATACTCAATTAATGCCTCTTAATGCATTCTTAACCCACATTGTCTGCCCTCCGGAAAATTAGGTCCTCAAAACTAATGCAATCCCTTCTAATACTTCTCTGATTTCTACAGCAAAAAAAGATACACGCGGTCTCAGATGATAACGACGAAAGCGAAGAGGAGGACGAAGTGACAAGGTATATTCTCGTTTATTATTTTTCTGTACTTTTGCATTACGAAAGCCCGTCTGTAATAATATTAAAAGTCTGGCCAGTAAACTTCCTGACTATCAAATCATATCTGTTCAAATATGTAATCGAAAATTATTGTAGTTTTTTTTTCTAATTTACAGGAATTCAGACAAACTCGAGCTTGAGTCTGATCCTGACTTTGAACCAGTCAAAGCAAAGCGATCCTCAAGAAAGAGGTATAACAGTCATCAATGGTAAAATACCGCTAAAAAAGAAGGATATCAGAGTAGTAATTACAATAATGAATGAAAACCTCTTAATTAAAACATTCCAAACTGATAGCGCCCGAAAATTTGGTTGTCAAAACTAACAAATATTTTTCTCCAATTCAGATGCTCCACTCCTATGACTGACTATGGGCGTTTTTCTAGTTCCCCCGATTCTGATGATTTGGAGGTAAGTGGGTGTTCCAAATATTACTCTCGGATTGATAGGAAATAACTGATATATAAAATAAATTTATCACTCCTTCGTATATTTTGCACAGATAAAGTTGGGATCACACTATTCCACTGATTATTCACATGGCTGTGATGACACTGAGGAAGACAATAAGGAAGAAAATGAAGGTGGGGAGAGGTGAGTAAACGTAATATACATATTTACGAAATCCTAAAACCGTCGGGAGCTCTCAGTTACCTGAACTGACGTAACGACCCGAAAAAAAACGATAAATTATGTAAAGAAAAAGAGTTAAAAATGCAAACATATGTGGTAGAATCGCATAGACACAGCTGAATCACATTAGTGCGTTTGCGAAATTAGACGGTGATTGGGTGAGAGAAGTGGTGATTCATGAACTTTGAGAAAACAAATGAAACCCGGTATGTGTAGCTAATAATAGTAGTTCGAGATCTTTGGAATCCCCTAATTAAAGACGAACAATGAGTGTTTGAAATGTCTTCTCATGCGAAAATTTACATACGCTTCTTTTTAAACATCATTAGCAAGTATTGTTTACTGTGTGACTGTTGTATATAATTATTCCATAGATGGCTTATCAGTAATTTCAACTAGCGGACTCAGTATTGTATAGTCTTGATCTGGCCTCTCTTTCGCGGGGAGCTCCACTATTAGTAGGAAATTATTGCAAGTGCAGGTATTTACTTTCATACTCTTGATAGTCAAAGTCTTCTTTCTCTAAATACCGACTGATCTTTTTGTAGCCCTTCATCTCCAGTGAATAGCGCAAGAATGTTTGATGACAGCAAGGTAATGTCTAGATTAACCAATTGTTGTTTCCTATTTTCATAAATATAACGAAAATCATATATTTCTGAGAGAAGTATTAAATTTCAAGAATTGTAAATTGGATTTTGAAAAACGTTTAGGAAAAAGAATCAATGGAACAGAAAGGCCGCAAGTGGAGACAAAATCTGCAAAAGTGAGTAATGTGTTCACTGTTTCCAGAGAATTAGCTTGTAACAAAACGAGCGGGGGACTGGAACCGAGTCAGTAAAACTAATTCAATTAATAACTAGTCAAAGTGAGCATTATTTTCCAAAAGAACAGATCAAACTTAGTTAGTTTGGAACGTTTGGTGAACCTTGGCTCAATATTGACGATGTTAGAAGGCATCAAATATGTCAATTTTATTCACTTATTATTTAACGTTGTCCCTCCAAACCATACATTCATTGTAAAATTTTGGAGGGACAAAGAAATTTCAATTGCTTATAATTCAGACAAGATTCACTTGAATCACGTCGAACTTGGCACACATGCTAATTTCAACATGCTCTATCATGTGATGAACTTCATTTTAGAATTAGAGTAATTCTGATAAACTCGGTCCCAGTCCCCTGCTCGTTTTGTTACCGGCCAATAAAAGAGCAAAATGTAAAGGTAGATAGGTAACTCTATTTATACGAGGCTGGTATCCAGAGGGACCCTGTTACTAAAAACTGATTACACGAAATATATAAATATATAACTAGTTCAAACTAAAACACAACAACAACTTTATTTGTAACCACACTCGCTAATAAATTACATGAACGGCCGTTAAGCATTACTCGCGATGATAAATTTCATATCATACTCGTGGCCATTCATTAACCCTAACTTATTGTTACATTGGCTCTGTTTCCTTTGTTCTACTAAGACCAACATATCCATATCCCCTCACTTTCATTGTCCTATATACTCCTTGCATACTATCAATGCTTTAACTCTATCCCCTTGCATATTACCAATGCTTTAACACATATTCCCCTTGCATTTTAATTTCGCATTTCGACTTATCCGCTCTCGCATCTCCTAGTAACTTACTTTTTACCCACAGAGAAGTAACTTGAAAGAAGAAGATTAAAAAACGGACTTTGTTACGACCTGATTTCTAGTCCTCTGTCCTATCCACTACACTACAAGCTACGTTGGTTGAAAGAGTCGAGAAAAATAAAATACGAAACCTTGTGAACAATGATTTAATGCAACTATGCACTAGACAAACAATGAAAAGAGATATTGTTATTGCGTAGCACGAGAAAACCTCGTCATTGTGACAATAAGCGGAACCCTCGGTGAATAAATCCCATACCTCCTCGTTCAAGGCCAATATGCCTTACATATATAAAAACTAAAATTAATCTAAGCTAGTAACCCCTCCCTATAATAGAACGCTTTCCAAACAATTTTCAGTTTTTCCAATTTACCAAATTTCCACAAGAAACGCCAATTTGTTTATGTTTGTAAAGAACCCTTGTCCTAAGAATTAAAATTCGCCCATTTCTGCGGAATTCTAAAAACATACAACATCACATTTCGTTTTGTGCGTAATGTTTTTTATTGTCCTCTAAAAGCACGATTACAGAAAGCCAACAAGGTATTAAAATATCATGACTGCATTTAATAAGGGTCCGAAATTCGGACCCCTGCTTCTCGTGAAATTCCACATATATAAGCTACATTATGCGACACAATTTGTTTAAACCATGGTTCCGAATTTCGGACCCACGCTTCAAGTAATAAAATATTACCCCAAAACTAGCTATATTCATCGTCACAATCTTCAATCCAAGGATCCGAATTTCGTATCCCTGCTTCAAGAAGCTCCGCAGAAACTAACCGTTTATTCATCGTCACAATCTTCCATCCAAGGGTCCGAAATTAGGATCCCTGCTTCAAGAGGTTCCGCTGAAACTAACTTTAGTCATCATCACAACCTTCATTCCATGGGTCCGAATTTCGGACTCCTGATTCAAGCAATTCCGTAGAAACTAGTTTCGAAACTAGGTATATTCATATTCACAATCTTCTGTCCCTCTCCCCCTTCGCCCCTTTTTTGCCTGTCGCCAACTCAATCTAAAATTTCAAACTGCAGCAGATATTTCTGCCGTCCTCAGAAGTCAGTCCAAATCTAAAACAGTTAGTCAGTAGTAAGAATAAATAAAGATATCAGTTTGATTTTAGCTTCTTCTTCTCTTCTGTATATATGAACAGCAACAATATTCTGAAAGAGAAAATATACACTGTTAGATTAATATATGTAGGGAGGTGGACCTCCCTGACATAAGGTGTTTGAGAGTGACAGGATGAAACTCTAGACACGCATGGTAGAAAACGTCTGCAGTACATGTACTTATCTTAACTGCATTACACTGGGTGGCGCTTCGGGCCGAGAGAGCTCGAGCGACTTCGTCGCTCGTGCTCACCGCGATCGCGGCTCGGTGTCGGCGGGAAAACAAATATCTGGCACCGAAGGGTTGAACTACACTTTGCATAGATGTGATTGTTCCTCTATTGAAGTCTGAAAATTACCACAGACAGCACAGGCTTTCGTTAACCAGTGCTTTTGTATACGTTCTTTCATTTTCATCCGTAAGGCTACTGCTAGTCTAGCCTCGTAAAGCACACCCCCGCGGTGACTTCCGTGTCACTTCCCGCCACAAGGTCTGCTGTAGGAGGCTAGTGTTAGCTGAACTCATGATTCAAGGAGAAACCATTCTTTAGCACACTGAACACTGCAAATTATTCACGGAGAAATTAAGTGAATTGTACCCGGGTATTATAAACAGACAACGAATTTCGCATCCAGATTCAATGAATAAGAGCGCTTACTATATTTACCCTCTCACTGGTTTCCGTTTCCGGCTAGCCGCGGAGCGCCGAGGAGAGAAGAGAGAACCTAAATTTCTCCTCGAACCGTTCCGCGCCTCGCTTATCGCCGCTTCGCGGCTCCCTAAGTCCAACGCAAGAAACTCTGGAACCAGGTTAGCTTACCATTTCCACCAAAAAAACGGATGCCAAATGGAACGGTAAATTAATACCGGTGGATTCCCCGCCTGAGTTTGTTTTAATTATAAATTAAGTCGTTTAAAACCGTGCTGGAAGGACCTAAAGTTTTTAACTTCTCCGTTCAGTATATATTTCGATTGACTTCTATTTTCACAAACGTAATATGCTACATTATGCACTGATCATAAAGAATGATCGGTTTGAAATATGTCGTCGACCAGACTTCAATTGCTTTTGCTTTGATTACTTTCTTGGAGGAAATTAGCTCACACAGCCCGGCACAGTGAAAGTAATTTTGACGTACTTAGGGTGCGTTCGATTGACCGTATTCCGGAATAGGAATAGATGGAATGGTCTCTGGAAATCACTAGTTCGGGCATATGTTTCACTGTAAGCTACAAACGCTTGCTGATATATGATATTCACGATACATTTATTATCCCAGTGGCTAAAAAATCCCAGTAAACGTGATTTGTAGTGATCATTCTAGGTATACGGTCAATCGAACGTACCCTTAATAACACGCTTTCCTCTAAGTTTTCCAATCTTAATTATCAATTATCTTTTAAATCACATTCATAGAGCAAAAGCTACTTACCTTCAATGTGCGTGAAATTTGAAGATTCCAATGAAGAACTTGGCTTATAAGAGAAACAAATGGCGATCAGAAAATGCCGCCGTGCAACTAAAACTTTAGTGACGGTTGATCAGTCTTTGCCAGTATTCTAATTTCATGCGCTTTCAATAGCACCGGTCTGTGATCCGATTGGTTAAAGTTGACCTGCGTCAGCGGGATATTCAATTCATGTGTTATAGGTGTTAGCCTTGGTTAAAAGCTCTGAGTATTCAAATTGTATTCAAGACTGCCGAAGCATCTCTATTCTCATAGTAAATCTCCCAAATACCGTCAACCCGAAACCAATAGTTATGAGATGGGCAGAGAACAAGAACGCGAAAGAGTCTTTCGGCGAAATGATTGTTCAAGTTTCTGTGGCTTCAGAGTATGACTCCCGACTCCCCTGCTGATCTCCGATCCGACTATGGGACCCATACGTGATCAAATCTAGAGGTACGTGTAGAAAAGTATCAGCCGATCGCTTTGAGTCTGCATACCTGTTTTGAACTACTGCACATTCTGCCGTTAAATTACCTATCCAATGGTACTCATGAAGCACTGAGCCGATTTACGTGAGTTTGAAGCATTACAACACTGAGCAAGAAGTAAAAAACTCTGAATTTCTAACGAGACCTGAAACAACCATGGGGGCTGATCAAAGTAGATTCATCAAGATCAAAGGGAGACCTCAGTTCTTCAGGTAGAATATGTCCAATAGATGTGCATTTTTATACCAATTGCGAGACCACATCAGAGAAAACGTTCAGAGCGATTTTATCTTACACGCTAAATATTGACATGTAAACATAGTGATGTCTATGATGAATATTACTCCCGGCCGTTAAGTACTACAAGCTTCGCGCCTAATAACTTTGGCGTAAAGGATCGACCACTTTGACTTATCTTATTAATTGCAATGAATACTTCGGTGTTGTGAGTGCGCAGAAATTTGTGTTGTTTAGAAGTTGGCGGTTGTGTTTATGTGGCCGTTTGAATTGTGTTTAATATGAGAATTACCAGAAGTGTTCTGTCGAAGTGTTGCGAAATACCGCAAAGAAAATGCATATTTGAACACGAAATAAACATAAATTTGCTTCACTGATGTATATTGTCGTCTAAATGGCTTAATACAGCAAATCTCAGCCAACGCAAGACCTTCCAAAATCGCTAAGACTTGCCGTATTAAGCCACGAGGACAACAATAATCTAAATACAGACTGCAACATAAACACATTGTGTTCGCGCCCTGTGGTGCATGGCAGTCATTGTTATTTAAATGTTGGGAATGTGAAAAGCTGATAAAATAGATTAACCGACAGAGTCGATAACTGGTTTATACATTTCTAACTCCCTCCCACGGAGGAAATAAAAGCCCGCTGTACACGCGCGAGAAGCATGTTGGGCACAGCACTCCAAACAGGCGGGCTGGGACACCCGGGAGGGGGGTGGTACTCCTGTTTGTGACGTATTATGTATGTGTCGCACGGGTGGGACAGGGTTTTGAGCTAAGTTTGGGCAGGTAGAGGGTCAGGGTTTTGACCTGATTTGGGCTGATCAGTTTGGGTGCAGTCAGGGTCGGGGTTCAGTATTTTTTAGGCAGTTAGGGTTCAGTTTTTTTAGCTACTATGTAAAAAAAAGACATTCTGTTGCCGCATTTTGATCGCCTGCCCACATGCAAGCACTAAGGGGGGGGGGGGGCTGGGACAACCTTTTCACAGGGTCTCAGCAGCGCTAGCTTGTCGGCACGCGTACCGGACCATTCCAACGTTCGCGACGAATAAGGTGTGTCATACGTACCGAATAAGAGTGTTGTGCCCAAAATGCTGGCCTTATACAGCGGGCTAAAATCAATGTTAACTTTTAGAATAGACAATTTCAGCTTGCCTCTTTATTGCCCCATTTCAGACCACGTGGCGTTTCCCTTGAGTAATTCGTTTTTTTCAGTATCCCAAAACAAAGCACTGAATCCTCTGGAGAACTATCACGTGGTTTGAAATGGGGCAACAAGCAGGCAAGCTGAAAGGGTCTGGTAGTTTCTGTGGAATTGCTTAAAGCAGGGGTCCGAAGTTCGGATCCTTGGATTGAAGATTGCGACGATGAATATAGTTAGTTTCTGTGGAATTCCTTAAAGCAGGGGTCCGAAATTCGGATCCTTGGATTAAAGATTGCGACGATGAATATAGTTAGTTTCTGTGGAATTGCTTAAAGCAGGGGTCCGAAATTCGGATCCTTGGATTGAAGATTGCGACGATGAATATAGTTAGTTTCTGTGGAATTGCTTAAAGCAGGGGTCCGAAATTCGGGTCCTTGGATTGAAGATTGCGACGATGAATATAGTTAGTTTCTGTGGAATTGCTTAAAGCAGGGGTCCAAAATTCGGATCCTTGGATTGAAGATTGCGATGATGAATAAAGTAGTTAGTTTTGTAGGAATTGCTTAAACTAGGGATCCGAAATTCGGAGCCTAGGATTCATGATGATCATTCTATATCTATGGCAGTTTATGTGGAATAAAGTACAACAACATACAATTTTATATTCATTGATGAAGAAGGGGTGTTCAATATAATATACCCAAATCAGAGGACGCGAATAGCGTGTCCGCAAAATGTAGAATTGTTTTTGCCTTGTTAAACCGAACTTCCTAGCTGTCCGCTGTTTTTATACCTTTTAAGTTACAGAAAAGTTGCTGAAATATACTGTCCGATGACAAGAAGGAAAAGAGATGTACATTTATATTTTGATCATAGCGCTTCAAATAGCTTTTCCAATCATTTTCTGCGGAAGTTTTAGAATCGTAGGTTGATGAAACAAGGAAATAAGACATTTGAGCGTAATTTGATTGATAAAACATACAAAACAGTAATTTCCAGCGGAATTTACAATTTTGGAAAAACTGAAAATTGTTTGGAAAGCGTTATAGATAAAACAAGTACAGAAATATATAAAGTACGTGTGAATCTGTCTTTTGAAACTGTTGAGTGACATTGAATTTTTAGCTTCAGCTAGAAAAGCATTAAAATGAATAGTTCAATAAATTGTACAGATTACGTTTCATTTAGGTTTAGGCAGGTACAGGTCATGTTTACGTCTGGTGTGATAACTATGTGAAGGTTACTTTTTCTAGTAAAATAAAGGCAGATGCATATGCATTCAGGCACTACATTCAGTTGTTAAGGCACTTAAACGCTAAAATAAATTTATGCATCAATATTCTGATGTCTCAGTTAAACGAAAGTGTCTATTGAAGAATCCGGCGCGTTTGAGGAATGTACGGTTTTGTATCCGTTCATGATTCCATCCTTCATAGAGCTCGATGTCCCATACGTATGGGATAGAGAGCTCTTTGAAGGATCAAGTCATGAATTCCAACGCCTACAAAGCCTAGCCTCCGATGCAGACGTCTTGTGTGGTTCGTTTCCTTCCTCCCACACCAACGTCTGCGAACTCAAGCCGGGTTTTTTGTTCAGCCAATCAGAGAGGAACTCCTATTTTCCGGGAGCTCATTAAAATGCACAGAACTTCGATAATGAATAGAATTCTCTACAAACCTTCACAGTCTCTGAACTGAGCATTCTTGCCACCAAAGCAAGTTTTTTTTATGGCGACAGGAAAGACGTGAAGATCTTTCTTTTGGGGATATTCGAACTCCATTGTCAAAAGTCCAGATTTGATGCACTGAAATATCGTTTTTTTCACCACTTGGCAACCTCTGAGCGTTTTGAAGTTATTTTCTGTTGTCTAGGCGACTGAGAGGAGACTGGCACGTGCTGCACGTGCAGAATGGAAGTAAAAAAAATCACCCAATCAAGTGTTTGTGTTCCCACGGTCTACGAAGTAATTAATTAATGTTTGGGCTAAGGGGAAAACCTAACAAGCAATTTGATTGGGCAAAATAAACAATCCGTAAGTCACGGAACACAAAATGTGGCTCGAGTTCGCAGACGTTGGTGTGGGAGGAAGGAAACTGAACCACATAAGACGTCTGCATCGGAGGCTATACAAAGCCGTGCAGTGCGTACAATTATCAAAGGCGCCGGATTCTTCAAAATACACTTTTTATGGAAATGGACAGCAGCATCATAAAATGAAAAGGGCCTTCATCGTGGTTAAGAAATAGTATGAAAACAAATCTTCAGTTACATTTGTTAGCATCAGTTACTTTGACGTTAGACCATTTCCATCCATGCACTTTTCTTATAGACCATCTAACCCGAGTTCCACCGAAACCTTACCTGAAGACAATCCAGCCTTCGCAAAAGGAAATATCAGAGGTAAATAGCAATGTCACGGTTACTTAGCAGTAATATTGTCATTAACATGTATAAATTGTGTTTAGAAAACGAAGTTTTGAATGTTTCTATTTCTTTCTATCTCCTTGGCGTTTTCTTGTAAGACAACGCAAGAGCTATCGTTGAAAACCTCAAAAGGCGCCTTGGAGACATCATTGGTTTGGTGGAGTTGAAATCACAAATCTTCAAGTGGGCAAAAACAGTTATCGTAGACATGCTTAGATCTGAAGCGGATGGTAAAAGGCAGAAACAGCCAATAACTCCATCAGTCCATCACATCATCTTCATGGGGAACCCAGGAACGGGAAAAACAACAATTGCGCGCCTTATGGCAGGTGAGGTTTGATCGACACCGTATACATTAATATTCGTATGATTTTAGCATGAAAACCGTTCAAAATCAGTTTTCAAGAACTTTATATCGCTACTTATCCTGGCTATAATAGCAAGACCGAAGTTTTTCAAAAATACATGTATGCCTTTTTTATATTTTCCATTTTTTTTAAACAAGGAATTCTCTATGATGTTGGTATAACGAAGTTAAATAAAATGACCGAGGCCCAGCGGCCTGATCTTGTCGGCAGGTATCTTGGTGAGACCGCTTCACTAACAAGAACTTGCGTGGATAGAGCACAAGGATGGGTTCTTTTTATTGATGAAGCCTACCGACTTCATGTGCCTGATTCGGAAAAGGACTACGGGAAGGAAGCGTTGGAAACCCTGATGCAATCAATGGGCGGCGGTGACCCTGTTATGGTGTTTGCAGGTTACCCCAAGGAGATGAATGATCTCATCGACGTTAACCCAGGGTTTGCAAGGCGAATACGGTCCTCTTTCTATTTTACAGATTATAGCTGTGATGAACTGGCTGAAATATTCCTTTGCAAATCATCTCCCATATGATTGAAGACCTTACAAGTCCAACGTTCAGAAGCAAGTGGAATGCTGGACTATGTGAAAGGATGTTTGATGTTGCAAAAGAGATCTTAGACAACCGTGTCATCTCAGATTCCTTCCACATCAATGAAACCTCCCTTATCAGTACCTTTTCCCTGGAAGACATAAGAAAAGCTCTAGAGGGAATATCAGCTAAAAATGAATAGTAATTTAAAAGCCGATGTACGTGGTACAACCTTTAGGCACAACCAGCCTACGCAATATTCACACATTGCTTTGTCTAAATCGGCGACCCTCTAATATTCTCAAAATGTTAGCGTACAACACCAAACGGTTGCTTATTCCTATCTTTAAATAATCTTGAGCTCAATGCAAAGCGAGCTGTTGAGAATTTATTTTGAACCGGTTAAAACCGTAACCCTATACTGACACGTTACCAAGAAACAATAGGGACCTCCTTATGAACTCAGGACGGCAACGTCTAGGACGACGGCATAAAACAGTAGTCTTGATTAGAAAATACAATAAATGCACGTGAAAATGCACGCATTGCCTACATTTCGATCGTTCTCTGCAAAAACACAACGTAAGAAAGTTAAACAAACACTCCATTTTTCATTCGGCATGAACGGAACTCTATGTGTTCATCACAATTTTCCAAAATGTGGATGTAAACAGCGATAAACAACAAATTCGTGAGAAAACTCATTTTTACGTCCCGTCGTTATAGCCGTTGCCGTCCTTGGTGCGTAAGGTTCCTAATAAGAGCGCGGGCTAGATTATAATATAACTTTAGCATATACATGTAGTCTAACATTATGGTTCACCACTAAATGTTATCCACGTGTCGCTACAATCCTAGTCAAAAGGGTTGGGACACTTAGCTATTGTTCATAAAACAAAATCGTTTTGTATTATAGCACATCCCGCAAAGTCATGGTTTATCATTCCCATATTGATTGGGGTAGAGGGCGGGGGGGGGGAGGGGGGGGATAGGGGGGGGTACGTTCTTAGTGTCTTGATAACTTGGCAAAATGTAGAGATTGCGTTGTGACAAGTGTCCCAAAACCTTTTGAACCTATGATGTTTACAGACAGTGTTATTTTTAGAAATGTGTTTCCCGCGAGTTCAGTTCCGTTAGCCAATCACAAGCGTTTGCAAAATGTTAATTGAAAGGAGTAATGATATTGCAACTGTGCTTGCTGACCAAACAAGAGAAGCAAAAGAGGCATATTTTGTTAACAACGCGATGAAAGCGAACAATGAGAAATGAAATCTAAAAATAACACGGTCTGGAAAAACGCTACATTACGAATAATTTTATATAACAGATGGATGCTCCGGATAATCGACTCATGGATTCTGCATATAAGCCCTATAGAAAGAAATCATTTGTTTGGGCGCAGTAAAGTATTTGATACAATATCGTTCAACCACTTTTGGGGCATAGGGTAAAACATTGACTGGACTATTGGACTCTTGACTATTTTTTGGTCCAAGGGTCCAGTCCATGCTTTACTCTATGCCCTTTTGGGAGATTTATGGTCTTAGTGTTGTTATAAAAAAAAACAATTCAAATCCTTGAAATGACGTCGTTTAAGGGACATTATGCTAATGTACTGGAAATGAATTGAGTTATAATATTGAATTTATTCATTTATACAGTTGTTTTTCAGTTGTCAGACATTCAATACTTGTCTTAAAATTGAACGGATTTTGAGTACCAAGTATTCCTCTTTTGAACACTTGGAAGTCAATGTTAATACCCCTGATGCAGTTCTAAGAGTTGCTGTTGTTTATCGCCCTCCCCCGTCGAAAGTAAACAAATTTACTGCTTCTCAGTTTCTCCAAGACTTCAACGATTTACTGGAACATTTTTCAGTTACTTCTGGAAGACTATTGTTGATGGGTGACTTTAATTTTCATGTGAATGAGCCATCTCGTGATCGCATGGCGGCTAAATTTCTTGATATGTTGGACTCGTACAACCTGGTCCAACATGTTAAAGAGGCAACGCACAAAAGAAAAGGCACACTAGACCTATTGATTACTAGAGCAAGTGAAGACACAGTCTTGGACTGTAAGGTTGACGATCCTGACCTGTCTGATCACTATGCAATACACTCCAGGTTAAAATTAACTAAACCAACTGCCTCAAAAGTTGAACTGACTTACAGAAAACTGCGCTGCGTTGACATTGATAAATTTCGCGATGAACTATCTACACTGCCAATTTTCACTTCACCTGCAAGCAATGTTGATGCTCTACTAGACCAATATCAGTCTAATCTCGCTGGTCTTGTTGACTCCCATGCGCCTTTAAAGAAACGTCTTGTTACTTTGCGCCCATCAGCTCCGTGGTACAATGACAACATTGCTTCTGCAAAACGTGAGCGGCGCAAGTATGAAAGACGGTGGCGGAAGTCAGGGTTAACTATTCACCAGGAACTATATAAAGATCAATGTAAAATTGTACGATCACTCATAAAATCCTCCAAAATGGAATTCTATGCTAACCTTATCACTGAGAATAAATCTGATCATAAAGTTCTTTTTTCCGCAATAGACCGTATGCTAAACCTTAAATCTGAAAAAAGCTATCCCACCTGTGATTCTTCAACTCAGCTCTGTAACAATTTTGTGGATTTTTTCTCAGAAAAAATAGCGACTATTAGAAATGATCTTGACTCAATACAGCTGTCTGACACCGCCCTTTCTAAATTCAATCATCTTGATAATCCCACCTTAACATGTGAATTTGCTAATTTTGAACCAACTACAGCTGAGGAGCTTAGTAACCTAATTAAAAAAATGGCTCGTAAATCATGCTCCCTGGACCCAATTCCTTCTACTCTCCTAAAGTCTTGCTTTTCGGATCTGTTACCGGTCATTGCAAACATCATAAATCTTTCCTTCGAGAGTGCTAAAGTTCCTATCCCTATGAAATTGGCAAGCATATCTCCAAGGCTGAAAAAGCAGTCACTCGACACGGAGCTCTACCCAAATTTCAGACCTGTCTCAAACCTGAGGTTCATATCCAAGGCGAATGAGAAAGTGGCAGCTACGCAACTATGGGACTATGTGAACTCAAATGGACTGAGTGAGGAGTTTCAATCTGCATATACGCAGTACCACAGCTGTGAAACTGCGTTGTTGCGTGTCCAGAACGATGTTCTTGAGGCCATTGATAAACATAACTGTGTCTTCCTATTGCTGCTGGACCTCTCCGCAGCGTTTGACACAGTGGACCACACCATTCTTTTAAAAAGACTAAATTCAAGATTTGCTGTGAGAGGAAAAGCACTTTCTTGGCTTGAGTCATATCTTGCAAATCGTTCACAGTTTGTCCAAATCGACGATGCTTCATCATCTGTGCGCCCCCTTCATTTCGGTGTGCCACAGGGCTCTGTACTGGGGCCAATATTGTACTTGCTATACACCTCTCCCCTGGGTGATATCATTCGTGAGCACGATCTATCATTTCATCTCTACGCTGATGACACACAACTATATACGTCGTTTTCTTGTAAAAACACCCATGATTTTCAAGTTGCTAAACAACGCCTTGAGAGCTGCATATCTGACATTACACTATGGATGACTGCCAATAAGCTTAAATTAAACAATGGCAAATCGGAACTTCTTCTCTTGCACTCACAATTTCGCCCAACTCCCACACTTCCATCATTGACTGTTGGCGAGAAAATTATTAGACCGACAAATAAAGCACGTAATCTCGGGGTACTTTTTGACGAAACTATGTCTTTTTCACCACATGTAAATGCTGTTGTCAAGGGTGCCTTCTACCACATTCGTAATATTGCTAAAATAAGAAAATATATTGACAAGAAAACTACAGAAGTTTTGATCCACAGTTTTGTAAGCTCAAAACTAGATTTTTGTAACTCTCTTCTTCATGGGGCCCAAGGACGTGATAAAGCGAAATTGCAGTCTGCTCAAAATGCAGCTGCTCGAGTTGTGACATGTCTTCGAAAAAACGACCACATCACGGAGACTCTAAAAGAACTTCACTGGCTTCCAATCGAGTACAGAATCATTTTTAAAATAAATCTTATAACTTTTAAATCATTAAATAGTCTCGGTCCACGCTATCTTAAAAACCTTTTAACATTTTACCGACAGAAAAGACTCTTGAGGTCATCTAAAGACCACCTTCGTCTGGTTGAGCCCGCCTTTTGAAAACGTATGGTCAACACGCCTTCTCTACCGCGGCTCCCAGGCTCTGGAACAAGCTACCTTTAGACATCCGTGCTTCTTCCAACGTTGAAACGTTCAAGTTAAAATTAAAAACGTTTCTTTTTAAGAAGGCCTATTGCTAATTCATCATTTTTATTGCTTATTTTTAGTATTCTGTCGAATAGTCTAGAGAAATGTAATGATTTGCTTATTTCTTTTCATCAGTTATGTTAGTCACATTTTTAATTTTTAATATATATATACAGACATTTTCTGTAGAAATTCATGTAAAGCGCCTAGAACAGCAATGTATAGGCGCTATATAAACTCATTTATTATTATTATTATTATTAATACTTACAATCTTTGGAAATGATCTCTTAATAAGTAGAACTGACATAAAAACAGAGTAAAAGGAACCATAAATAGGTTATCCTTAAATGACGTCATTGAAATTTGATTAAATAATAAACGAAATTAGCAGACTATAATTATTATTTTTCCTATGTCGGTCATTTTTATTTTCCAGTTTGACTTTTAAATCAAAGATAATAGGCTAGGGCTTATGGGAACTTTATTTTTTTAATATTACCTCTAAAAATGTTTGTTATATTTTTTTTTATTTCTTGCTCATGTGAATAAAGGAATCGAAAACCCGTTCTCGATTGGTTGAGGTAAACAAAACTTATTCAATTATTAAAACAAATCCATTCATGAAACTATCGCTTATTTTAACTTTTAGTATTGATGCATCGTATTTTACACAATAATAAATCTATTTAGTAATAACAACGTGTTCTATTTATAATAACAGCTTAGAACTGCCACATTTTTAGTGTACGTCATGACGACGTCATGAATATATTTCCCAAAGTTAGAGCCGAGCGACCGTTTTTTTACAACCTCGGACCTGTAAAAAAACCGGTTCTTTATTAATTCCTGGACGCCTGATTTGTTTTCTCAATATATCAAAACAGCCAAGTACTTATTGGTTTTGGAGATGGAACTAAGCAAAGCAAATGTGAGCAAGTTCGGTTGAAACGTGGCAAAGTTAGAGACACTGTTTTAACAACCTTGGACCTGTAGAAAAACGGTACTTTTCTAATTCCTGGACGCCTGATTTGTTTTTTCATTATAACAAAGGAGTCAAGTTATTGGCTTTGTTGATGGCAGTAAGAATAGCAAATGTGGGCGAGTTCGGTTGAAACGTGTCAAAGTTAAAGCCGACCGACGTTTTTTTAAAAACCTCGGACCTGTAAAAAAAAACGGTTCTTTTCTAATTCCTGGACGCCTGATTTGATTTTTCAATATAACAAAGCAGCCAAGTTATTGGCTTTGTTGATGGCAGTAAGAATAGAAAATGTGAGCGAGTTCGGTTGAAACGTAGCAAAGTTAGAGCCATGCGACCATTTTTTTACAACCTTGGACCTGTAGAAAAACGTACTTTTCTAATTCCTGGACGCATGATTGTTTTATCAATACAACAAAGCAGCCAATTTATTGGCTTTATTGATGGCACTGAGCATAGCAAATGTGATAGAGTTTGGTTGAAACGTGGCAAAGTTAGGGCCGACCATCTTTTTTTTTTTTACAATATTCGACCGACTAATTGTAAAAAAACGTGTTTTTTTACAATTAGTCGGTCTTATGTGGTCTAAAAAACGGTACTTTTTATTTTCCAGGACGTTGCTTTTAAATAGGATGGAAACAAATCTGGCCAAGTTGTTCGCTTTGTTGTAGGCATTAAACATGGCAAATGAGAGCGGGTTAAGTTGAAACGTGACTAACTTGCTCTAAGAGCCGACCGACCGTTTTTTTTAAATTATATATTTGTAAGAAAACCACAATATTTTTTCATCTATCTTTTTTACTGAAATATATATTTTTTAGATGATAAACCCGCATTGTTATGTAAGAATCCCGTTTTTTTATGTAAGAAACCCGTTTTCTTATGTAAAGAAACTGTTTTTTACGTAAGAAAACGGTATTTTTATATGATAAACCCGTTTTCTTACGTAAAAAAATGGTTTTATTATTTAAAAAACTTTATATTTATGTAAGAAAGCCGTTTTTTTACATAAAAAAAGATATTTTTATGTAAGAATCCCGTTTCTGTTACACTGTACGGTTTTTTTACACCATAAGTAATAAAAGTGTACATGATTTCCTAAAAAATACTCTTAAAGGGATACCCGAGTGAAAAACACATTGGGGCTCAAAAGAATCTTCAACATGTTCTTTGTTCAGAAAATGTATTAAAATTTGATAAAACGTTTTTAGTATTAAGAACGAGCACCTCAAAGTTGGCCCGGCGAAGACAAGGGCGCCGCCATCTTTGTTTGCATTTACGGAAGTGACGTCACTTCGTCCCACCAGCGTATCGCGGCTACTTCAGTACTTGTCTAGTCTTTGTATGATTTTCACACGCTCGAAATTAAAGTGGATATATTTTCATCGAGATTGCAGAGGAATTCTTACAGAAACCGGAATTATGATGAAGACGACATTATGAGAAAAGTTCAGAAGACTGGGAGGAGGAAGAAAAGCATTGGGAAGGCGAGAAATTATCAGACGAACAACAAGGTCTCGTAACTGCCATTTAATAACAGCAAAACAACATGGCTTAAAAGACTCGAGTGACTTCTGAATAAGTATAAGAACTACAATGTATGTGAGGTACAGTTAAGGCGTTTATCATCCTAATAACACCTAATAAACGTATCAACTATTTTCCAATAGCCTTTCCCATTTCATTTTAAAATATGACTACGTACGTGTGCAGGTTCCTTTCAATATAATAAGGGGGGTTACTCAGCGCTAGTGCTCGACTGTTTGCATGTTATAATCAAAAGCTTCTAGGTATAGCCTATGGTTTAGCTTAAAATACTCGAAAATGGCAGCTCCTTTTATGCTTGAACCAGAGTACGAGGTTGGGGAGGAGCCCGAGAGTGACTCTGATGAGTGGGAGGAAGAAAGTGAAAGTGAAGGCGAGGGAGATGGAGTTGCTGACGACCAAAGATGGCGGCTTCGAAGCACCGAGGGATGGTGCCATTGCAGGATTTGTGCTACTATGGAGAGCGTGAAAATGTGCATCTGCTGCAAGGAAATAGATGCCACTCAACAAAGGAGGACTTCAGGTTACTGTGATTTGTTTATTTTTTGTTATTATGCCCGCAGCACGGTTTTTATTTTTGATATTTTGTCTCTCAAACTCAGAAAACTGCATAACAAGTGAGCAAAACTTTGACACCGTGTGCCTTAATCGTGATGTGCTGTGGACAGCACTTGTCTCACTTCATGACAGGGAAAGTTCAGCTCTTCCAAGGCCTGGAAATGTTCCAAACGAGTAAGAACAATATACTGAAATATAATGGTGAATTAAATCACTAAATCTGGAATGAAAATTTATCTTATACCAGCATGTTTATTTAGTTTAATCTAGCTACTGGAATGTGAAAAACCATGAGTACACTTATAGTGTGTGTGCAATTTAGTGCTCATCAATTTGGTACACAAGTAAATTGTCCAAAATTGATATGCTTCATTTTTTTTTTTACTTAAAAAATGAAAGTTACTACAAATTATATTATGTTTGTAAAGCCAATACTAAAATAATGTATGCATGTTTATTGTTTTAGATCACTCAGATATGCTGCTTATCGACAGTTCACTTGGTGGATACATGGGTTTTTAGGGGAAAAAATCAGAAGAGTAATTCCAGCTTGTGTGGTCAAAAAAATAAGGGTTACATTTCCATCCGAAGATGGAAGGTACACTGGTTTTAAAGACTCTGATGAAGAACACAATCGAAATGAAGTCGATCTTGCATGGGAATAAATGTATTCATTGAAGTTGTATCCTAATTATCCCTACATGTAAAGTGACTTTACTAAACCTATGAAATAGATAGTAGTGTAATATTACACACTATTACACTAAATCTTTTGTTCTATTTTGTGTTTATCTTGGTATTACACACTAACTAATAGTTTCTGTTTCACAGGTCAAGTAAAATCACTCTATTACAGTGGTTATGTTACTTACATGTAACCTGTGAAATAAAATGTAGTGGTTGGTATCTAATATATTAGTCATGTAAATAAACAAAAGAAAACAACAGAATTAGAATCTAATAGTAGCTTACAGTATTATGTGGTCAGTGACTATAGCTATTAGTCTAATTGAAGGGCTGTGTGCAAAAAGGGCATAAGTGACTCTTGAAATTCTACATTCTCCCTTAGAAAACAAAGAAATTGAAGGAGAATTTAGACTGTGAGCATGCAGGAGACACTTACACCTTTTTTGCACACAGCCCTTCAATTACTACAGTATAATATTTGCATGGGTTATAAAAAATCACTTAAATACCTTATATTCCTGGTCAATGCATACATTTCCTCATTATTATTTCACATACTTATATTTCCTCTCATTCTTAGGAAATAATGGATAAATATATTTTTAGCTATTTTTACAGTGAAAAGAACCCTCCCCCAAAGAAAACTAGTCATTGTTGTCATTGAACTCTGGGCCTTGCTCTTTAAACTTTAATAGCAAGACTAGACTGAAACCCTCAAAGCAAGTAACAAGTAAAATATGTCAAATAGTGTCTATATATGCCTTAAAGGGTTCAACACTAATACTACATAATTTTATGTATGTCGACAACTTAAAAGATGAAGTTTTCAATCATCCTTTTGTTAAAAGTAACCCTAATGAGGATAATGCAGATTGGTATACTTAACAATTAGACCCACCTGGTTAGCCTATCAGAATGCATGATTTGTAATAGTCCACTAGTTGGTTTATACTAAAATATCCATATCCCACTATACTTTTGTTATCAGAGATGAGAATGCCATTATAAATGTATGCAGTACTTTTGTAGAATATATCTGGATCATTTAAATCTGGAAAGTTCTTTTCTCATCTGAATAATGTCATCTCTTGCAGGTCTAGCCTTGGGAGCTAGAGTTGCCACCTCATAAGTTAGCCTTTCTCTGTTGCCCTTGTATACACGAGTTACTATCTCCTGAATGATGTCCTTGAGATATCCATACTGCTTTTGTTCAAGAACTGGTCGTGCTGTAAATTTTTTGGTAACCTTTGACCATGCCACCCTGTACATTGCATCTCCTTCCTTCTCACCTTCCTTGATACAAGCCTATGTTTTAATATAATAAATATATATATATAATTATTATAAAATATTAAGATAGTGTATAATTGTATCTGGGGAAATAGGTACCACTTATAATTATAAATAATACACATGCACACACATATGTACATGTATATTTTTTAATGCTGGCAGTAGTTTATTTAAAATCCACTTTACTGTATCACATTAATGTAAGTGACATATATTTCTTTATCTCATAACATGTTCATGTACATTTATATTTTCTAATCTACTTGAACCTATTCACATGGTGCTCATGGATGAATTAGGTATCATAAAATAATATTAGGTGTATTGAGTATAAACCCGAAACAACGTACAATACAATCACAGCAATGTCAATGATTTTATTAGTAAAACAGGCTGAAGGTGTTTGGAAGTGTATAACTTGCTATCCACCAGATAAATTCCTATTACAACTGTATGCAGACAGTGGATAACATAAGCTAGTTTACTAGTTTTCCACTTTTTGAACAGCTGTGGCCAGGAGAGTATGATTACAATTATGTGACTTCTGAAACCGGGGCCACTTAGACCAATCAAATTGTTTGTATTATTTATTGCTGAAAATATAACAAACAAATTATTACATGTTAAGAGCCTAATATCGTTTTTATGCACTCTTTGTAATACCATATCACTCACTTGTTCGCAATATCACATTAAAAACTTGTGAATGAAACTATATCAAGCTCATAACATGTAATAATCTATATATATTTTTGTAATAGTATGCAGCTGAGCAGGACCCCTTTATTATTAGATGTAAATGTGTCTGCATTCTTCAAGACATATACCAGTAAATACCTGACTCCTGCCTGCATTCTTGTTATGATCAAGGGCTGCCAGTTCTGTGCCTGCCACCATCATAGGGTATGAGAAGTGTTGCCTCTTTGGCAGGTATTTGAGATAAAGTGAATGGTAAACCTCAAGTGTGCTTGTACTCACACACTTAGCACACTGTCGAAGATTGTTCAGTAGTCTTGTGTCTTTCACAATTTTGATAAGGCTTTTATGTGCCACAGAACCTGGCTTCATCCATTTTTTCTTCCGTTCCACTTCAGGTGGAAGCAATCCATGTGGGCATGCTTTGTAGTACTTTGTACCTGTCCATTCATGCCGATTAACAATGTGATGTACAACAGAAGTCCATTTCTCAATTAGGACATTGGGATCTTCACCACATGTTTGGACAGACCACCAAAAGTGGTTCTTAATTGATGGAACCCATTCAGCAAGTTCAGCACAAGTTTTCTTTTTTGATGAACAATGAATTTTCTTGCAGACTCCCTTTACAATGTGCCATGGGTCAATCTCATGGTCTTTGTCATTTTTTTCTTCCCTCATATACTTCTTAATTTGTAGATGACCATCAGTAGAAACCCCTTTAACAGCAATTCCAGCTTCATTTTCAATTCGGTTAAAAGTTCTTATAAAACCTTCTTTTTCCATGGCATTTGAGTTCTTGACTTCAGTAACTTGAATAACCTCAAAATCAACAATTTTGTCATTAGCTGTGTCTATCATTGTGTAAGTGCCATATTTTGCACAATGGCCTGGTGAGTCCGATCTACCATCACCTGCCAGCATAATTGGCTCATCTCGATCCTTTGCTTCCTTGATTACACTCTCCTGCTCAACCTCCCAGGCTTTGTGGATCTCAGGTAAAACAAATTCGTTCCTTAGCTTGAGGAATGTATCCTCACTTATACATAATAAATTAAGCAGGTATGATAACTGCTTGAATTTGAGGAATTCCATACCAGAAAGTGTAATGGCAGTTGTCAAGAGAATATTTCCTCCTCCCTTCACATGGGGCATTTCTGGTTGTGACTTCCATTTATATGTACACCCATTCAGACACTGAAATGCTACAGTTAATTGGGTTCCCTCTGTGTATTTGTTTATACTTTCAGGAATTACAGAACCTCCACACTTTGGGCAAAATCGCAAAAGTTCAAAAAGGTTATTTTCAAAAATGAGAAATGTTTGTTGTTCATGCAATGGCTGTACAACAGATTCATGTGTTGATGTCATGTCAGACTCTTGAGAGCTGGGTTGGTAAATGTTTTCATCAATATCAGTACAGTTTTGGCTGTTTTCATCAAAATATTCCATTGTAGAATTCAAATCTATTTCGACACTGTCAACAGACATTTCTTCGCTGGGTATTATATCGTCATGCTTCATTTGGATTTCACTTTCTTCACTTTGATGGCTCTTTCTTGGTGTACATGAATATGAGTGATCCATGAATACAGCAGATCTAGACTCACTTGCATCCACTGGGCACTGGACAGCTTGTTCTTTTGTTTGTACTTTTGGCATAAACTTGAAGTCTTCCAGATCAATGTTTATAGTCTGAACAGAAACTTCACAAGTCAGATTACCAATCACCACCTACATGTACAAAAATATAATGTCATTGACTGAATTAATGACTGTATTTCATAGACATTAAACATTCGAGATTGCAATAAATTATCAATCATCCGCCTGGCAATTTTTTTAACTTAATACCTCGATAGGCTCCTCGGGAGTTAGTGGCTCAGACTCTAAATGCCCTGCTCCGATGTCATGAATGATTAAATGCGTATCCATAATTTTATATGTATTGGTACTGCTGAAATTAATTATGGGAAGTTCATTAACAGATCCCATAGGATACAAAGAGTTTATCAGTTATATACTTACTTCGGCAGTATTGACTGCAGCTTCCTGTAAGAGACTGCCATTATTACTAGGTCCTGCTTCTTGATCCTTTAGCAATTCGTTGATTAACTTCAATAAAACGGACGAAATAGTAGTTATGATTATCGTTTTTACATATACAATGGCAAAATGTAAAATTTAGAGGTACATAATCATAACACGTACCTCGTTGCGTTGCTTTTTTTCCCTGCGTTGTTCACTGAAAATCCTTCCTTTCTTGGCTGGTCGATGGGAGAAAATTGTCGGCACTGCTTCTCGCTTCAAATGCCTTTTCTGTCTACAATTCCCCACCATTTCTGCCCTGAGAGAACCGAGGAAGCACGACAGCTCAAAGTGTTTCGAGCAAAGGTGCGGTTTAGATGGCAAGTCCGCCCTGTTTATCGCATTGATCCAACGCTTTCTAACCCGAGAGCGATTCTTTCCTGGCAACACATGAAAGGAAATATCGGGGTCCTTCTTTTTTGAATGACTCTGGCAGCCAAATGCTACACAGTGAGGCATCGTGACCTTTAGAACTAGAACATTTGAAGCTCGAGTGAGAGAGTGAGAATGCTGGTGGGACGAAGTGACGTCACTTCCGTAAATGCAAACAAAGATGGCGGCGCCCTTGTCTTCGCCGGGCCAACTTTGAGGTGCTCGTTCTTAATACTAAAAACGTTTTATCAAATTTTAATACATTTTCTGAACAAAGAACATGTTGAAGATTCTTTTGAGCCCCAATGTGTTTTTCACTCGGGTATCCCTTTAAGTTTAGATTTAAAAAGAGATAATAAATAAGTTTCCCTAATACTATTGTCTAAATTGTTCCAGTCACTGGCAGCACGCATGATCAATAAATTTCTGTTTCCCCAATTAGTACGAGTGATTTGTATTGTTTTGTCTGAAATGAAAATTAAAGGCCACTTCGCCATTTAAACATTTATACATAGTCACACAACGATGAAAGAGTCTTCTACTCGTTAAAGGTTTCAAGTCTAAGCTTTTGAAGGCCTCAGTGGCCGAGCTTCGAGAAGGCAGGTCCAACAAATTTTTAGCCGCTCTGTTTTGTAAGATCTGTAAGTGACTCATCAGGGTTTTATTATTTTTGTCACCATGCATGCTTAGCCCATGTCATGGTTTGGTGAATAATGACACCAAGGTACTTGAATGATTCAGTTCTCTCTATCCCACTGTCATTTACTTGAATAGAAAGTTCATGGAAATACTTTAGTTTCCGCACGTGGGCTACCAAACTCAATAAATCTGCACTTGGACGTGTTAAGAGTCAAAAGAATTTCGGTGAACCACTTTGAAACTGGTTAACTAAGTCAGCATTGAGATTGCTTTCGAGGTCACGTACATTTTTGGATGAGTAATACGAGACTGCGTCATCTGCATAAAGCGTTATATCACTCTGAAGCTTACACGACGGCAACTCGTTGACATAAACTAAGAAGAGAAGGGTCCCAAAATACTACTGTGGCACTCCAACAGTCATAGGTGTGGATATTATTAATAATAATAATAATAATAATGTTTAAACAGGGTGCTCTCATCACCGAAGTGTTTTTCAGATCATAGAGGCCCTGTAAAATGAAAAAAAGAAAAAAAGAAAACTAACTAGCTAAATGGAATAAGTAAATCATCGCGCAGAATGAATGGACATATCTCGTTAACGAGGGCTAATTTACATATGAAGTGATCACTCAAGCGCGCGGGTATTTCAAAAGTTTGATCAGATTTACAGAAGAATGGGCCAAATTTGAGCGAGGTCTCCCTCATTTTATCACTTTTTTAGTTTCTCAGATTTACGGTTAGGGTATTTTAATTTAAATGTAGGGTTAGGATTTTGGATTCGCAATTAACTAGCAACTTCATGACTAGCATATTTCCCACACTCCTTAGTAGTACAAGTCAGTATACCACCCCAAACGATTTAGCGGACTGAGAATCCATACCAATGCATATAAGGGAGGCTTCTTCCCAATACTATTAATTTATGGAAGAACTTACCTGTAACTGTGTTAGACCAGCCCTCTCGTAAGGGCTTTAAAAGTGCTCTAGATGGATTTTATTAGACTTTTGACATTATTATTTATTGCACTACACAGTATTAGATTTCTTTATATATTACCAGTACAAAATATTCACGTGATGTGAATCATTAAAGTAGAAGTAGCTGTATAACTGATTATGAACAGCTTTTTCCAGCTCTCAAGCATGTTAAGGCCTGGTTCAGGGGTCAAATTTCGGGTAAAAACTGTTTTCCTTATTTCAACACAGCCGAGTGTGGTAAGTACACCAATTTTCTCACGATAATAGATATCGCCATTCTTGACTACCTTAAGTGATTTGTGTGTAGTAAAACGTGTCACGTGGTCTGTCACGTGACTTAGAACACGAAATCAGTAAATCAAAAACGCGGCTCCGAGTTTAAAACAGCTAGGATGATGAGTGGATGTGTTTAGTTAAGAATGAAGCCCTTTACCTAAATCAGCTTAGAAAAGATGCCTACAATGTTTCGTTAACGAGTAATTAAGGCGAAAATATGCAAAATAGGTCACATGACTTTTTGCACCCTTAATATCTCCTTATCTTTACATGATAGTCATTTTTTCTAAGTGTGGTCTGAAACACTGCTGGAGGAGTAATGTTTTGTTTTAGCGGGGTTACTTTATATTAATATGTTACCGTTGCAGCCGCATTTTACTTAAACGAACTTATATAATTATGACGTCATCGGTCACGTGATACGACAGCTATCCACTTAACAAATTTAAGGAAGTGGATATTAGTATTATGGTGTAATTAGATCTTGTTTAAACTGTTATTTCTGTAAAAAAAAAACATTATTTATCGTAAATCTATTTTCCGTTAAATGAACCAGGCCTTAACATGCTTGAGAGAATGCTGCTTAGTGTGGGTAGCACTGTCATTAAGGTCTATCATTAGCGGCATCACACCGATCTCCATTTTTGAACAGGGCTGTAAACTTTCCAAACTTCCATAAAGAGGGGAATGTACGAGTAACTAAGAAACGATTGAACAAACTGGTGAGACTGTTGGAGATGACACTAGAAGATTCTTTAAGCAATCGAGCACTGATGCGATCGATTCCGCTCCAACAGATCTATAGAATAATTATATATGGACCTTATGATTGGTTCCCATTGTCTAAATGGCCTCGGCCGGTTACAGTAGTATTAGAGTACTACTAATTACGTTTCGCCTTTGTACATTGAAATGATTCCTATTTTCTCTTTTTTTTAACTGTACACAAGAGAAAACACATGTGATAACATTAGCTTTTCTCTGTCTTAGGCACTGATTGAACAGTAAGATGAACTCGATGGAAATGTCGGAGAGCAACTGCGATAACGAAGACAAGTTTACAACTAAAGAGCTCTGGCAGGATTTCGGCAGCTACAGCACGCTACATGGGCTTCACTTTCTTTTTGATGCCACGTCCAGGTTTCGTAAATTCCTCTGGTTTCTTCTTCTGATGGCTTGTTTGTCCACTTTCCTGTTCATCGTGATTTGGGGCTGGAAAAAGTGGCAAAAGCATGAAGTCTTTATCACAACAGAGTACAATCCTAATGATGTAGGTTATTAATGACTCTTGTTTAGTTCTATAATGCATATCACACTGTGCCACTCTTATCATCACACTGTGTCACGCTTATCATCATACTGTGTCACGCTTATCATCACACTGTGCCACTCTTATCATCATACTGTGTCACGCTTATCATCACACTGTGTCAAGCTTATCATCATACTGTGCCACTCTTATCATCATACTGTCACGCTTATCATCACACTGTGTCACGCCATACATCACACTGTGCCACTCTTATCATCACACTGTGTCACGCTATACATCACATTGTGTCACGCCATACATCATACTGTGCCACTCTTATCATCACACTGTGTCACTCTTATCATCACACTGTCTCACGCTTATCATCATACTGTGTCACGCTTATCATCACACTGTGTCACGCCATACATCACACTGTGCCACTCTTATCATCATACTGTGTCACGCTTATCATCATACTGTGTCACGCCTATCATCACACTGTGTCACGCTTATCATCATACTGTGCCACTCTTATCACCATACTGTGTCACGCTTATCATCAAACTGTCACGCCATACATCACACTGTGCCACTCATATCATCACACTGTGTCACGCTTATCATCATACTGTGCTACTCTTATCATCACACTGTGTCACGCTGATCATCATACTGTGCCACTCTTATCATCATCACACTGTGTCACGCTTATCATCATACTGTGCCATGCTTATCATCATACCGTGTCACGCTTATCATCATACTGCGTCACGCTTATCATCATACTGCGTCACGCTTATCATCGCATTGTGTCACGCTTATCATCCTACTGTGTCACGCTTTATCATTATACTGTACCACGCTTATCATCATACTGTGCCACGTTTATCATCATACTGTGCCACGCTTTGAATAACACCATTTTGCATTCGGCATGTGAACATTTGCCAGCTACCACGGTGAAATGAACAGTTATGTATCAGTCAATGCTCGCTGGCACTAAACTAGTTTCAAGCTGACCTTTAAATTTCTTAATTAAACTATTAACCTGTTGGAGGTAGCTTTAACCCTGTGTAACTAAACAAGATCAAGATAGGAGCTAGATAAACTCAGTTTAAATAAACTTGTTTAGTTGGTGTGAATAGAATAGTATTAGAAGTGATACCATGATCATCTCAGATCAGTTTTATTTGTTCCACAGGGACAGTTAATCTCTAAATTCCCTCGTCAGCACCACACTTGATCTAATTTTCCCTCATTGACATGCAAGAGAGAACATAATGGGCTGTGTGTTGGCTATATCGTACCCGTCACACACTGGGTTATAGCAGGTAATTAGTGCCTAGCAGGGGGCAATGCCTGTTAACACTGTATATTGTACCCGACTCACACACCAGATTATAGCAGGTCATTAGGCCTAGCAGGGCGCAATGCCTGTTAACCCTGTATATCGTACCCATCACACACCGGGTTATAGCAGGTCATTAGTGCCTAGCACACCAGATTATAGCAGGTCATTAGGCCTAGCAGGGCGCAATGCCTGTTAACCCTGTATATCGTACCCATCACACACCGGGTTATAGCAGGTCATTAGTGCCTAGCACACCAGATTATAGCAGGTCATTAGGCCTAGCAGGGCGCAATGCCTGTTAACCCTGTATATCGTACCCATCACACACCGGGTTATAGCAGGTCATTAGTGCCTAGCACACCAGATTATAGCAGGTCATTAGGCCTAGCAGGGCGCAATGCCTGTTAACCCTGTATATCGTACCCATCACACACCGGGTTATAGCAGGTCATTAGTGCCCAGCAGGGCGCAATGCCTGTTAACCCTGTATATCGTACCCATCACACACCGGGTTATAGCAGGTCATTAGTGCCTAGCAAGAGGCAATGCCTGTTAACCCTGTACCATACCCGTCCTATGGCTCAATAAAGGTCTTCTCTTCATTTTATTAACCCGCTTCTTCCATGTGGGGTACTTAAAATCATAAACGTAACGCAATTAAACTCCACGCATACTCATTTGAATATTTAGTCAACAGGTATTTACATTATATTTTAGTGTTATTCTTCTAAAAACCAACGTACTTGTCCCCAGGCGAAGACAGGGTCATTCAATCAATGGCGCTCAATCAAGTATAATAACCGGCATAAAGTTCAAGTGCAACGCTCTGAGATTAGTCCGTTCCTCGGTAATAATAGTATTACAAAGTGATAGCATGACATTTCGGAATAATAGTGATTAAATGTCCCCTCGCGATCGAGGTTCGGGAGGATTTGTAGAAGTCCCTCCGCCCCACAAATCGTTCCTTGCCTCTCGGGAAAATTTAATCACTAATTTCCCTCATGTCATGGTACTACTTATAATAATTATGGCTTCCTACTTCCGCTTACATCTCTAGCCTTGCTTTCATGCAACCAGAAGTAGGAACCCACATTATACAAAGGATCAAGATATATGCTCCCTTGAAAGGATCTAATGCAAAGAAAGTTTACTAGAGAGTTAAAACTTCCTACTTCCGGTTGCATGGAAGTGATGCTAGAGATGTAAGCGGAAGTAAGAAGCCATAATTATGCAAAGGGTAATAAGCTAGCTTCAATTTATTTTAATTTTGAAAGGTGATAACATTCCCTGCAGTAAGCATATGTAACCGAAATATGATGAAAAAAAGCCTGATAAACGGCACAGACGCCCAACACTACCTGGACACCTTGGATTACAACAAGAAACCCATCTGGCCCAGTATGTATGCCAAGATGAACAAATCATTTAACGTGGAGGAGGCAGTGCAACAATACGGTCATCAATTCAGCGACATTATCAAACAGTGTTACTTTTTAGGCGCACACTGTAAGAAATTTTCTGCATTCAAGCGGTTCTATTCCTACAAGGTAAGAAATATTTAATAAACCGATTTGGAGGATTGAGGCTTATTAGTAATTTAGAAAATATGGTGTGAGCTATTAGATGGGAAAATTCTGCGCAAAAACGTAAATAAATTAAGGTCGTAGTTATTCGCTGTTGTTATTTCTCATGGAATTATGGAAATCCTCCTAACACTTTATTCAATACACTTCAGGCTGGGATGTGCTTCACTTTTAACTCAGGAAAAAAAGGGCAGAAACCATTGGAAATGGGGACGAGTGGACCAAGTTTTAACCTGAACATGTTACTGGACGCACAGCCCGAAGAGTATTATGGGCCTTTCAGCCGAGATGGGACTGGGTTCAATATACTTATCCATCATCCAAGTATCATTCCTGTCTCTGAGTTTGGAGATTGGTTTGTGATGTCTCCTGGTTTTACGACGGAGTTCAAACTGGAAGAAAAACAAGTAAGCAAATTTAATAATAAGGATAATGTTGGTGCAGGAAACATTCTAAGAATGAACGATTTGATTGGTTCAAAATAATAAAAGTAAAGCTAGTAATCCCTTCCAATTATGTATAGACGTGAAAGTGAAAGTGATTATAGATCAGGCTTTTGGAAATATTACCAGTTGTAGTATTAACTGAGTGATGCTGTATTTTTTTAACTTAGCTGGAAGAGCATTAAATTTAGACAATGGTATGTAATCAACTAAAGTCGATTGAGGTATGCTAACCGCCGTGGAAAGCGAGTAGCAGCTACTCGCTTTCCACGGCGGTTAGCATACCTCAATCGACTTTAGTTGATTACATACCATTGTTTATCTTCCCCGCCGACGCAGACCAAAACTAGTTTTTACAGGAACTAGTTGCCTATCATTAAATTTAGAGCTCCAGACTGAAAATCTAAAAGTTTTCTTACTTTTACCCGGGAAAATTCAAAACAAAGGTGGCGGAAATGGCTGGTGATAATTGTAATTCGTAGCATTCCTAATGATTCATTAGGATATCGATTTCCAATATTTCACTGAATTTTCGAGAATAACTCAAGTTTATGTTCTCTCTCACTCTGACGAGGTTGTGGGACAAGATGGCAGCCGTATTATCCTGAGGAAACATTGCATTTTGATCAGTCTGATTAGTCTTGATAACTCCTTGAGATTCGCCCATCTTTCCTCTATTTAAATACCCACCACTAACACGATCAGTTTAAAACTATCTGTCTAGATTATCAGAAAACCATGGCCTTATACATCGAACTGCTCCCCGCAGGATCAAGAATTCTCTGAGGAGGTTTGCGTGGCTAAACATTATGCCAGTGTAGCAGCTGAAAAGTGCAAATGCCTCTTGTTAGGTGTTCCGATAACCGGTAAGAAACAACAACAGCAGAAACTGAGTCGATTTGGAGAGAACGCCCTTAAAACAAGCGGTTAGGATCACGAATTGTTCAGCAAAATCTGTTTTTTTTCTTAACATTCACCTTAAAACAAAAAATGCACACCAAAATAAACGAACTAAAGACTTTGCTTCAAAAACCAGCTTCGCTTTTTTACATTTTGCAGGTTACAGTAAATCACTAATAGACGAGTTTCGTATTCTCATGGATGAGCTCAGTGGAATGAGCACTCCATGGAGGCTGAAATATCTAAAGGCCCGTCCAAACGAGAGCAACATCTTCCAACATTATTGGACCAACAATGTTGGATGATGTTGGACGGGGTGTACAAACGAGAACAACATCTTTCAACATGTTGAGTATATATAATGGAAGAAGACAAGGATTGTTGGGTCTTAATTTCCCCATAATTAGGCCGCCATATTGCGTGGAAGTGTAAATGAAGGTGTATATATAGAAGAAACTGGGCGTGCGCGAGTCCGTTAATGTTGCGCAAGGCTGTCCAAACGAATCCAACATGTTGTGACATGGTTCATGGAATACTGATACGATAACAAAAAGTTTGACTGAAATCAAACTTCATCCAACATCGTCCAACATGGTGTCCAAACGAGGGCAACATGTTGCGTCCTACAATATTAGAATATCGAATGCTGTTGGACCAACATGTTGCGTTCGTTTGTATGGGCCTTTAAACCTTTAGCGAATTCCCCCGCATGAGCCTGCATTGAGTGCTCGTCAGTTCTTAGCAGTGGTCGCTGAGAACATAGTTCTAACAGTTTATAAAGATCTATAAGTCTACTATAGAGGCCAGCTTCGCTCCTTCTACGTATTACTTAAGGAGTGGAATGGTATTACTGCTGCTATTAGAAACAGTAACTGACATTTATTTATGTATGCTTATATATTCTCTGTAACAGCCCTCCCTGAAAACCACCTTAGGGACTGGAGTTTCCTGTATAACAAATTGTATTTTATCGTCGTCGTCATCACCAACGTTCCCCAAAAGTCGTGAGAATGCATAACTTCCCATTAAAAACATAATACCGCTTCATATTGTGTTTACACATTAGTAACGAAGTTCATAAGACTGTGGTTTCATTGAAAGATGCTCAAAACTAGTTTAACGCATTGCAGAGCACTTTTATTCCTTTAGCAATTTAGGAACTGATTGACTTGGCGTATTCTGGAACAACAAACTGCATATGGGAACAAAAGTAGAAGTATATTCGGAACAAAGGGTTCCTTTTCTAGAAAAGGAGAACAAATTGGTCGTAATCGCTCATAGTTAAGGGAACAGGTTGTTCCGATCTAGGTGTTTTAGGAACAAATGGTCCTAACTGCAATGTTCCTATGTAGGCTGTGTGTTCTCTTTTCTATTCAAAGAGAACAACTGTTCCTATCTGGAATGCCTATTTTGCACAACAAGGAACACTTTGTTCCTATTCAATACTGCATAGCGTTCCTCGCAACCTGTAATAGGAACAACAGTTCCTGTTAAATGTTCCCTTTAACACAACAAAGAACAGTTTGTTCCTATTCAACGTTGCATAGCGTTCCTCGCTTAGTACCTTAATAGGAACAATTGTTCCTGTTAAATGTTCCATTTAATACAACAAGGAACAGTTCGTTCCTAATGAGTGCTACTCAACGTTCTCCTCTACATCTAATAGGAACAGTATGCTTTAAAGGAACAGTATTGTTCCTAATTTTGTTCCCCTTTTAACAAAATTAGGAACACTTTGTTCCTTTAATGCGCTGCAAATCGTTCCCTCTTTCCTTGAACAGGAACACATTTATGGATAAAAGGAACCCATGTTCCCATTTAAGCACTACAAACAGTTCCCGTTTCTACGGTTGAAAGGAACAATTGTTCCCATTTAAGCACTCCCATGTTCCCATTTAAGAGCGGCCGTCTGTAAATATCGCCTAAAGTGTTTAGGATGAGAAAAAATGAAATTCCTCAAACTTTCTCAGAATAATGGCCTGGATGAGTGAGGCATATAAATATAACTTTTAGTTGAATCTGATTTTTATTTTCGCCAAACGGCGACAAAATCGGTTTTACGGCTCTTAGACCGGTTTTTAGGAGATCGATACCACACATCGTTAACGGCTCGCCTAAAAATGAAAATAGAAATTTATAGCAATACTGTGCAGCTAAATACAAAGACAAGATAATGATTTCTCTTTTCATGGGTTGTTTATTACAAATTAAATATTTTATCAATTTTTCATTATTGTGTTAATTTTAGACATTTTTGGTACGCAAAATAATGACCAAATTGAGAAGCCAAAATCTCCAATGATACATGACCTGGCTATATTAGAGTATAATCTAGCGAAAGAGCAATGTTTCTTCTTCAAATACATGCAATAAAATGTTTGGGCAATTAAAACTACGAATTTTCAGGGCACCAAACGCAAGTGGCACTGACGTAAGAATACTCTCTTTTCTCACAGCGTTCGAATGCACAGAATCTAAGATGAACAGAGGAAACAAATATTATATCAACTTCTATCAGGTTAAATTTAACACTAAAGAAGCCTGAGTACTTTCAGATAGATTATATATCGGTTTCTACCAATTATGTACAAAATCAGTGGCTTTTAGCGGTATTTTTGCGATGACATATTGTTGAATCTTTACTCATGCCGGAGCGCTGACAACTTTCAATTGATAGACTACCTTTATGAGACTTCTAAGTCAATCCGAATGATCTACAGTTGAACTATTCACTGTTAGGAATGTTAAAAAGTAATTGTAATGGCTTAATATGTACCTTTCATGTGGTTTTGTAGAGAATCGGTAGTATAACTAGAGGTTGTCAAATGCAAGACTGCCGTCCGGTTCAACTGTCAACAGCTGAGATTGCGTTACACACAGGAAGCCCGCTTTATCAGGAAATATGAACGCGTAATATAACTATATATGGACTTTTTGTTTACGTTCCGATCCGGGAAACTAGTTATATTTTATGTAGGATCTCAGTATCACTGGATTTATTTTTTGTCTTTGAGTTTGGTCGCCAATTGAAATCAAAGCTTCACGTAACCTTATCTCCCTTAGGGGGAGACGAGAGTACTTATGTTATGTCTCTTGACTCTTTTGCAAGAGACCATCACATAGGTGATGGTCTCTTGCTCTTTTGGTATGACCAGTTGGCGAGCCCGACCGATTATTATAATTCGCAACCCAAGTACGGTTCTGAAGCAAAAATGTAGCAATTCGTTAGACTTTTTTTCTCAAAATTTTGGAAAAAAGTGTTTTATAGCTACTTTCCGCACACCTGGTCAGGTTCCGAAGCTGACGCCGGCCGCATAATAATCTCTCGGGAGTTCTAAAACGGCAATTACGATCTTTTCACCCAGTGGCCATCTTGGATCGAAAGCGAGAAAATCAGTTTTGTTTTTAGTAACGCTATAACCTCGCACTGAGGGATATTAGAACGAGTTTAGCCAAGCAAAACCTCGCATTGGATCCAATATGGCCACCGAGTGAAAAAAACGTGAATGCAACCGCTTTATTTATGGTTCGGTTTCCGTGAGTTTACTTTTCGCTTGCCTATCACAAGCGTAATTTTATGATTAATGGTGTTGCAGCCATGGCCATGTAGGTTGACCAAACAAGAGAAGTTAATGTATCTATCAATTCCAAATCTGCCCCCCCCCCCCTCCCCCGGTATACGTGTAGCATTTGGCCGCGCAGTCTGTCCCAGGGTGGGGCATTTTACCAGCAAATAATAGTTGGGGTGGTGAATAGCCCACGTTCGATATATGTTTCACTTATCACGCACAAAGGTTTCAACATGTGTCTCCGGGGTAAATTAAATATATTATATTATTTGAACAAAGAATAAAATTAATTTAATTACCCTGGAGCATCATTATACTGAAACCTTTGTGTGTGACGAGTGGAGCATATATTGAAAGTGGTGTATTGGTGAAAGAGAGTCAAGGTTGCGGATTTTACATCAATATTTATTAGAGATTTGCACTCGTTCCTAAGCCCCACGGTTAGGTAGTTGCAAAGCTCTGATTCCCAAAAGTCAAATGCTCCACAAATGGGGGGGGGGGGGGGGAGGGGAGGGGAGGAGTGGGCAGGTTTGGAATTGCTAGAGAGATAACGAGTCCTACGTTATAAAGCCCGGTTTACCATAGGATCGTTACGATCGCAGCGATCATAGACAGCGATCGTAACGATCTACATATGGAAACCGATCTATAGTTCTATCCTGCCGATTGTACAATCCATGGAGCCCGTGGGAGGAGGACTGTGTGGCGGTTATGATTTCCGGGTACGAGTTTTTCACAAAAAGACAGGTTATAGACGACTCGGAATAATAAAATATAAATCCGGGTTCATTTTCACAATAACTTGGAAAATCGGGTTTTGGAACTATACTTTCTCTGAAAACCGGATCTGGATCGGACCCCATGGCGGCACATACGTACGTACCCGTATTGTGATTAATATATTGCCGGTTCACATATCTGACTGATTTATTTAGCATAGTGACCGGATTTCGAATTTACCATGGCCAGTTGAGCCACCATATTACATGCATTAAGATCGAAGGTCACATTACTTTGCTATTTTAAAAAGGGACGCTTATTTATATTTAGACTCTGCCAAAATGGTATAGATACTGCAGCAAAGGCTAAATCATCCGATGCGGTCAACAGACATTCTTCTCAGTCTATTATTCTCAGTCTTCTGAGCCTTACACGGATTACTATTGTGGTCAACTTCATTCTTATGTTGTCCCCTTAAATTATTTTAATTAGAATTCAATAAAAAGGGTACAGCCATGGCCACATAACGGACTCAGTCCCATGCTCTATACCAACGCGTATACCGTACAGTTATGGTGTCAGTTATTTCTAGCCAACACAGCTACGTTTTTCACACACCTCTACCATTTAATTAATTTTGCAAGTGCTACCCTTCCCCCATCCGGGATATTTCCATGCCTGGTATTAAAACAGCTGATTGATAGTAAACTTGCTGAATTTGATAATCTCTCGCGAACCCAAAAGACTCAATATTGATGGAAACTTGCAAGAATATTGACTTACATTGTAGGTAAGGTACCAAAGAACTTAAACAGATGTCGCATTTATGATTGGTAAATGATAGATGACATACAGTGGCGGATCCAGGGAGTGGGTTCCCCCTTACTACTGGATATCACTCAGAAATGAATAGCTAAATACATATTTCAATGTATGCTACTCAGACATGAAAAATTATCATAGAAATATCATATGAAACCTGTTACATATTGTAAGTATAGTTCTCTAGTATGACACTATTATTTTGCACCCCCCCCCCCCCCTATGACTCGCTTAACCCACCTTATATCACACTTGACACGGTTTTCTTTGTTCTTCATTAGGGTATAAACCCGTTGAACAATAGACTAATTAAATCGTCAATCTGAGGTTTATAACTGTTACAGGGAGGTTTATAACTCAGTTTTAAACCTCCTTTCTATTTGAGAAAACCTCGCCAAATGTGATATAAGTCAGTTTCATACCTCGAACCTTCGGTTCTCGGTTTGAGACTCTTACTTTTACAAAATCCTGGATCCGTCCCTGAATGAGTTGTCTTCTTCATCAGTAGTGGATGACTCTAGATCGGCTAAAAAAAACGCAAAACGATCCCACAAGCGCTTAGATAGAACGAAGAACAGAATACTAAGTCCTAAGCGCCTTCGGTACATTTTTGCGGTCTTTTTGGGCAGAACTTGAACATAAATCAACATCTCTTTAACATCAAAGTAATATATTCACTGCTGATAAAGACTGAATAGCTACTTCCAGAAAAATACTTCTATACTACTACTAGTACTGCTTGGCACATGATACACTTTTCCTCCTACAGTCGGTGCCTGCATTCTCCAGCGTGTTTAGCGAAACAAATCATACTTTAGACATAAACAGGCCGACCATTACGCGGATCGTTATCGTTTATTTTTAGATTTTATATATAATGCCATACGTATTGTTTGCTTTCATCGCGAATGTAGGCTGGTTTTCATTTGGTCGTTCGCTGCGATCGCTGTAAAGGTGAGTCGGCTTTAGGGACCGGACATTATTTAGCGGTAGGGGGGTGGGAGGGGGGGGGGGGGGGGGGGGGGCTACTAGTTCTGCATTGTGGCTTGCCCCAAAAAATGTGACCTTGCAGTTCTCTGGTCTCACAAAATAATGACCCTCCCCGTAGATAAGCTATAAATATATTTAACCTATAAAAGAGGAGCATAAAAAAAATTGACCCCCCCCCCCCCCCTTAAATGGGAGCATAAAAAATCGTGACCCCCTACAAATCTAGTAGTCCCCCTCCCCCAACGCTAAATAATGTCCGGCCCCTTATAGCGATCGTAGTGGTAACATGGAATCTACCCTCAAGCGGTCATAGCGATTACGATCCCCAGGATATAATTTATTGTTGTACCCGATAGTTCGGTTCAGTTCCATTTGATAGCAAGATATAATCGCTACGATTGACAAGTACTTTTTTTCAGCGGTCGCTGCGATCGGAGAAACGGGCATATGGGATATAATTTAGCATGGGGAGTGTCATACATTTTCAAACCCCCCAAAATAGAGGGTCGTAAAAAAGGGTTGGCTGTAGGGGGAAGGGCAAAATATTTCATACTTATTGGTAGGGTTATATATTTTTAGACTTTTTCATTTCATTCTCCATAACGTATGGTACGGACCTCGTACTCAGATAATGAGAGGTAGATACTTGTGACTTCCGGCACTCTTTTCTTCGACATTTTGGAAAAAGAGTTCTAACAGTCTTATAGCTACTTTCCGCACACCTGGCCGACGCCGCACAAGTACCCTCCATCTCCCAGCAATTGTAACATGTCGATTGCCGTCCAATATACAGTTTGAAACTCAAAGACAAAAATAAAAGCCAAATCCAGTTACACTGAGATCCTATATCGAATATAACTAGTTCCCCGGATCGGAACTGATATAAATCAGAAATCCACAGTTATAGATTTCTAGCTTCGTAAACTGACGTTGTTCATTTGTTCCGAAAAAGCGGGCTTCCTGTGTGTAACGCAATCTCAGCTGTTGACAGTTGAACTACGGCAGACCTGTTTATAAAGCTACCAATTCTCTACGAAACCACATGAAAGGTACATATTAAGCCATAATAATTACTTTTAACATTCCTAACAGTGAATAGTTCAACTGTAGATCATTCGGATTGACTTAGAAGTCTATCAATTGAAAGTTGTCGGCGCTCCGGCATGAGTAAAGATTCCACAATATGTCATCGCAAAAATACCGCTAAAAGCCACTGATTTTGTACATAATTGGTAGAAACCGATATATAATCTATCTGAAAGTACCCAGGCTTCTTTAGTATTAAATTTAACCTGATAGAAGTTGATATCATATTTTTTCCTCTGTTCATCTCAGATTCTGTGCATTCGAACGCTGCGAGAAAAGAGAGTATTCTCACGTCGGTGTCACTTGCGTATGATGCCCTGAAAATTCGTAGTTTTAATTGCCCAAAAATGTTATTGCATGTATTTGAAGAAGAAACATTGCTCTTTCGCTAGGTTATACTCTAATACAGCCAGGTCATGTATCATTGGAGATTTTAGCTTCTCAAATTGGTCATTATTTTGCGTACCAAAAATGTCTAAAATTAACAAAATAATGAAAAATCGCTAAAATATTTAATTTGTAACCAAATTGAATAAACAACCCATGAAAAGAGAAATCATTATCTTTTCTTTGTATTTAGCTGCACAGTATTGCTATAAATTTCTATTTTCATTTTTAGGCGAGCCGTTAACGATGTGTGGTATCGATCTCCTAAAAACCGGTCCTAAGAGCCGTAAAACCGATTTTGTCGCCGTTTGGCGAAAATAAAAATCAGATTCAACTAAAAGTTATATTTATATGAATCACTCACCCAGGCCATTATTCTGAGAAAATTTGAGGAATTTCATTTTTTTTCATCCTAAACACTTTAGGCGATATTTACAGACGGCCGCTCTTAAGCACTACAAACAGTTCCTTTGTATGGTTGAAAGGGACAATTGTTCCCATTTAAGCACTACAAACAGTTGCTTTCTATGGTAAAGAGGAACCCATGTTCCCATTTAGTATTTTACACTTAGGAACCGAACATTATAGAGGATGAGTGATTATTGCTCCTGGAATTATACCTCAGAAAATAAACAGATTTAATTTTAATGTACTCGAACACTCAAAGAAAGACTTTTGCACAAGGACTGAGTTAATTGATAGACCTATACAGGAATTATTTATACGAGTTAGAGTTAGCTTAAAACAGGTCCAAACAGTTTAGGGCAGACTGAGGCATGCAAGGGCATATCTGATACGAAAACAAAGGTCGAGGACAAGTCCATGCAAGCTTGGGCGAGCTAACGAGGGTTCTGTTAATACCAACTCTCTTGGGAATAGCTGAACAACAGCAGGCAGGTATGGGCGAAAAAGGTCTTACTAGGCATGCTTAATCTTTCATTGTTCGTTAGCAGTGGAACAGAGAACAAATGATTTGTGGACAAGTTTGTACAAGTTAAGGCAGGGGACCCGAATAGCGTTTTCGATTGGTCAAAACTCACATTAGATCTCTGGGGATGTAAGGAAATGTATTTAAAAAGCAAAGTCTAACCATCGCGTACAATTGCCCCTAAAATTAGGTCATGACCGTGTGGAAGACTGAGAACAAGCACACAACAACTATATTGCTTTTCTCCGTTTTAGTAAACTGGTTTTGTCAACAAACTCGAATAAAATTTGTATATTTACTATTGAAACAGGGAAAGAACATTTTTCACGAGCGAGAGAAAACTATTTTATTTCCCGCAAAAAATATTGGACTCAGGTCCCACGCGTCCAAGTCGCCAGTCCTCGGAAGCGCTCTTTGGCTGAGTTTTACCGTGTTTTAACTTGAAACTAGGTACCAAGGAGCTCGGTTTCTGTAGTAACGGAGGCCTGGCTACTATATTTTCCAATATGGCTGACTAAGAAAGCCTTCTGGCACTGAGAAAAACGCTCGCAAAACTTGGATAATTAGTTCTGTCTCACACAAACGACCCCTACAGCGACCACAGAAAAACCTTGAGAAATCGCATGATACCTTTAATTTATTGGCAAACAAATACAAGTCTCTTGAATGGCATTAGAAGTACATCAGATTTCCGATGTTAAGTATTTTATTGTGGACCTTCGTAAAACACAAGAAGCTGGTTTTCTTCGCGACGGACTCATTTCCATACAAAACGCGGCCATTGCGGGGCCGTATTCATGGGAAGAAAATCGCTAGATAGACATACATTACAGAGGTAAGGATTAAATTAAGTTGTGTTATTGTCGTAATGATTTTATTTTCCGATGTTAAGTTTTCTTCGATACGTGCTGTTATCTTGCCATACGTTTATGAAAGTACGGCTGCACGCGTGTTTACTGTAAATTTTCGGAGTTAATGAGCTTGAAACTTGAAATTTGACGCCAAGATATTATGCAAATTAGAACATACACCGGAAATGACCTCCAATTTTACGCGATGCAAGCTTGTGTTCATTCTCGATCCTGCTGTGTGCTCCAAATGAGTAAGCGAGGTCATGAAATCGACTGGTCAAAGTTAGCTGATGCTTCACCAAAGCCAAAAAGACTTCACTTAGAAGATGATTGCGATGGTCTCATTTACTGTCCAGTACCAGTATGCGATCACGATGGATTTACCACTCAACCAGGATGCCGAAAACACGTAAAGAACAAGCACCGTTGGTTCTATTACTTTGTTGAAAAGCTAGAAAACCACAATATTGTAGCAGTTCCAAGCAATGATGTAACGAAATTAGAGAATACTCCCCGGACAAGCAAAGCGTTACCGTCTTTTGACATTTCGAGTAAAATTGCTAAAGACTTTACAAACTGGCTAACTGGGAGCGGTGGAGGGTGCAAAAGCGAACGCCAAGCTCGACAAACTTTCAGCAAGAGCCTGAAGTTTCTCACATTTTGTTGCGAAGACTAGGAGGAACTGACTAACGACATCGTCGACTTTAGTTTATGCTCACCTAGTCTTCTTTTTAAATTTGTTGATGCATTGCAAGACGAATGGAAGCTTGGTCATGCGGGACGCTTAGGATATTTGGACGCCATTGCAGAATTAGGCGATTTCAGAAAAGTCAATGGGTCTTCATACGCAGTCCTAAGGAGCCTTTTTTCGACAGAAGTGTATTTGAAAAGGGCTCGCAAAACGGTTTCAAAAATGATGAGATTACAATGGAACAGCGATCTGGACATCGACACCCTAGAGGCCAAGGGACACTCGGCTACTTAGGATGAGCTTTTACAAGTCGCATCGCGCTACTTGCCCGGCTACGAGAGCGTGCTGAAGGCATGCAAGGACACTGAACCAGTTACGGTAGCCCCTTTAGACTTGTCTTTTGCAACCACGTTTCTAGCAGTTTATTTGTTCATCAAAGTAAAGGGTTCTCGTCCAATGACTTATCAGTACTTAACTGTTGACATGGTTAAAACGGCTAATACCAATGGCGGTTTCATCGATCAGAAAATGTCCAAAACTGCGGGCAAGTATGGCTTTGATTCTCTGTTTCTAACAGATACCAGTATGCAAGTATTAGACGGTTACATCGTCCACATTCGGCCTCTTTTGAAACCGGCTTGCGATTATGTGCTAGTTACTAGGAATGGGAGTCAACACAGTAAACTTGGCGAACTCATGAGCAAGTTGGTTTTTGATGCCACAGGAAAGTACGTTCATCCGACTCGCTATCGACAAATTGTCGAAACTGCAAGCTTCAGGCAGCTAAACAGTAGCGAACGGAGCACGATCTCCGAAGACCAAAAGCACAACTCTGTCGTGGCAAGGATTCATTATCAGAAACAAAGGTCCCGCGAGGTTGCCACGAGGGCTCACGAGTGTCTCGAAAAGTTACAGGGTGACAAGGGATCCGAAGTAGACAATGACGTTCGCTCTAGGCTTTCTGGCAGTTCGACGTCTTCGCCAAACACGAGTGAATCATCCGCTAACGAAATTAGCAGCAGACCGCAAAGATTGCATGATGCGAGGGCGCATGTGAAACCTGCAGACTCGCGCGACTTGAATGAAACCTGTACGAGGAAAAAAATGCTACTGTTCACCTCCCAAGAAGATGGCTTTTTGAGAGCGGGCATCAAACGGTATGGGTTTGGGCAATGGTCGGCCATTCTAAGAGACACAGAACTCCAATTTCAAAAGGGCAGGACAACAAACTCTATTGAATCGCGCTACGAGAAAATTTGGATCCAAATCAAAGATCTAAAACAAACCTCCTGCTGTTTGGATTTATTCTCTGTCTAGATATTACAAATGTACACATCGTATTGCCATGCAAAGGTCATTACTATATCACGGATATATGTTATTCCATAATACAATCAAGTACATAATATTCGGTGCGACAACTCCCTAGATCATTCTCTGTTAGACCACGCCATTGGTTGCTAGTGCGCACAGAGTGCCTGGATTACTTTCAGTTCTAACTATAAAAGCAATCACTTCAAACTGCTCGACCTCTTTCTTGAAGACCGCCCAGAACAGGCATGAACAACGTTCTAGAAAAACACCCGGACCTTAAGAGAGCAGACATGACATGGGCCGAAGAGTTTTTTAGGAATATGTGCGAAAGCAACTATCCTTCGAGCACTGGTACCCTGGAAGAGTGTTTGCTTTGGCACGGCGGGCATAAAGAACGTCAAAACGGCATCATTAAACGTGACCAAATAATTGAAATTAACACCATTTCTTTACTTATAGTCTGAATTTGAAGAAATGTTGGTGAGTTGGTAACAAAATGAAACTACATATTTTAGGTGTTTTATGTTAGTATGATGACGTTGTTTTGACGTCATAAGCGATGCCTCCTTTTTTGGTGAAACACCCCCTTTAACAGATGTTACAAACAGACTACGCCATCAAAGGACCTTCATGACACACATTCATTTGGTGAAAATTTGAACATTCTACGACGATTACAGCCAAAGTTATAGAGGAATGACTGTTGCTATGACGTCATATTTAGTGACGTCAGGAGTTGTACCTAAATAAGGCTGACTATTGTTAAAAAATCAAGAAAAGAAAAGAATGTGACTTTTGAGTGCCAGACTAGTGCATTTCATCAATAAAACCCGAAAATCACCCAAAGGCTTTTTTCTAAGGGCATGTATTAAAAAAATATGACGTCATAATGACGTTGCTGAAAATATGACTTAAATTTTAAGCCGGTTATGGACAAACAATCAAAAGTCAAAAAACATACGATTTTAGCCACCAACGTGTTTTATGACTGGACAAAATGTCATGCAACAGTATTTAAAACTCTAAAAGATGAATGAAGCGATATTTTCATAAATGCATTCGTGTTGTTTGATTCCCGCCAAAAGTTGGCGGGAAAATTTCCAAAATTCAAACTTCCATAACTTTTGATTTCCTTAACCAATCGACATCGGGTTTTCGATTCCTTCATTCTCGTCACGAGGAGAGTTTAGCAATATACGACATTCCGTTTTTAGAGGTAATGACCAGTTATAAGAAACGTATTACAAATGGGTAAATGACGTCATTGTGACGTCATAACGGTATTAACATAGCTTAAATTATCAGGTTATATTCCTTTTACGATTCTACACCCATCTGACAAAATTCAATCGTCTGCGTTGAAAACGTTTTAAGATATTGAACTCATGCCGTTTTTATGGTAGTTTGTGCCCACCGTGTGGCGCCACTTAAACAAGACTTCAAACAGATGGGAAACGCCATTCAGACTGCTTGCTCTGGCTTGCCTGTCAATTGCTGTAAAACTCGAAGAAAATGATAAAAACAGGCACGGGAAGTTCATGGATATCATTTCAGGGCCAGGTGTGGCCAGATGGGACATAAGCAGCGAGGAACTAAACGTTCTAAAATCCGTAGACTGGAGGCCTATGAGGCATTACGAAGAACTCGAACAGGACTAGATGGAATCATTAATCGCAATCGCAAAATTGAGCCGAGTGAGCCGAGTGTGGTGTGTCCAAAACAGTTAATGTAGTGGGGAGTGTGCGAGGAGTAAAAGCAGGCCCCCACCAGCTTTAAGCTGTTATACTCAGCCTGCTATAACAAATAAAATATTTATTTATTTATTTTTATTGAACTCAAGACCGTGCCAGCAAGCTGTGCTATAAAAGACACTTACTTTACGGTTTAGAACAACCAAGACATTATGACGCTAACAAATGCAGGACAAAAAGAGAAATTACAAAATATTGGGAAAAAAAGAGGATAATATGTCTTGTATAATATTAAATTAAATTGGAATCGTTCTACAGGCTCGTCCGTGCACACCTGTCCTGTATTCTCAATTCTAAAGATGTCGGCTTCTCTTCCGTGCACGTGCAAACAGTAATATCGATTTTTGTTGAACAGCGACGTGAACATCTACATCTTGACTCGCGAATGCCTGGCAAACACGCTCTCCAGCCAAGTAGATCTTATTAACTTAGCTAGTGAAGGTATCTATATCGTGATTGGTATTTGCACCCAATTAAAATTATTTTTATTAAATTCACACCAACAGACTTGATCGAAATTAAGAGGGGCTGAAAATACTTAGTAATCTTAGAGTTTTGGCTTAACCTTTGACTCGATTGATGCCGTTTTCGCCCTTGCGTACCCCACGCTTTGCCTGAGACGTCTGTGATCTTGGTCTAGCAGACATTGGTTGCACCTGTGCGCTCACTGAAGCTTGTGATGGCTGACCGTCTGCAGCAATCGGCAAAGGCGTGTAAAGCGAACAGACGAGATCAGAAAGACCGTCATTGCAATCTAGGAGCCCAAGTGCGATGCACATTTCTCTCCGCAACAGAATTCCCTTGCCCACTGGTGTGCTATGCTTCACGTGGAAAGACTTTATAGAGTCTGAAATGGTTGAAAGGATGTACTGCTTGGCCAGTCGCACCTCACTATTTGTGCAGGTCTCGATCTCCATCTGAACTTCTACCATCTCTCTCTCCGCCCTGTCCCGCAACCAAGGATTCTTGAACAACCCTTTACCCGGGCATCTTCTGCACGTTCTTCGGAAGCCTTCTCGAGCGATCTTCGGTGTTGGATCTCTTGTCGAAGTGGCGGCGGTATAGATGCCGTCGGTTCACTTGGAAGAAGCTCGAGCAGATCTTCGTCAACACCAATGTTCGGTAAATTCTCACGCCGTTCCTGATGTTGTGCTCTTCTAATATCTGACAAACGCTGTTGGATGGCCCTTTTTGCTAACTTCGTTTGTTCGATCATGTGGGTGATCAATCTTGATTTTGCCAAGTTTAGCCCGCAATCACCTCTTGCCCTTCTTAGTGTGGAAATGCGTTCATCCAGCGAACATTCGAATGCACCACTCTCTTCTTCTTCGCTACGCTCTTCGCTACTCGCATTCAAAACTGAATTGTCTGCCATGCCCACTTCTTCATCTGGCATCTCAGGTTGAGCGACATTATAGCATCTTTGTCTTCTTTCGCCAGCCCCGGATTTCCAAAGTTGTCATCTTCCCCATCATCCTCGTCATCGGTGTGGTCAACACTCTGTCCTGCAGCCCATGCAATGCAGTCCATTGGATATTGTCTTATCCACTTGGCGGCGTCATTTCTAACGTTCGGCAGTGCTCGAAACCTGTATTTGTTTAGACGGTTGTCCATGGCAGTATTATACTCAACGCTGCCGAAATCTTACTCTTTCTGGCACGTGATGAACATAGGGGCCTTGTTGTGGAACCCTTTAGCAACTTTCCATTTTCGATCGTGCGCCGTCCATCCACCTTGCGTTATGATTTTCCAGTCGGCAATATCCATTAGCTTGTGTTCTTTGGAACGGCACTCAAAGAGTTTGAGAAAGTCCTTGCAGAGAGAGGATATATCTGTCCGGCTAAGACTGTTTGTCATGATTTCCTTGAAAAACTTTGGATTGGGGTCTTGATCGTGGTAATACATGTAGCTTACGAAAGCCCTTGGCGACGTCAGACCAACATCAGATGGCTTGAGTGGTTGCGCAAGGCATTTTCTTTGTCTAAACGCCCAACACCATCCATTGTTGACTTCGACGAGATCGCGCACTATCTCGATCTGTGATATTGCCTGACAGTCTTGGTGGTTGAGGATTGCTTTTAAAGCCTCGGCATGTGCTTCAGCAAACGATCCTTGAAATTAGCGTTTCCCAAAAGAGAATTTAGGAAACTTTCCATTGAACACATACGAGAGTATGTAAACATAGATCTTGGGTGCCGTTTTAAGACATCTCCCCCACAATAAGCGTAATTCAACTTTTTCAAGGCACGCTCAACGTCATTGCATAGCACTGTCAACGGCTCACCAAGCTGCTTTGGTGGAACAATATAACGTTCTTGTTCTAAGGGTTCCTTTGCAGTGTAAACGTCAAACTGGATGCCTACATCTTTAAGCCGCTGAATAGATCCAGCTAAATTGGTGGCAAACTGTTCTCTTATTACAACCAACCTAACCACACGATCGTATTGCAGTAGGCTCAAGGGATGTTGTTCAACTGGTTCTTCTCCAGTTATCTCTTCATGCAGTTCCTCTGAGCAATGTTGGTAGGATTATTTTACCAGGTCTGACATAAAGCTGTTTTTATGGTCTTTGAGAAGCTGGCACAACTTACTTAAAATTTCAGAACCGCCCTTCTTGGATGAGGCACGCGTAGAATTGACCTCAACATCGCAATTCACAAGAGCACTGTGAAGAACCAAGGCATCGACAGGGGCACCGTTTGCTGATTGCATGGCCACCCAGTATGTCATTGACGGGTACATTTGGCTTCTCGAAGCTTTTGTGATGATCTGTAGCAAATAAAGTGGTGATCAGTTTAGATCAGTAAGGTTTTTCAGGCTAGAAATCCAAAATATATTACCACGTCGATATAAACTACGCATGCATATTAAGTACGAGAGGTGAACACGTACTAATGTTAAAGCATATCTATAAACATTCCTCTTATGAGCAAAAATATTACATTGTGCAAGGTAAACAATGCGAAGCAAAAGTACAAGGTGGCGAAAAAGTGAGCAACATTATTATACAACTAGCAGGGACCCGCGGAAGTTACATGAAGTCAACAAATATGATATAATGACATCGTCTAGCCGGCTGACCGACTCCTGACACAATACAATGGCGCCAGATTGTGTACTGCAGGTTTTTAGCGTGTTGATGTTTTCAAAGTTGTACTTTGATAAAAAAGGCAATAATATCTTACGGGTCTCAGTTAATTTCTCAAACCGATGAACACAATTATACCTATTGTCGAAAAAGTGCCAAAACTGACGGTCACAGGCAGCTCGAGTCATGAAACAAATATGGTCGCCGAAAGAGCATTGATCGAAGAAGGAAAACGGAATAAAAACAATAATCAAAAGCCAAGTTATTTGAATGTCTGGTTGTAGAGAGTTTATGGTCTGAAGAGCCTACGATAGTTGGGAGAGGAAACAGTTGATTTTTATATTTTATTATCTAGAACACAGGAAACTACAGAGAACAGACATGGACAAAATATCTTGCTCTTAGACGCATCATAGAGTTGTAAGATAAAAAATGAACAACCTTTTCCACGGACAACATTTCTAACTGTGTTTGAATACCTGGTCTTACCTCATTCAGTCGTTTGACTTCGGTCGCTTCGCCTGGCGATATATTTTCCCTAAAATAGATTTCCGTAAACTCGATGGCTTGTTCGCCCAACTAAGTGTAGAACTTGAGAAAACCCCTTTATTTTTAACAATCTTTCCTCAAATGTAACCAAGTACAAGAAAGAGATCAGTGAGCAACTTTTCGCATGATTCGTCGTCTTCGTTGGGATACCTGTGGCCGTCACTTTTTGGCGCCATTTTCGGACGCGCGCGCGCACTCCATATTAGGATGTATATCGAGGGAGCCTAGGAAAGAACGTTATACACACACACACACTTAGCATATTATTATATAAGATAACAGGCATAGATCAAAAGGTAAAAACATAGACTAATTACCGCCTCGCTGGTTAGCTCAGTTGGTAGAGCATGGTCTAGAGTGCGGAAGGTCGCGGGTTCGAATCCCGACCGCGTCCTTGGGCAGGGACGTATAAGCCGTTGGCCTTGTCTCCTTCCTCTTCTAATCTATACGAGGGGGACGTGAAAGAACCTGTTGTGTTATTTCGAGAAAGAGTAGGGGATTGTCTCCCGACACAGCAGCCTGGTATTGCGCATACATATTCGGAAACGTATTCGGAAAAGGCAGTTAAATTTTACCTGTGATGATGCCATTGGGGCGCCAGATGGCACTTCCACTTCGTCTTCAACCTCTTCTTCCTCCACGTCGGTTGAACATTCTTTTTCCTCACGACTGCTTTTAGTATTTGCTGCCTTATAAGTCGATATGGCGGAGAAGAAAAACGCAACACTAGGAGTTTTGCAAATCACAGCATCGCACTCGTTTCGTTTTGACACGATGTTTCTCCACGCGGATTGGATGCCGTTTTGGCCACCCTGAACGCGCCATACACACTTGACACCAATTACTGAACACGAATATCGCACGCGGGGAATGATGTTTGCTAACACTTCCCCTTTGATGGCCACGCTGTTCAGTTGGCGGCATGGTTTTTGAGACATGGTCTCGTCCTGTTGTGAGAAATGATAACGCTGTTTATATTTACACATGTATATTATGCGCTATGCATATCCTTCTTAAGAATACATTTCATTAAATAGGTTATTCATTGCATGCAAACGAGTGCGTTAATTTCAAGCACGTGGTGTACTTAACGTTTTCAAAATGGCAGTTAAACTACTGAGCTAACTAGCTTTCTCTTCAGTTCCAGCTAAGCTTACGGTATCTAGTTCGGTTGCTTCTTCGTTTAGTGCGTTTAGAGAACTATAAACAAATCTTACAGAACAGAACTGCCCGCGTTTTTTCTCGATGACAGATCAATAATAAGTGAATGAGAGGCGAACTATCATAATGGTACTGGAGAAAGTTTGACTAATTCGAAACAACTCGGTGGCTGCATGATTTGTTAGCATAGATACATGTATGCGTGTCGTTTTAGTTCAGATAACGTTTCAAAGACTTGATGATCTAACTTTATTTAAACACGCTGGCCTCGTTCAACTTAAAAGCTGGTTTCCAAGAGAGGCGTGCATTATAATTATAAACATCTCATCTGATTATAATTACTAATACTTATCCTAAGCTAATATACATAATTAATAAAGTAATCTATGTGGTAATATCAAAATTTAAAAAAAAAAAAAAAAAATTTAAAATGATATAATACACAATCATTTAAAACATATATATTTCTATGTACAATAACTAGTTTACTAACTTCTAAAAGTAAAGCCCGAGGAGGATAGTTTGCTATAAAACGATTCATATGAGCTAGAACCCCTTATGCCCTCTGGTACCTTATTCCATATTTGAGCTCCGCTATAGCTAAAGCTCTTTTTTAAGAATTCTGTTCTAGGTCTAGGAATAAAAAGCTTAGTTGAGGATCCCCTTAGATTGTAATCAGTTTTTGAGTTTAAATTTTGAAAAATATTACACAGTCTTTGGGGCGCTAATTCGTAAATCGTTTTGTACATGAGTCTGGCCTTCATTTGTGACCTACGCTCGTCTAAAGATGTCCACCCAAGTGCGTTTAGAGCCAAACTTGATTGGCCAGCTTCATTTCTGAAATTCATGATGACTCTGGCCGACCTGTTTTGAAGTTTCTGGAGACGTTCATTTAGACCTTTACCCAACGAATCCCAAACCTCGCAACAATAGTCAAAATGAGGCTGAGTTAGAGCATTGTAGACCGATACAAGAGTATCTCGATCGACAAATTCTCTAAGTTTTCTAATAGCCCCAATTCCAGACGAAATTTTACTTGCAATGTACTCAATGTGTTTCTCCCATGTTAGAGATTCGTCAATCTGTACTCCAAGTACTTTATAGTTCTTTACTCTATTAACAGGTTGATTATGAATGGTAACTCTTGGTTGGACATCTAAGCTATTTATCTTATGTTTTGAGGTAATCAAGACATACTCGGTTTTGGCTATATTTAAGCTGAGTTTGTTAGCAGACAGCCAATTTCTAACATTTATCAGGTCCTCGTTTATTCTCTCTTCTGTTTCATTTAGTGTTTCACCAAAAGCTGTCAAGCTAGTGTCATCAGCGAACATTCTAGATGTTGTGTGCTTTAAACAATTTGGCAAATCGTTTATATAAATAATAAACAGGAGAGGGCCAAGAATGGATCCTTGAGGAATACCACAAGTGATTTTTCTCTGATTTGAAAACATGCCCTGCAACTGACACTTTTGTGTTCGGTCTGTCAGGTAATAACGTAAAAGGTTAAGTGCTTTTTCTCCAAAGCCATACATTTGAAGTTTTTGAATTATTATTCCATGATTTATGGTATCAAATGCTTTCTTTAAATCGAGGAAAACAACTAGATTATAAAGTCCCCGGTCCATATTAATATACCACTCGTTTGTACAATCCAGTAATGCGGTGGTTGTCGAATGGAAACGTCTAAAACCGAACTGATGTTCGGATAAAATATTTTCCTTCAAGAGATATTCATACATTTGTTCATACAAAATCTTTTCCATTAATTTGCTTACCACCGGAAGGATTGAAATTGGCCTATAGTTATCCAACATGGACCGTTGACCCTTCTTAAAAAGTGGAATCACTCTTGCTATTTTCCATTCCGAAGGAAACTTTTCAGAAAAGATTGACTTGTTTAAGATTTTTGTCAAAGATGGCGCAATAGCAGGAGCTGCCACCTTTAGAACTTTGGCTGAGATTTTATCAATGCCAGTAGCTTTTGACTTTGACAATAGGTTTAGTAGTTTACAAACCTTAGCAACACTTACAGGCCGGAAACAAAAATCAGCAACAGATGGCCTTTGTTCCATGAAATCTTGAAACTCGTATCCGTTTCTGTCAATCGTTTCCGCAAGCTTTGGACCTATGTTAGTAAAATGGTTATTGAAGACTTCTACCAATTTCTCGGTGGAGGTAATGGTTGTCTCTGACAATTTTATCTCATTAACAGAATTTTGTTTCCGCTTTCGTCCTAGAATGTCATTTATTGTTTTCCAGGCACGTTTTGGATCTTGTTTTTGATTTTCGATCTTCGTAGTATAATATTCTGCTTTGGCATTGCGCAGAGCAATATTTGCGTCGTTTCTAGAAGACTTATACGACTTCCAGTCATTCTCATTATTTGTTTTTACTGCTTTGCGCTTTAGCGAATCTCTTTTGAATAGCTTTCTTTTAATTTCTTTAGATACCCTAATGGGAGACTGCCTTTTTCTATACTCTCTCTGATCTAATCGGAGCATGTCTGTCAAGTACTTGACCAAACAATGCCTTCCAACACCCCCACATTTCATCCACATTTTGCTTACTATCTAACTGTTCCCATTGTAAAATACATAGGTCATTAAGAAAGCTTGGAACGTTAAAGTATTTTAAATTTCTGACCTCAATTGGTCCATTTGGCTTCCCTCTCGGTATCGAATTTATTTTCCGGACTGCGTAAATTAGGCTATGGTCGCTAATTCCCAGATGTATAACATCCGAAAAAAATTTTTTGTCGGGTGAAGACGTAATACAGAGATAATGAAGAAGTACACTCGGTAACGCGAGTTGGACTTTTGACCAATTGGGTCAGTTGGTATAATTCCAGAATTGCCTGCAACTTTTTGGTAGCCAACAGAGAAGGTTCAAGTATGTTACAGTTTAGATCTCCTAATAGGTAAATTTATTTGTCTTCATTGTCAACTAACTCAAATAACCTTTCAATTTATAAAGTAGTACCAAGGTCCACCAGCAATACAGATCTAGAATAATATAGCCAAAATGACGAGCTTACCTTTCTCATGGCGAACAATATCGTACATCATGGCCGCCGCGCATGCGTAGAATGCATTGCACGTCGTTCCAAAATTAGTGAAAACAGTGAAGACAAGGCTTACCTTTTCGCAATTTTCCAATTTGCTGCTTTAATATTTAGATTTCTTGAGGTCCACAAGTTTTAAATTCAGTTAACATGCCTGCTCCTGCCCTCGACTTATGATTGCTAACAAGTTGTGGATGATTAGACCGGTTCCCGATGCTCTGCTAAAAAACGACCCAAATTATCTAGAGCCGCCATACATCTTCTGTTAAATACTGTAAAGGCCAGTCAGAAAGCTCAATCACAAAGACTTCCGAGTAGTTCATGTTTGAGGTCCACAAGTTTGAATCTGTTGTGCAGATACCAAAGTAGATTCTAACGCCAGAAAAACGAGTTGAAATACTTGCTTTGGTGGTTCCAAACGTCCTGTAAATAACTGCATTTTAACGCCAAAACTCTCCTTCCCAAACGTACAAAGTTTAAAGGGACAGACCCGACTCGTTCAGCTGTTACATTTCCCTTCGCGCAGGACGTTGAAAACAGCAGCACGTCCTCCATTTTGACTGTCGATGTCCATGTAACCTCTCCTCATTCTATAAACACTCATCAACGGCTTTCTTTAAAAAAATAGATTTTCACGTACGCGCTCGCAATAACAACCGCTGACTGTACGAAATTGTTCGCCATGTGGAGTCGATCGGTTCGGTGTGCAACTGAAAGTTAGCAGGTTGCCTTCGTATTTATGTGTTGGTCACTGACACGCAAATATTTGCATCTTGGAGACAATTGTTCGCTGATTTGTTATACCAGTTAACGTTCAATTTGACAGCGGCGTTGTTAAAATGCAAGGTATTCACAAATTAAGCTCAGTATAACACAAGTAAAAAATAAGATGATGTAACTCTGTTTTGATTAGGGAACACTGTAAGCTTTTCATAAACTATTGTAGCTGGAAGCTATGTACCATCATCAATGGCCAGATGATGTTTTGAATCTTAAAATCAGAATGTTAATCGTGCTCTGTTTGATGTGTCACCAATTGAATGCCTGTTGGCATGAAGTATGAAATAGTTCGAGTAAAATAACACAGGTTTTTGGCTTGGAAACAATGAAATCTACCTGATTAGCCATGTTATTATGCCAACACGGGAATGTGGTCAGTAAGAAATATTAGCATTCAAATTACTACTCCACCCCATTTACTCTGGAATCCCAGTGCTCACAAACAGGTTGCCCAAACACCAGAACGGATATTACCATTCCTACTATTTTCATTTAATGTGATTTTAGGTACCTGTGTTCAAACAGGTTGCATCAATCCTACAAGACCATAGAGCATTCCAATTCCCAAATCCGGCATATCCGCCATATCCATGAGTCGCGAGTAAGAACTATTAGCAATGGAATGACTACCCCTCCCCATTTTGTATGGGATACCTGTGCTCAAGCAGGTTGCACATACCCCAGGACGGATGTGGCGGATATTAGACTAGGCGAAAAATTCAAGAAGTCCAATATTTAGAGTGCATGAGGCATTTTTTAGTAAAAGTTGGCGACAGGTGTCTTCTTGTGTGATTTTTGACGCTGAATCCGAATTTCGTGGTCGCCAACGCTGATTTTCCGTTTTTAGCGGGAAAATGACGTCATAATGATTGACAGTTAAAGTGACATTGTCTTTCTTGTACGTTTTTATTTCCAAACCGCAAAACGTCATTATGTTGTTGTGAATTGCAAAAAAAGCTCAAAACGGAAGAAAAGAATAAGATTTGTGTAGAGCACGAATTTACCAATTCAATAAAAAATATATATGTAAAGACCAAACCCTTATAACCGGAAATGCAAGCATAAAGTCGTATTTCCCTCAGTGCTGTTTTTGTGTCTAGTGAAGGTGGCAATTTTAGTCTTATAAAATTCTAGTAAACTTTTAGCAACTAGCAGAGCAAAATACTTATTTACAATTTGAGTTTGAAACTAGTTTCTGTCGCTTGTTCATGTTGCGCTGAAGATACGCGCTGACCTAAGAGAAACCCCTGGTTACCAAGGGCTGAATATCAGCGCGCTCGATGCCAGTGATTGCGTTCCCGAAAGTCTGCAACTGTTTTTACATCTTTTGTTCGGCGGTGAACGACTTCTAGATGAGGAAACGATCGAGGAAAAAGAGGCTGAGGTGCGTAGCAAAGCGGTTGCTGTTGCTCAAGACATCGTCTACGGAGTAAGCAATGGAAAGAAATGGACACCCAAGCACATTGGACTAGGGAACACCCTTCACCAAGTCACAAGGTCCAAAGATCTGGTAAAACTTTTCCACAAGGCAGGCCACATTCTGAGTTACGACCAAATTCTTCAAGTTGACACAGGTTTAGCTGAGAGTGTTCTAAAGACTTTAGATGAAGAGAGTGGTACTGTAATTCCGCCAAATCTGGTGCAAGGCAGGTTTGTGCACTTCTCTGCCGATAACATTGACATTTTAGATGAAACGATGGACGGTAAAAACACATTTCACGCAACACAAATTGCTGCATGGCATCGCGGGACGGAAAATATGTCATTACTTGACGGTGTAAGTCCGTCCAAGAAACGCAGCCTTAGTGTTCCGGAATCGTTAGATAAGATTGAAGCGATTGATGTGAGAAAAAGCAACCCTGTCTTTATCAAGGCAGTTAAAACGACGTGGTATGTGGCTCAAGACAACAAAGGAGCTAAGCAAGCTGCCAAAGCAACGGATTTGGCATTGAACATGTTACGATGCAAAGGCGTTATCAGTAGGGGATGGACGGGGTTTAACCAGTCGTTATCACGAGAAGAACAACCAGAAGTAACAAAGGTGGAGTACATGCCAATCATTCAAGCACCCGCGCACGAAATGGACACCTTGAACACAGTCGTTAAGAAATGTATGCATGTGTCCGCCGCGCTTGGACAGCGCTACACTATTATCACCGTAGATCAAGCGCTGTACTGCAAGTTAGTCGAGTTGAAATGGCAAGTTCCACAATATCAAGAGAGACTTGTCGTACAACTCGGCGGTCTCCATATATCTATGAACTTTCTTAAGACGATTGGAAATCATATGAAGGGATCGGGGCTTGTTGATTTGTGGGTGGAGAGTGGTCTCCTTGGACCAAATGCAGCTGAGCATGTGATGAACGGCAAGGCATATAAAAGAGCAATGCGCGCGCATAAGATAACACTGCAAGCATTATGGCGCATGTTGATGCCGTTGTTACTAAGATCTTGTGAAAAGTCGAACGCTGATCTTGCTCGGCAGATTTCGCATCTATTGTCTTCAGCACAAGTCAATGAGCTGATTACATCTTTGAAGTCCCCAGAATTTCAAACGGTGTTTGATGCGTTCGTGGCGCAGAAGTCTCAGGAAAGTGTAAACTTTCAGTTTTGGTGGAGCTATATTGAGATGGTGTCTACCCTACTTGATTTTACCCGCGCGCAACGGGAGGGCAACTGGGAGTTGTATTTGGATAGCTTCCGCTGCATGCTTCCACACTTTTTCAGATACGACCATCTGAATTACGCCAAGTGGGGATCGGTTTTTATCGCGGATATGGAGCAGCTGCCGCATGAAGTTCTACAGGAGTTCCAGAAGGGTAACTTCATTGTTAAGTGGAGCGAGGGCAAGTTCAACGAGGTGAGCGCTGACCACAGTCTTGAGTGGCTGAACGGAATCGGTAAACGAGGAGGTGGAATCGTCGGCATAACCAAGACATCTTCAGCCTTGAGCAGGTGAGTTGAAGAGCTTGGTTTATAATACATATTTATTTAGTTCCTGTACTGGATGGCATATTAATTTATTATGTTCTCTTTTAAAAAATTGGAATTTCCTAGGTGGGCCCTTTCATATAATTTGCAGTCGGAGATAGCCGAGAAAACTCATGACATGTTTGGACTACTACAAGAAGACACGTTTTCTCACAACGAGTCTGCACCAGGGAGGATTCTTCGCGACAACAAGGATGAGGAATCACTGGTTTCCGTCTTGGAGCAGCATAACTTGTTTTCACCGATATCTCATCCAGATTGTCTTTATAACATTGCTACCAAAGATCTTGTCACCGACAAGATTCAGGAGTCACTATTAGGTGCGAAAGATCTAGGACAGAAACAGGTCAAAGTTTTTGTGCAGCAACGGTTGATTGCACCGCTTCAACAGGCACAGCAACCTAATGACGAACAAGAGAAAACCAAGGTTCAGTTCTCGGACGCAATGCACAAGAACAATGCTCTTACTTTCGACACATTATATCAAGTCGTCAAAGGAAGTAAAGAGAAGGAAAAGAACACAATTTTACGGGCAGACAGGAGTGTTTTACAGCGTCTTATCGTTGCTTATGGAGCTGGTCGACAAGTAGATTTGCTTAATGTCCTTTCGCACGAGTTAATGCCAGTTCCGATATCACTGGCAGAGACGAATGGTAAACTTAGAACCGGCCAGAAAGCGCTATTGGCTGATGTTCTTACCAAGGGAATGGAGTGTCCGAATGCGATCGAGTTGCAAGGGAGTGCGTGCTTGCTGATAGACGGAATGGCGTTAGTGGCAGCAATAGGAAAGCCTGCCGACGCCCAAACATTCGGAGCCTATGCAGATAGCTTCCAAGCTGCAGTATTAAGAGCAGGTTCGCATTATCAGCAGATCCACGTAGTGTTTGATAGATATGATAAGAGTTCAATCAAAGCAGGCACGAGAGAACGGCGTACCAGAACTATTCGCCCCATTCGTCGTGTTATTGAGAACAAGCACGTTCCGTTCCCGAACAACTGGTCAAACTTTTTAGCTTTACCAGAGAACAAGGCAGACTTGGCCAGATTCGTATCCGAGCATTTGATTACAAATGCACCGCAAGACAAAGTCATTGTTGTCGCTGGTGGATTCACAGATCGGAAAGAAGCGCAGTCGTCTAACCAAGTGGTTGATCCTTCAGTGTTTTGTGCAGATCACGAAGAGGCCGATACTAGACTGATTCTACACTCCATCGCCAACAATTGCGACTCGGTAGTTGTGTCGGCAAGAGATACCGACGTACTTTTACTTCTAGTGGCGCATTCGCCGAATATTCCAGCTGCAAATGTGTGGATGATGGCTGGAACAGCGGCCAAGCGCAAGTTATTTAATATCACGGCTATTAGCGACAATCTTCCGGCAGGATCACTGTACGCGTTCCTCCCTTTCCACGCGCTGACTGGTTGCGACACAACATCGTATATCTGCAACCACACCAAAGTGTCAGCGTGGAAGATCTTTATAGAGAAACACCACCTTCTCGCGTCGCTAGGTGAAGGAGAGCTGACGGTCAACAAGATCAGGGATGCCGAGAAGTTCATCTGCGCAGTTTACAAATGTGGGAACATTGAATCTGCGAACGATGTACGGGTTCTTCTATTTTCGAAGACCGCGAAACCCGAAGCATTACCCCCGACAAAGGACGCACTGGAGCTGCACATCAAACGCGTGCACTACCAAGCACTGATATGGAAACAAGCTTCATGTCAGCAACCTTCCCTGCCAAACCCAGACGGAATGGGATGGGTGACAGATGGCGACAGTAAACTTGTTCCACTCCTTATGACAAAGGAACCTATCCCGAACGCGTGCAAGGAGATCATATGCTGCTCTTGTAAAAGCGGGTGCACGACTCTGCGCTGTGGCTGCAAGAAAGCAACATTGTTCTGTACTGGCGTTTGCAGCTGCTCTGCGAACCAAAACATTTCCTACAAGAACAAATGCGAGAAGTAAACAGTGTAGTGCAGCGTTGCTACCATACCAGCAAAATGTACGAGTTTTCATATTATTTCGCCTCCCGGGCGCACAATATTGCTTTGTAATTAAGCAGATTTATGATCGCCTATGACGTCACCATATGACGTCATGAGAACCCTTAATTTATTCATTTTTCTCGCAATCAACAAAAACATGAAAGATATTTGTGATTCAAGATTCAAACGTGATGAAATTCGATAAGAAATGTCCTCAAACGTTTTATATCTTTTAACTTCAGATTTACTATTGCGCAAAAGTTGTGACGTCATTTTCCCGCTAAAAACGCAAAATCAGCGTTGGCGACAATAAAATTCGGATTCAGCGTCAAAAATCACATAAAAACGCACCTGTCGCCAACTTTTACTAAGAAATGCCTCATGACTTACGATTTTCCGAAATCTCGCCTAGTCTATATAGCGGATTCAGAAGAGTCAAAGGCCACTTAATATTTCTACTATTTATATTAATTTTAAATATATTGGAGATACCTATGTTAAAACTGTTGCACCCACCCTGCAAGAGCATTCCACCAAATCCGCCATATCCGTGTACTATTAGGAATGGAATGACTACCCCTCCCCATTTACTTTGAGATACCTGTGCTCAACCAGGTTGCCCATTCACCAGGACGGATATGGCGGATTTGGCGGTTATAGCGGATTTAGAAGAGTCAAAGGCCCCATTAACATTTCTACTACAGTTTGAGATACCTGTGCTCAACCAGGTTGCCCATACAACAGGACGGATATGGCGGATTTGGCGGATATAGCGGATTTAAAAGAGTCAAAGGCCCCTTAACATTTCTGCTACAGTATGAGATACCTGTGCTCAACCAGGTTGCCCATACACCGGGATGGATATGGCGGATTTGGCGTATTTGACGGATTTAGAAGAGTCGAAGGCCCCTTTCTATTACATGTTATTAATATGTTAGTATATTCATTATACCAATTATTATAATATATTAATATATAATATAATATTATTAATAAGCATATATTAATATTAATATTAATATTAATATATTAATATATTAATATATTAATATATTAATATATTATATATTAATATATTAATATATTATATATTATATATTATATATTATATATTATATATTATATATTATATATTATATATTATATATTATATATTATATATTATATATTATATATTATATATTATATATTATATATTATATATTATATATTATATATTATATATTATATATTATATATTATATATTATATATTATATATTATATATTATATATTATATATTATATATTATATATTATATATTATATATTATATATTATATATTATATATTATATATTATATTATATTATATATTAATATATACTTGTTAATAATATTATATTATATATTAATATATTATAATAATTGGTATAATGAATATACTAACATATTACTAAGATATAATAGAAAGGGGCCTTTAACTCTTCTAAATCCGTCAAATCCGCCAAATCCGCCATATCCGTCCCGGTGTATGGGCAACCTGGTTGAACACAGGTATCTCATACTGTAGTAGAAATGTTAAGGGGCCTTTGACTCTTCTAAATCCGCTATATCCGCCAAATCCGCCATATCCGTCCTGGTGTATGGGGAACCTGGTTGAGCACAGGTATCTCAAACTGTAGTAGAAATGTTAAGGAGCCTTTGACTCTTCTAAATCCGCTATATCCGCCAAATCCGCCAAATCCGCCATATCCGTCCTGTTGTATGGGCAACCTGGTTGAGCACAGGTATCTCAAACTGTAGTAGAAATGTTAAGGGGCCTTTGACTCTTCTAAATCCGCTATATCCGCCAAATCCGCCATATCCGTCCTGGTGTATGGGGAACCTGGTTGAACACAGGTATCTCAAAGTAAATGGGGAGGGGTAGTCATTCCATTGCTAATAGTACACGGATATGGCGGATTTGGTGGAATGCTCTTGCAGGGTGGGTGCAACAGTTTTCAAGAACACTGAGGTACCTCCAATATATTGAACTAAACTGTAGTAGAAATGTTAAGGGGCCTTTCACTCTTCTAAATCTACTATATTCGTCAAATCAGTGTGTTTGAGAATTGAACTCAAAATTATCCCTATTTGGCGGTTTTAGTCGATTTTTTAAGGGGAACAAAGAGAGTTAAACCGGAACTTTACGAGGTGTTCCGTTTACTTTAGCTGTGTTTGCTGCAAAACCAACGGCAAAAGTGCGCCTGTTCGTCTAACAAGAAAATCAGCAACTGCATGTAACAAGCTATCTATCGCTCGATCAGAACAAACAAAAATCTATATTTAACGTCTATACAGTAGGATATATTTACATATCAATAAAAGGAACAGCGAAATTTGGGAGACCATCATCATTATCATTATTATCATCATTATCATCATTTTAACAAATCGCACACATTTTGCCATTGTCTGTACTCGTATTGATCATAGAAATGGCGAGCGATTTGTTTTTTTACAACGACGAAGCACTTATAGCTTCAAATGAGTGCGTAATAAACTGCTTTCGAGTCGAAAAAGGCCATTGAAAGTCAAAACGTAAACACTTCTAATTACCGTTGCCGAGAGAAAGCTTTCTTAGACAAATGGCAATTTGGTTCACTGTAATTGATGGAATGCATGTGAAATCCTTTCAGTTTTTTTTTCTGGATCAGAAAAGTTTTGTTATATAATTCTCAAACTCATTAATAATTCATGAGATAGGCATCCAATGGAGGAACTGTATTTGGTCACATGCATGGGTCTTGATACCGGGTGAAACCCTTGTGTTTGATCATGTTTCCAATCCTAGTGATCAATATTTCTTAATCATCATATTCACTAATTACATACTGATAAACTACAAGTAAGGGGCGAAGAAGTAAAGAAATAAAGAATGACATAGAAAGAAAAAGTCTGCTTCCACTGGAGTTCGAACCACGACCCTTCCGACTGCTTGTACTAACTCTTGTCCACTACTCTACTAGTACGCTAGTTGAAATCACTGCCATAAAAAAAAGAATAATAAGCCATCTATTGAATAATTAGATACAACAGTCAAATGGTAAACAATACTTGCTAATGAAGTTTGAAAAGAAACGTATGTAAATTGTTGGTTTTGCATTCGCATGAGAAGCCATGTCAAACACTCATTGTTCGTCTTTCATCAGGGGATTCCAAATATTTCGAAAACTATAAAACCCTCGAGGCTACGCCTCTCGGCTTTCATTTGTTTTCTCAATATTTGGAACCCCTGATGAAAGACTCCAATTCGTGTTTGACATAGTTCTTCAAAACTTCTGAGCTCTGAGAGAACTAGTCTAGTCACAAAGTCTGACTACAAGTACAAATTCGCCGAAACTTTCTCCACTCAAGAGAAAATTAAACTCTCATTTTGCCAAATGGCACACTACAAAGAAGTTTGACTCACCGATTGACTTCTCCTAGTAATAAAATGCTTGTGAAATCCTCACTTTCTTGTTTTTGGAAGCGAACTATCAAGTTAACATCCATTTGAATTCACAAACCTCACCGTGAAAGCACTTTGCAAAGCTACCACGGCTTGCGAGTGACGTCATTCTCATTGTATGTACTTATTTTGCATATAGCGGAGACCCAATCAGAACGCGAGAAAATTGGATGTTGTTGTAAAAATCATCATTATTATTCAGGAGCCCATTACCCGGAGCGTCCATCTGTCATATATTCGTTTTTACAGACCGGATTATTTTTAGATTTCACATCTCGTTCGCTTCCATAGCGGAATTTTGTCAACAAAAGATGCCTCGTTAGCTTCTCTTGTTTGGCCAACCAACATGGCTGCAACATCGTTAATCATTTGAATTACAATTACGCAAACGCTTGTAATGGGATCCTGTATTATTATAATGCTCTAACGTTTTATCATTGTAGGGGCAGATAACAAGGACTTAAAATATTGCAACTCATCAGAAACAACTTCTTGTGTGAATGTCATCTTACGTAAGTTTAAATAGAGAAAATTAAAAAGAAGTTAAATCAATGACATACAATTTCCTTATCTTCCTGCTTTTTTTCCTCACTTGCACAGGGAGTTCTAACTTAATTAATACACATACCGTTATATATTCTGTCCTTTTTATCCGTTTGATGATACGGGCATGCAATGGAGTTAAGTCCTGACTTGGCCTCTCTTTCGACCGCTCCGTAGGCTGCAAGGTCGCGGGAAAGAGAGTCCAGTAGATATTGCATGCGCATGTCAGAAATGTAACCAGGCCACACCATAAAAATATGGTGTGGCCTTGTTACATAGCTCATAATCATGGCGGCGAAGCTAGAAGGTGTTTACTGAATTGTATCAACGTTTATTATGCCTTCAAAATGTGCAATTATAAATTTCTACCAAAGTTTGAACACCTAGAAGCATTATTTAATCTATGGAACGGGAAGATGCCTTCCATACTCTTTATTTATACACGGAGTCTCATTCATCATGAAAATTACAAAGATGCTCTTCCAGAGAGCCGTGTGTTTAGTTCTAAGTTAATGATAACAATAATAATATTAACAAGATTAATAATAATTTGGTAATAAAAAGTAATAATATTCTTTTTAAATATGTTGGCTTCTTAAATACTAAAAGATGATGCGGGAGAATTTTAAAAAAGAGGCTACAAGTATTTTGAAAACTGTTTAATACTTGGGCCGCGTCAGGCATAAAGGGCCTGGAAGACATAATACGTAAATGTATTTCGAAATTGTACCATCTTTTTTATACTTGTGGTGCGATTACAATATGCATCGCGAGCGCCACATTGTGCTACTAACAAGGGTGTGATCACAATTTTAGCAGGCGCAAATGATTCCTTATCATCAGACGATTGTTTCAAGGTGTAACTTGTACTATTGCTAAAATCATATTATGAGCTACGGGGCGTAGAATGACTGCAGAAAAGAAGTTTTTTGGCCAAAAAGTGATCATCTTGTTCAACTTATTTATCTTTTACTCTTTAATGCGAGCAGGTATAAATGAATGTCATACATTAAATTCATCCCTCTGAGAGGATTCCTATTTTTTGTGGTCATATTTGTAATCGGGCCCTTGCATCAAAATCAGGTAAATTTCACCCCTGATTTTTGTTGTCAATTTCTTGAAACTGACATGTATTGTTAGGAATGAAATGTAGCGCTTCTCGTCAAGAATACAATACAATCTTCGACCTATTATTAGGAACACCGTTGTAGGAATTATTTAACTTGAATGTCGTCCGGGCCCTTTTTACCTGACGCGGCCCACTTGTTTAATACACTTTCAATGAACAAACAAGTTAATTTCATGTGTAAAACTGCCTTTTATCATTTACGAAATCTATCTACTATCAGAAGATTTCTGTCATACAGAGATTGTGAAATCTTAATACATGCCTTTGTAACTTCGAGAATTGACTATTGTAACTCTTTATTATCTGGCCTACCACAATGCTTAGTACAAAAACTCCAGTACGTGCAGAATGCTGCGGCACGCCTTTTAACATATTCTAAGAAATCAGAACATATAACACCAATACTTAAAGAACTACACTGGTTACCCATTACTGCTAGAATAGAATTTAAAATTCTAATTTTAACTTTCAAAGCTTATCATGAAACTGGACCTTATTATCTACAAGAACTCTTAATTAAATATATACCTGGTAGATCGCTACGCTCGGTTAATAAGAAACTTTTAGTCGTCCCTAAATATAATCTTGAAACTAATGGAAAGCGAGCATTTTCAGTAATTGCGCCAACATTATGGAATAATCTGCCTGGCATTATAAGGACTACTGAGTCTCTAAACACTTTCAAGAGCAGAGTTAAAACTTACTTATTTAGACGCTATTATCACTCTGATACCTGAAATACTAGATTCAGTCGGCTACGTATACGTAATTTATTTGAGTAAATATTAATTAACTATTTATAGACCAACATTGTAATTTTAAGTATATAATTTAAACATATTTGTTATAGTTACTTACATTATTACTTATATTATTATTAGTAGCAGTAGTAGCATTGTAAAGCGCTATTGGTTTTGTAGTAGAAATAACGCTATATAAATAAAGATTATTATTATTATTATTGTAGACTCTTGCGCTACTTTAGGTAGACTGTTCCATAGAGATGCCCCTCTGTATGAAAAACTCTTTTTTAGGGCTTCGGTGTTGGGTCTTGTAATGAAGAGACTATTCTGAGAACGGCGCAAACTATGCTGATGAATTGTGCTTGTTTTGGTAAATAAATCAGTTAGATATAGCGGAACTTGGTTATTCATGGTTTTGTACATAACTCTTCCCAATTGGAAGTGGCGTCGTTCTTCTAAGTCTTTCCAATTAAGCATGGCTAAGATGTATTTTGATCTAACGTCGTAATTAGAACCTGTAATGATTCTAGCAGCTCTGTTTTGAAGTTTTTGAAGTTTCTGAGAAAGGCCTTTACCCAGACTTCCCCAGACAGTGCTACAATAATCACAATGTGAGACTATCAGTGAATTATAGATAGAAATTAAAAGATTATGAGGCACGAATGGTTTGAGTCTTCGTAAAATACCAAGTGCCTTGGCAATCTTTTTAGAAATGTTGTCAATATGAGTCTCCCATGTAAGAAACTCATCGATGTGAACACCGAGACATTTATAAGATTTAACTCTATTGATTTGACTGCCATTTGTGCTTACGTTCGGATCATCAGGTATTGGGGCAAGTTTGGCGCGCGTTCCAAGAAACATGCATTTAGTTTTAGTAGTATTTAGACTTTATTTATTGGCGATAAGCCATTCTTGCACACCAATTAGATCATTATTCATAGCAGAGAGAAACTCCTCCTGATTGCTAGAGGCAAAAGTAAAGTTGGTGTCGTCTGCATACATACGTACATTATACATTAAATCGCAATTTGGCAAGTCGTTAATATAAAGTAAAAAAAGTAATGCCTTCGTCAACTTTAAGATCTTCACTACAACAGACTTGTGATTCGTCAATTATAATTTTGATTTTTCCACTCGTATCTCTGGTGGATGATCAAATGTCCAAACTAAAGGAGCACGGGGTAACAGCAGTGTTCAAGCTGACTGATCTCAATGAAAACGAAATACATAGACTTGAACCTTCGATCTATGTGTAAATACAAATTGTTCATTCTCTCACCCGTGAAGGATTTAGTGGGCCATACGAAAGTGGGCCATACGAAAAGCAATAAAAATAAATAAATGGTTTATTTTACGTCGAAGATACAGGAAGCCGTTACTGGATCTCCCAAGCCAGAGGCTTATATTTAAGTATTCCGACGCACTCCAGGGCCGAATTGGAATTTAGGTTGGTTGTTGAGGAGGGAGAAAAACCGGAGAATCCGGAGAAAAACCCTCGGAGCAAGGGCGAGGTACCAGCAAACTCAACTCACATATGGCGCCGCGTCCGGGAACCGAACCTGGGCCATAGAGGTGAGAGGCGAAGCGCTTTACTTAATCAAGACTCTAAGCAAGAAATTGTTTGTGTTTGTGTTGCGGGAGGACAAGGGTTGCGAGAAATTCTGCACTCATATTATCTTTTAAACGTTCAAATAAAAACGTATTCGGTAAACCCCGCGAATATTCCCGCGAATTTGACCTTATTCCTGATTGGACAGTTTTGAGCATGCGCATGCAATATCTACTGGACTCTCTTTCCCGCGACCGTTCAGTCTACGGAGCGGTCGAAGGAAAAGCCAGGTCAGGACTAGCAATGGAGTCGAGAGTACAATCCATAAAGGATGGGGGAAATGTGGCGCCATAAAATGCACACACGTCTTGTTGGAAAAGCACGTTAGAATTTTCAAATAAAACCGTTGCAAATTATTAAAAGTAGATTGCCTTACCTTCCAGGTGATCTCGGAAAACGCGCAATGCATGATTTCCGTGACCGAAAAAAGAATCAATCCCTAACATGACTGCGCGCTTACAAGCATGAAAATCTGGCGGTCATTATGAAAGGGGTTCGACTTTAGATGCCTTTTTAGAGCTATTTCTTGAAGTAGAAAGTGCATTGTTTTAAAAGGAAAGACACGTGTAAAGATATATTCTGTATAATTCTAACGTTTGGTATATATACACTGTGACTTGGCAAAATCGACAAATTCTCCCGAGTGTTGTGATTTGGCTCAGGCTCGGAGATGGAACAACATTCAACAGCATGGCATTTTGCAAGCGAATCGGAGTTGTTTTGGATCAAATAACCGGACACATTCTTTATTGAGGTTTGAACAAAAATCAACTTTATATGTCTTGATGTTTATGGTAATAAATCAGCTTATTTTATTACTTGTGTCGATTTTTATGTTTTGGCAGGATGTTGACCCGGCCTGTCAATGTTTACATCTAGCTAAGCTTTGCCTAGGGCCGGGTATTTAAAAATCATGGAGCTGGCAATTTGATGTAGTTCAGTCGATATGGCCGATAATATAACTGGGCGCGTGCAGCGTTTGCCGTGTGAATACTCTACTTGTTGCCATTCTTCAAACTGCTACAGTAATCTTCGTCATTATCGTGAAATTCCTTCACATAAGCCCGAAAATGTGAAAATAAGACCCCGGGGAAGACAGTCAGAGAGAGTGCTTCGGAGGTGATTTCTGCATGTTTTCATGAAAAACTTGCCCCTAGTAGCCGTGCATCCAGGGCTAAAGCATTTATTGCCGAGTTGTCTGCTGAAGAACTTAAGAAACATTGTTTGCCTCGTTTGAGTAAATTAGTCAAACCATGGGAGTTTTTGCTTGAAAGTGCTAACACTTCAAGAGGGCTACGGTTCGCCACATTGCTTCTTGTTTTGAGGAAACAAGGGATGCATTACTGCATAAGTATCCCGAACTAGCAGTCCCTTTTTTAACGAAAGCCCAACCAGTAAGCCATCTTCATGCAACTGTCATTAAGTGGTGATTACAAGCAAGTGATGGCTTTTGTGCAGAAAAACAAGCATCTCGTGTGTGAATCTATCTTAAAAGGAGAGAATGAACAGTTACTTTTTAAGGACATTCTTATGCCAATGGTGTATGAAAAACACAAAGGAAGATTTTTAGATTTTGCCTGTGGGCTTGTGGGGTCACTGTGTATCAGCCAAAGGGATACAGTCAAGACATTTTACGAAATACATGGGGGAAAAGATTTCTGAAGTGTTGGGGATTAATATCTTCCCCCAAAAAGATGTCATTGTGAAATGTCTAAATACAAAGAAGGAAGGTAGGCCTTTACATCCGAGGAAAAAAGTAATGGGATTGTTGTAGCTACAGTTAATGTGGCCAAATACATAGAATACTTGCTTTCTAGGCCAGGAATGCAGAATGCCATTACGTTTCCCAAGGGAGCATTGATAGTATACCAGTTGAGTGTCTTTGCCCCATGGTTGAAATGGTCTCGTTTTTCCACTGGCATCACAACATCCAGACTAAAAGTTGTGGAACCATTCAACTTGCAAAGTCTTGTTGTAACATGTGGGGCTTATCTGGGACAGGATGACTATGATACACTAAGTACGTGTTTCAAAGGTGTGTACGAACAGATTGAAAACCTTGATGCAGTCAAACCCCCAAATCAGATAGAGCACATCAAGATCTACACGAGATGCACTGCAGATGAAAAGCAAAGAAGGCTTGACACTGGTAACAGTTCTGCAAAGTCCACATATCCAATCTGTGATGCCCCACAGCACAGTAACCAGTTAGGGGACATGACTCTTGTTAGTATTGGCCCTCTTGGACAGTTCAAGATGCTAAGGAATAAATATGTTTAAATAAAGAAAAAGTAGACCTTTCATTAAAACATCCAAAAATTGTTTGTGTCAAGAGTGCCTATAAAACCCTGAGCCCAGTTGTTTGAAGCAAGGGTGAGCATTACCCCAGAGATAAATTGCTAACCCAAGGTTAAAATGTACATCTAAATAATTATTACATACATGTATTTAAGGTTGTCCTAGGAATAAAGTTAACATTTCCTGAAACAACTGGACTGATCGGGTTGAAAAAAATCTACCAATGGATCTGTTTAATGTTTATCCTAGATTTAAGGAAAGAACAGGTTGGTTGTAAAATGATAAAGCTTCTATACTTTTCTCTAAGGGCGTCTGGACTCCTCTAAACCATTCTACAATGCACTGTCGACACTTGCTAGAACTGTTAACAAAGAAGACTGTTCTATCAAATTTGATGAAATTTGAGTTTTAGCTTTTGGAGAAGATGCCTGTTTAATTCTTGCTGAAGCTGGGTTCACCAGAATTGTTCTTGACATTTTAAGAAGCTTCACTAATGGCATTAGTTATATCTATCATACTTTACTCGACACACTTTCCTTGCTTACTGGCTGCCAATTTGAATGCACTGCTCGACTACTTCTTGGCTTTCAATTTGTTGTAATGTTTGGTACAAGCTGTGTCACCCCATCGATTAAGCAGATTGTTGTCTACACCTCATACTACATCGACAAGGCCAGGAAAGATGGTGAATTGATTGGTGTGCCACTTAAATTCAGCAACTTCTCTAGATCTGATGCAGTTATGGAAACAGCCAACAAGGGGTACCTTTTTATTCAGTGGGGGTAGGCAGGGTACTACAAGCTCCATAGAATATCAGAAGTTAATTCTCTCCCACCTTTTTCATAATGAGTTGTGTCAAATAGCTGACAGAGAAGACAGCATGATGATGCAAAGGTATCCCAGAAACGACAGCACCCTCTGAATGACCAAGATGATGATGAGAATTATGCTAAGCGACTGAAGAAAAAATCGGCAGGTGTTTTCAAATGAACTGACTCATTATTCGTTAAATCCTGAACTTATGTTTACGTGTATCTGAAAAATGAATATTTTCCGAATTTCCATTCTAGTCTAAAAAGAACACATAATCATTATTGTTAATTAAGTGTTCTGCTTACTTAATTCCTTCCGGGCACATTTCAGATGACCTTTGGAAGTATTAGTGAACCTTCTAATTCACTCTTTTCACCCGGTGGCCATCTTGGATTCAAAGCAAGGCAATAATTATTTGTTTTTTTGCTAGGTTAGTCTCACACTGAAGGATATCAGAATGAGTTTAGCCTTGCAAAAACAAAGGATTGCCTCACTTTGAATCCAAGATGGCCACCAGGTGAAATGAGTTAATCGTGCATTGTTCCACACCTACTAGTGAAACTGCTGACAAGCAAGTACAAAATACAACAAAAGCCTTATATGCTATCTTTTAAAGCATGAAACATAATTATGATAACTGTTGTGTAAGTGATCAGTGGTTGACCATGTATGCTATATCCCTTCATTGAAATCCTACAAAAATGGCACCAAAAAAGAAATGATACGAAAATAAATAAAAACGAAATTTGAATTTCAGAAAATTCCATTTGAAGACTCTCTGTGCGTTTCTAAGATGGAGCCAACTGATACTGAAACAAAGAACAGAAACGAGAAAGTAACCATCAACACAACATATTATTTCAAGTAAAATATTTCACTGAAAGAAATATACATATCTGATTAACATTGAAATATGAATGTTAATAATATTATTAGTGATACTTGTGTAATAAATATAAATGGATCATTGTAAATTAATGTGTTCAGTTTCATCTCTTGCAGTCTGAAAGATTGGATGTGAGTTTCTGTCAATCCCAATAAAGTTATTGCTTTCTACTACTTGTACTCTTTTTCTGATATTTATTACTTTGGATTGGCTAGCAAACTGATTTTTTGGGAAGTACAGCAGTTGATAATAACCCTCAAGAAGAAGTGGATACTAATGTAAGTTAATGTAACCTTTATGTAATAGATACAAAATGTGTGGCCATGCTTTATGGGATTTCAGACAAACTCGAGCTGAAAACGAGAGTTTGTAAATTCCATAAAGCACAGACACAAATTTTGTATCGCACTTATCAAACGTCTAGATGTATAGAGTTATGGTAAAAATCAGTTATTTTGCCGATACAACTTATTTTGGCCGAGAAAATCGAAGCAAAAGTTTATGTAAATCAGGATGAAATCTCTAGCAGATTTAAAGATCACTTATCGCTTAGTGATTTCCTTTGCTTCATGAATTAGTAATAAGTTTGATAAAGTTTGATCCAACTTTAGATCAAGTAACTTTTCCCTTTCAAAACATATATTGTCAACAACTACTGGTGGATGTTGACAGTATGATTCTCTCGTCAGGTTTTTATACTTATTGAAGGCCTTGCATTATGTTACTATTAATCTTTAACTTATATTTACTAGTCACTATTTGCTATTTTGGTTTTCAGAAACCCAAAATTAGTCAGTTGTTTCTTTTTTGCCTAATTCAGCTTACATATCCACAGGTGTAAAAAACAACTCTTCCAATATCCTCCTATCCAAACCTCGTGCTCTGTCAATACCCTATATATATATATATATATATATATATATATATTGTAGGGATATGAACACATCAGCTACCTTAGTTCTGATGACATCAGGGCCATTTCCAGTCAGAAAGTGTCAGTTCCAGTGAATTTTGATGAAACTTCCAACAAACTTATGCAACAGCTAATAACATCCAGCAGAGATTCATTTAACAGTGAAGAAATCTCGTACATCAGTAAAGCGAGTGCTAATGAGTACCACCAGTCAATGGAAGGCAAAACAGGAGTAATTTCATTCCATGTCGATAGCTGTTGTATTAATCATGAAGTAATTTTCCACAGATCAGACAGCCGTACGTGTTTCTAAAGAAATCCTCCAGTGCAAGGCCTACCTCAATCCCAGCAGGTTCGAGTTTGTAATAGAATATCAAGCCATTAACTCATCAGAACGTCGCCGAATCCGTTTCTTTTTCAACCATGTGATGGGGATGAGCATTTCCAATAAATCCCTCACTGCTGATGTTTGTAATCTCCCACAGTTTGAACGAAAGTCAAGGTAAGAAGGCAACCGAGAAAGTTTAGTGTTTCCGAACAAGTGGGATTCCGAGACCAGTTGGCTTTCACAATCAGGTTCAACCCCAAACAACAGAATTGTGATCACTTTGCATGAGCCAGAGAAGTTGAAACTACTGGAAAAGCTGTCCATTGTCAAAGTACTGGCATGTGCTCTGGAAACCTCTTTGTTGGACAACTATCCACATTTTGTTCCTTTTGTTCGGGAAGATCCTTACGAAAGGTTGCCGATCCTAAAGGACGGCAACATTGGTTCGTGCTGCCCAGCTGGCCATTCTTGAAGTTGCTCAAGATCCTCGAAGTCGGGAAGATATTCCGTTTGTGGTCAAAATGTTTCAAGGGATCGAGAGGGCTTTTCGTAGCAAGCTTCGTAAACGTCTGGGCCATGCTTCTTCCGCCGATACTGTCACGAAGAATAAACTTCTGTAACAAGGTAGAATCCATGATAGATAAATTTCATTTCTGTTTCACTGGTAATGTCTTCCAAAGTACATAAAATTAATCAGCTATTAGAGTTGACACACGCACATGGTAAAGCCGCCATGTTGTTTTTATCAAACAAACAAGAAAACTAAGCACGCAGGGTTGTATGGAATTGATTCTTTTCTTGGAAACGCGATTCGCAATTTCATTGGCTAACGGGTATTCGCGAGATCACCTGGTTTACATTTTTATCTTTACCAAGCTAAGGATGAAAAATATCGTGACTGCCTGGGCGTTTGCAATCCACCGCACCGAAAAAGATGGCGGCTTCTCCTTTTACCCACAATTCTTTGCGCACGAAAATCTTTAAATCCGTTTTAAAATCGTTATAGAGAGGTTTATAATCTTAAAAACAAGCCAGTACAAGTACTGTTGCCAAAACACTGTCATTTAAAAGACTAGAGGATTTCTATGTGTTATTTTGACTGTTTTAGGTTCGCTAGGGATTGTGGTCAAGTGGACAGCCGCCATCTTTTCCGTTAAGGTGGACACCATTTACCTGTTCCTCAGCGTACTGAAAAATAAAAACATTTGTGACAAGGGCTAAGAACGTTTTCCTATTTGTTTCGATGCCAGAATAATTCAAAATAAAAAAAGAGGATATTAAACGGCGGTGTGAACCTCGAGAGTCAAAATATTTGACGAGTAAGCACAGCGAACGTGTGAAATGTTTTGGACTCGAGAGGATACATTTGATATCTTCAAATGAACCAACGTGTAATTTCATTTTAATTCATGAACAATTAAACTGCTCTAAGAACTCTTCTCTATTCGTTTTACTTAATACTACTGTCAGTACAAACTTCCTTCGTGAACTATCGAAGCTCTTATGTCTCTCTTTTCTCTTAGTTGAAGTCCAGAAATCCTTAGAATCTTAGATATTATTTTGGTGTTTTTTTCCCGGAATGTTCATTTTAATTTCTTGCTGCTCGTTTAAGCTGTTTACATCTTCCTCTGTGATTTTCACAAACCTGGTTGACACAAACCTTTGTAGTTCAAAAGGAGGCAAGCGTGGCTTATTTTCCATATCTCACTCCAGCGAGTCAAATATGGATCCTTTGAATGGTTTAGACATGATAAAACACAAGAGACCATATTTGGTGCGTTACGTTCTTCTGCATATTTCGTGCGTTATTTGCAGAATTATATAATATATATGAATAATATTGTTGGCCTCTCGCAGCTACTATTACCCGCAGATCGACCGGGTGCCGAAAACAGTGCAACTCCATCACATACAAGATTCAGACGTCGAGTCTTTACTTTCCATCTGAATCTTACTGGGAGTCAATTGGTGAAGACATCAAGCAGCTGTTTGTTGAGTACAACACAAGCGCTACTGATGACAACAGGAAAACCTTCCGTGAATGGCACAGGTTAGTCTTAGCCCGCGCACGAGCGTTAAAAACGCATGCGTCAATACAAGATACTAACAGGTGTGGGCTAGCACAACAAGCGACATTCCCAGACCGAAGTGGGAGTAGCTGGAAGTTTGGTTTTTGGGTCAAAACTTTAACACAAATACTGATGGTCTCCTGTGAATCGAACTACACTGTAGTTTATCCGTTTCGCGCAGTTGCTTGTCCGGGACAACGTTTTTGGAATAGCTGTATATCTAAACCAGTTAATTAAGGCACCTGCATGACAACGAAAATAGATAAAGAAGCCATATGAAACAAAGTTCAAAAGAATCACAAAGTTTTGGTGTTGTTTTATAAAGGGACTATTTTTGAAATTTCCATACTGATTTTTACGATATTACCTAAACTTTGTCAAGAAGTTTGTGTTCTATTGTAAACTGAAGGTACTTGAACACAATCCAACACTTGCACATACTATTGCATGTAAATAGCACAACAAGCTGTACTAATTTGATCAATATTTAGATCTAGGCGTTTAGATTTTTCTGTGGCTTTAGCTAAACGGAAAGAGCACACCGGTATATTCGTTGTCAACTAAGGTAAGGGTTATTTTAGATGAGTGTGTTTGAATGCTCGCATGAAGTTAGCATTGCCTTTCTTCGGGAGTAGTAATTGTTTTGTCTTTACTCGCCAGGAGTCGATTTGCAATGATCACAGTTTACTTAAACTCCATGGTAACCGAGATAACCACAGAGGTCCCCGCCTACGAATTAACAGATTTGGCAAGTAAGTATATCTAAACGGTATCAAGAAAATATGCGTTACTGAACGGAACTCCTGCGCACTCTAAAATAATCCATTTAAGAAAGCACGTTAAAATATAGCTTGCTACGTCTTTGGCGCCATGTTTTAATGCGTGTTGATGCGATTTTAACGTTGAATCAAAGGCTAACCATCCTCACATTTGTATTTAATCACTGTGTAAATAATAAAGTATCGTTTTCAATTGACTTGATTCTGCTCTGTATATGTTGATTTAGTTGGTTGTTTACGCGCGCGCTCATAATACAGCTCGGGCTTCCTGTGACTTAGGTGTATGCATACAGCTCGGACTTCCTGTGGCCCATCTCGCAGTACACACAGTAGAATCAAGTCAAAACGATACGATATATATGGCAGTACATATATTTAGATTTTAGATTAGACAGGCGAATCTTTGTTTACGTTGTTTCCTCATTAGCATACATCAAACTTCAAGCGACGTACATACAAACAAACAGAGTCCATAAATCGAAACATATTGGTACACTTGATAATCACCGAAACTTTGAGAGTGATATGATAAATATATTTTGAGGTCTCTATTGTCCCATACTTACTTGTCCCTGAGTGATACCATCCTCCTCTCAGACATCATAGTCATGTCGGATTTCCAGCTGATCTCTTTGTATCCATTCACGGTGTCATAGTCGTTCTACCCACCCTCTTTTTAACGTTTCCTTTCAGGTGATTTCGGTGGCAACCTGGGGTTATTTCTTGGTTGCAGTATCCTAACCGTGTGTGAATTCCTCGATGTTATTATCCTCATGAACCTCTCACGATGTGCTACCAAAAAACAAGTGCGGGCTTTATAAATCATTAACAACATTAAAAATATAGCGGAATCGTCAACATCCATAACTGCCGAGAATAGGCCTTTGTAGGAGACATTCACGTGTTGATATATCACTTCAATAACCAATGAATTAAACTCGTGGATCCCATGGGAATGGCTTTACTGGATGCCAAACAAACGTCAAAAACGCTGTTTTAGAAAGATCGACAATCGATTAGAGGTGGAAAATAGCATTTGCAAACAGGTTTTGCTAATAACATCACCGATCTCATACTAGTGCGTTTAAAGGGGCTGTGTCACTGTAATAGACTTTACATTCGCATTCCGGGACGGAAGCAGCTATTTACACCGATTTTGATATTAACCAACGAACCACTCGGCCATGTGGGATTCTTAAAATCAAAACAAATATGCAACAATGACTAACAAACAGTGTATATAAACAGTCTCCAGGGAAAATCCTTTCAATCAAGCATTGAGGGAGGGAAGTTTAACTGTTTGTATCCAATTAACAGCCAACAACCGAGCGATTACTCGATACATGCGCAGTACCATGACATAGCCCCTTTAAATAAATGAAGTCAGATCTGTTTTGCCACGCAGTACAATCAAGTGACTATATCCTGCAAATGGCCCATGATCTGGTTGTTCGAAGCAAGGGTAACTTTATCCCCAGGATAGCGCTAAATCTGTAATTATAATCTGTACAATTTACCGTCGGGTTAGCGATTTAATCCCAGGATAGCGCTTACCCTGGCTTCGAACAACCGGGTCCAGGAGGTTGGAGGCTTGGAACGAGCCAGTTGGGTCTTGACACTTTAGTTTCTTCGGATCAGCTACGTCATTGGCGTTCTAGACCCTAGTAAACAACGGACGTCGTGGTTTTCCATGGAAGTGAAAGGAATCAGAAAGAAAATTAGCATGACTTACAGCTATGGTAACACTTTTAAAGGGGTAGGAAAGATAACAGAGCAGCACCGGATAACTGTGTGTTTCGGAAACAAAAAACGGTGTGCAATATTGTCTACGTACTGTGCGCAATTGTTAACGAGGTTCAAGCCGTCTCGTACCATGTAATTCCCTTGCAAGGGAAGACAAGTTAAAGTATTAACGAGATTCAAGGCGTCTCGTACCATGGGATTCCCTTGAAAGGGAAGACAAGTTAAAGTATTAACGAGGTCCAAGGCGTCTCGTGCCATGTTATTCCCTTGAAATTAAAGGGAAGACAAGTTAAAGTATTAATGAGGTTCAAGGCGTCTCGTACCATGAGTTTCCCTTGAAAGGGAAGACACAAGTTAATTAAAAGTGATCTGTGTATTAATACGTGAGTTATTTAAATTAACACTAAAACGAAACACACGACCTCTCTTCGTACGTATATACCTGCCGTTATACAGCCTCGTTTTCAATTGTAGCTACTTAAAAACTCTCGTGAAACTATAGAAGAAATAATGTGATTCGCTGTACTCTGGATGAAGTGAAGACACGTACACGGCTTTTTTGCTATGGTATAATAGATGTAACTTTTTTACCGCCTCCCGGTTACCCGGGGGGAGGGTGGAAACTCCCCTATTTCAAGTGATAGAGGTGATCGGTCGTATCTTTTAGGGGTGGTCTCCGTCGCCCCCGTACCATGCATTTAGGGCCGGGTCCTTTGATAAAAGCTAATTATGCAACGCAAGTCGGTACCTTTTAGGATATAATTTCATTTCTCAAATTGAATGATTGACAATGCTTTGGAATCATTCAATTTGAGAAATGAAATTTATATCCTAAAGGTTACCGACTTGCGTATGCTTAATTAGCCTTTTAGGTCAAAAGCATTGACTTCTAGGCTCTTTAATGCCATCGGCTTACGGGGGCGACGGAGACCACCCTAAAAGCTCCGACCGATCACCTCTATCACTTCAAATAGGGAGTTTCTCCCCCCTCCCCCCCCCCCCCCCTCGGGCCCGTTTAGCTCTGTGGTTAATCAGGTCGAGGGTTCAAAATCCTTGATAGACCATTACACTCAGGGTTTTAAAACTGAGTAGAAGATGCTGACTGTGTGAATAATCTCGTTCACGAACTACAAATCGGATTAGGCCTTCACGTCTTCTCCGATAAGGACGTAAAAATTGTATTATACAATACTCTTTGATCGCATGATGCATTTCTCCGATATGATCCAGAATTGCGTCCACTTAAAGTGCGAACCACACTTTTAAAAGCACTGCTTATATATTTAACTAAGTATCATCGTTTGCAGCTATCAGTTACGTGCTGATATTAATATAACTTCAATAACGAATGAAATGAGCTCGTGATCACATGGGAAAGGCTTTACTGGATGGCAAACAAACTTCAAAACTGACGCTGTTTTAGAAAGATCGACAATCTATTGGAGTTTACAAACAGGTCATTTTCAGTTTTGCCAATAATCCCGGCTACCGCGATCTCGTGCAAGTGCTTTTACGATTGTTTTGCCATCCAGTACAACCACGTGATTGTCTAACTGCAAAAGGCCCATTGGCTCTGAGTACATGATTGGCATGTTTTTCAATATGTCGTCTTTCTTCTCCGCACTATGATGTTCTATAGGTGCTTGTTTAATTCTGGCACAAACAAGGTCTTCAGACTACCCTTAATAAAGACTCTCTGTCGACTGTTATTCTAGTTGATAGATTAAGCATCGTGACCACATGACCACGCTTTTTCCACCCTTGCAGTTTGCAGTTTGCCGTTTACGGTTTTCCAATTTGTTGTGAACGTAGTAATTGTTTTCCATTTTTCTAATAGATATATTTTGTACTTTGACGGAGAAAACTTAACCAAAGCCAGGCGTTTCCCGTACAATGTGGTGCTTAATCTCTCTAATACCTTTTCGAAATACTAAAAATAATACTAAATTATATCGCTACAAATGTCATATCATATGGAATTCGCTCAAGTCACGCAAAACGTAATGCACCTATAATGTGAATCCCGATGGGGGTCGGGGGGGGGGGGGGGGGGGGGGGGGGGGTGCAGGCAAGGGGCGAGGACTTGATAGATTTGGTTACCCCGAGGGAGAGGATTTTTACATAGTTTTCCCGTCCCAGCCCAGGGTGGGGCTGTTTGTAGGCACAGTAAGGAAGATAGGGAAGTGAGGTGGGGAATTGTGATACTTTTGACCAAAGGTGTTGTCCCAAGAACGTGGATTTTTTGGAGGTAAAAATGTCAAATCCCCACTCCTTGCCTGCCCCCTCAGGATAACATTGATAGGCGCATAAATGTCAACAAAGGGCCTTCAAGAGTCATGTCAAACTAGTTATAATGTTCATATTTTGTTGTTATATACGTGTACTATACTGTTATGACCTGTTCTGTTTAATAAACAGTTGTTGTTTTAAATTTAGAATGTTCTCCGGGTAAATAAAATGTATTATTTTCTCTGTGAGAATAGAATCAATTTAATTTACCCCGGAGCCTCGTACTGAAACCTTAAAAAAGTTCAAATATAATGCATTTAGCAAAGTTCATATATATATAACGCATTTAGAATATGCTCATATATTAAAATATTTTTTTAGATAAGGCAAGCGACAAAATTAAAAAGCGATGTGATGTGATGTCAATCCTTTTGTGATCAAACAAAAAGGCTACTAATTAAAAAGAAAACAAATGACACTCACAATGGTTATGATAAACAAATTGCCATCACGTTCATTCCAAAAAAGTAATTAAGATAAGCAGGCTACAAAGTTATTTCTTTTCTGCAGCTTCTTACGCGTTCAGTTCTTTTTAAGATAGTACTACTGGAAAGCAGTCCCATTCTGGATATCACTTGATAAACTGAAGCTGGTGAAACGCGAAGTAAGTAAATCTCAAGGCCATCATGCAGCATTGGAAGTCCCCCCTTCTTCGCGCGTTGTTGTCCTTACGCCTCCTAGCACGGGCGCCATTTCCCACTCTCATTTAGACGAGCGTGAAGGGAACTAGTGCGAATAGGATACTAATCATATGTCTGCCTTTCTCCATTTCAAGATTGTGGTTACTGATTGTCAATGTTGTTCAGGCGATTCTGTGCTTCAACATACTGACTTTTCTCAGATAGTTTTCACAAGTGAAATATTGTTTAAATTGTCGTTCAGAAATGTTCTAATTTTGTTACTTTGTTGTGGATCTTTGCGTTCGTCGTTATGAACTTCACTTAGCCATATTTGGAATTCATTATCTTTCATTCTTTGTCTTACTAGGAGGAAGCCAAGATTTGAGTAAATGTACATTTTGTTGTTCGACAGATAATGTCTATTATTTTTTACTTCAGTGCTACACTTTTACTTCATAACCGAAAATGTCATTTGATTAATTTCATCCAAAATTTAATGCTTCCGTGTTCTGAGTCAGTTCTTAACGGGTAACTCCAAGATTGTGTTTCATAAACATCCTAAACAAGAGTGTCCCCCCTCAATTCAATAAGGCACAGTTCTGGACGCGCAATTTGTGTAATCTAAAGTTCATATATAATGCATTTAGAAAAGTTCATATATAATTCATTTAGAATATGATTGTTTATATGTTAAAATAATTTGTTTAGATAAAGGCATGCGACAAAATTAAAAAGTGATGAATTAAGATATACATGTGATCTGAATCCTTTTTTGATCAAACAACAAAGCTACTAATTAAATAGAAAACAAATGAGTCTCGCCATGGTTATGGTAAAAAAAATTGCACATCATGTCACATTACGTTCATTCCAAAAACGTAATTAAAATAAGCAGGCTACAAAGTTATTTCCTTTCTGCTTTAAATCTAGTATTATCATGCAGCTTCTTACGCGTTCAGTTCTTTCAAGATAGGACTACTGGAAAGCAGTCCCATTCTGGATATCACTTGATAAACTAAAGGTGGCGAAAAGCGAAGTAAGTAAATCTCAAGGACATCAGCATTAGAAGTCCATTGGCGATGGACTCCTGCTTTCATCATTCAATCTGTATAATATAGTAGTTATATAAACAGGGTTGTGGTAATTGAATCATGCCTCGCCAAACCACCCTAAAAGAAGCTGAATTATCAAGTCATCCTATATATGCAGCTATGACCAGCAATCTGAGAGTTAAGAAGCTAAAGATAAAATATTAACTTGGCTATCGCTCTAATTTGATGTAACTTGGTCCCTATTAAAACTAAAACCGACATCATAAAGATTCGTACTTTTCAGTGGGGATTTTTTGGCCGATCATTGATATTTTTTGGGCCATGTATTTCCTGATATTGAAGAAGAGTATTAAACACAAGATACCGTGAGATATGTGCTTCTTTCGTCCCCTTATTTTTACGTAAAATGCGAAACTTATTGACTCGTAAATGGAAGTAAGGGTTAATTTGAAACTATCAAACATTTTTGTTTTGGTACAAAGTCCCCGGCAGAGACGTTTGTTTGTGACATCTAAATGGTATTTTGGCAATGATCACTGAGTTAGACTGTGTAGATGAAGCTAGATGGGTATACTTATTTAGGGATAACCCCTGGCCAGTTTTCTGGCGGTTTTAAACGTGCCTAAAACCTTTGTATAATAAAGCCTTACGGGCTTATTACAGTCTGTTTAAATGCTTCTCTAATGTAGAGAATGTACCAGTTAGAGTGCTGTTGAAGCTTTACTCTTCGGTTGTAGCCCCAGTGTCAAGGGCACCCAACGAAGTTTTCGGTTAAAAAGCTGTTTGGGAGAGTAAGTTAGCCTAAAACTTTCGGATTTGAAAAAATTGTCCCTAGAAAATTGTTTTCTGAAATACTGGCTAGAAAATTTGTTTTCAATCCCTAGAAAATTATAGAAGAAAAGAGAGACTAAAAGGTTTCCCCTAAAATATTCGTACGTCCCAATTCGTCTGATCAATAGAGTCAGAACGATCCAAAAGAACCCCTAAAAAATTCGTACCTCCACAAAACTTTGCAACATGAAGTTACTTGGGCTAGAAAATTCTTGCTTATGTTCTAGACTACTAACAAATTCGTAGGCCGGGAATATTTTGCCATAGTATTTTCGGTTGACGCGATTTCCACCTAGAAAATCCGAACAGCTAAAAGCTTTCTAGAATACGTTAAAAGACATAGTAGGCGCCTTAAAATGGCTAGATGAGCCGCAGACAACTGGTTTCAAACGAATTTCAAAAAGTACTCGTTGGGTGCCCTTGCAGTGTTGATGTATGGTTGTTATATTGGGTGTACGTGTGTATCAGTACATGTTGGGGGGAAATATCTAGTTGCGATCACTTTAAGCAGAATGTTTTTAACATCGTTATTGATACAGAGAAGCTTAATTTGAAATTTTGCAAGCGTGTTTTGGGCGTTTATTCTAAAGCTACTAATTTAGAAGTATATGCGGAGTTAGACAGAGTACCTATGATAGGACAGATTTTCTATCCTAGATTTTCACGTGACGTCATCAAAAACCTAAAATTGTTCTTTATATATATTCTAGACATCGATAACGAAAGCCTACACAGAAATTTTCACATCGATGGGGTGTATTGTGCCGGAGCAAATAAATTTTGAATTTTATGACTGAACCAACCCAGCGTGTTTTCCGGAAGGCATAAAAATCCATGTAATTGTGTCAAATTTTTTTTTTTAACTTGATAAATCTTTAAAAGTTGCATTCAAAGAGTTTTGAAGTGAAACCCAATGATTTTAAGGGGAAATTCAGTTTTATTTGTATTTTCGTTTTATCGCCGCCAATTGTTTGTGTCCCAAAGAAGGACACAAAGATGCATGGCGGCCGCATACAAAGTATTGTAAAGTTGTCGTACATTCATTGGCCCACAGCTTCGTTAGGAAATATCTAATCTTCCAAAATTTGGGTTATAAGTGTATTGTTGGTAGTTCTACAAGAACCAAGATGTTTTATTTGATTTTATCAATGCAAACCAATTTTGCGATCACGTGTCATGACGATGACAACCACCAATTTTAGTGGTGAAGACGGAGTGGTTTTTGTAGCAGCGGGAAATTACGTACATTCAATCAAGTTAAGTCTAGTTTTGGGTTTGAAAAGTATCTTTATTATATTTCAAGAATTAAATATCGTATTGGAAGCTGTGACAAAACGGAGGATTTCCGCGCAGGAATAGAGGGAAGAGGGTGAGACTTCAGAAAAAATACCTTCAGCCCCTAATATTATTTGATACGCTTGATGTCATGCGTCTGTCAATCAGCTGTCGGATTAACAACTGGAGCGGTAAACATTCACTTGAAAATCGCTCCACTAGTTTGACAGCTCAACGGTAATAATCTGCGGCATGGGTTTTATTGTTTCTGAAGAAAATCTATCACAGCATTTATTTACAGGGTCCGTAGATTTTAAGTGTTTTCTTTCTTGATATTTATATTAGTCGTTCCTGGGAAAGAAAGCATGAGAATAAGCGAACGGTTGTTTTGGCTTTTCAATTACATTACCAGAAATCACGGACAAAATGGCGGATAGCTCGTTATGCATAGCTTTTGCAGAGCATTTAAAAATGGGCGACACTTACAAAGAAATGTGTGGGACCAAACATAAAATGTTTTATAGCCTTATCTCTAGGAAAGCTTTCACTTTGTACGCCTTCTCGTTTCAAACTCAGGGCTCATAGAAACTGACTATTGAAACTGACTGGTTTAGACTTAATGTTAGGTTTGTCAACTGATCGTCTATGTTCGTTGAATCTGTCTTTGAGGCGTCGTTTGGTTTCACCTATGTATTGGAGGTGACAGAGATTACATTGTACCATGTATATTATTTTTTTAGAGTTACAAGTGATATGCGAATGGATTAAACGGGTTTCACCTGTGGAATGGAAAGTGTATTGTTTAAGACCGTTGACGATGTAAGGGCAAGTGGCACAATTTTGTCCGCAACGGAATGAGCCAAGTGGGAGTGTGCGCGTGGAATGATTAGTAGTGTTATTGGGTAATTGTGATTTAACTAGAAGGTCACGAAGGTTAGGACAACGTCGGTGGGAAACGAGAGGAAAGCTAACAAAAACGTTTTTGCAACGATCGGATGAAAGTAGTATATTAAGATGTTTGTGAATTATACGAGAAATGTTAGGAAGTGCTGGGCTATAAGTGGTAATGAATGGTATACGTTGTGAGTTTTGCGAACGTTTAGTATGTAACGCGTCGTTACGAGCAATGTCAGCAGCGCGCTTAATTTGTCTGTTAAGAAATGTGCGGTTATAACCTCGTTGGAGGAGATAAGTTTTCAATTCGTTAGTGCGGAGTTTAAAAGCGTTGTTGTTAGAGCAAATGCGGCGGAGACGGAGAGCTAAACTAAAAGGGATAGCTTGTTTAGTGTGCAAGGGATGGCAAGAGGAGTTAAGAAGATATTGGTGTTTATCAGTGGGTTTAGTGTAAATATCAGTTTCAATGTAACCGTCACGCAAGGAAACGGTTACGTCAAGAAATGGTACATGAGTAAATGAATGTGATGAGGTGAACTTGATAGTTGGATGAAGATTATTAAGAAAATCAATGAAAGTGTATAAATGATCTTGACCCTCGGTCCAGATCATGAAAATGTCATCAATGTATCTTAACCAAGTGTGTGGTGTGTAAGGAGCCTGAGAAAGGGCGTTATTTTCAAATTTACCGAGGAATAAATTAGCAAAAGAAGGAGCCATTCTAGTACCCATGGCTGTGCCATGAATCTGGAGGTAATGTGTGTTGTTAAAAGAGAAATTATTCATAGAGAGGATCATGCGTATTAAGTTACAAAGTGTATTAGTAGGAATATCTTTGTTAATACGAGTTTGTAGGAAATGATGACATGCATCAATACCATCTTTATGAGGAATGTTAGTATACAAGGATGATACATCTAGAGTTACAAGAATGGCATTATCAGGAAGTTTACCAAGGTTAAGGAGTTTATTAAGAAAATCAGTGGTGTCTTTAATGTACGAAGGGAGAGAAGAGACAAGAGGTTTGAGATAAAAATCGACGAATTCAGAAATGCGTTCAGTGGGATGGCTGTTAGATGAAATTATGGGGCGTCCAGGATTACCAGTTTTATGTATTTTGTGTAAAATGTAGAAACGTCCAGGTTTAGCATTAGTATGTATGAGGTACTGTTTAATTTTAGCGTCGATTAAGTTCTCATTAGACATGCGATGGACATAGAAAGTAATGCGTTTTTGTATGTCGTTAGTAATATCTGCGTCGAGTTGTTTGTAGAATTTAGTGTCACTAAGTTGTCGGTTACATTCGTTGATGTACCAGGTTTTGTCCATCACGACAGTACCAGAGCCTTTGTCAGCGGGTTTGATTACTATGTCTTGTCGATTAGTAAGTTGACGTATGGCTTGGCGTTCGAGTGTGGATAAGTTATCGGAGATGTGATTAGGTTTAGTAGTAATTATATCCTGTTGAATAGCGTTTAAGAAAGCATTTAAGGCAGGTTCCCTGTCTACAGGGGGAGTCCATGAACTTCTGTTATGGAATGGGTTACGGGGGGTGGGATCAGAGCTGTAGTCGTGAAAAAATTCAGGGAGTCGCATGCGTCGAGCAAAGTCGTTAAAATCAGCTGTTACTTCCGGCCAGTTGATGCGTTGTGGTGTAGGGCAAAAGGTTAAGCCACGAGATAGAACTAAAGTTTCTTCATTAGAGAGTGGTGTATTACATAAATTAATGACAGCAGTGGTATCTAGTCTAATATTGATCTTTTTGTTTTTACGTCGATTGCGTTTTTTGTACGTGTTATTAACAGGAGTAAGTATGGGTGAATTATTCATAGGAGTAACGTTAGTACGATTATGCCGTGTATAAGTGTTAGTCATGATATTATGATTATATTTATTAGTTCTTCTATAGGAGAGGGTAGACTAAGTCATGGAATCAAGTTTATGTATAAAAAAGGTAAATGTTTCAGGAGTACAAACTTTACGTAATTGTTCCTTGTGATGACAAAGTTCCGTTTCTAGAGATTTTATTTTCTTGCTACATTCCCTACGCAGTAACTTGAGGTGTCGGTGAGCGGTAGAGCAAACAATGTTATTCCAGTGTCTGTAAAACCAATAATTGGAAGTAGTGAAAGCTGGTATACATCTAGGTAGAAGTCCTTTGGGTATAATATTGTTATCCATAAAATATGTATAGTTTAGTAGGTGATGGCGATATCGAACGAGCTTCAATTGAATTCTTTTGGTAATGTTGAAGAGTTTAGTAAATCTGGGTGTGGGAAGGTCGTTGTTGTCGTTGGCGATGATAGTAGTAGGAGATGGAGTAGGACCAGGATTAGGCTGGATATCCATGCACATCATGAGGTTGGAAGTATAAGTCAGTAAGACGAGGAAAAACGTGACGCTGAGTAGTCCTTTAGGTAAGGTGATATTACGGCAAGTCGTGTCGATATTATTACCAGTTGTCCGGGTATCTGTAGTGTAACAACCAATGCGAACTCTCCATGAGACAATATCGATGCCCATTTTAGCATGAAAATTACAGGAATAAACGGATCTATTCAGACCTACGGCTCAAAATAAATGTAAAATGACTCGCGAATAAGCAAAAACCGTGGACGAATATCCTGCTTGTTGAACGTTGGATCTGTATGAAGATCTAAACAGCCAAATAATAATAAATAGAAGCGAGAAGTCCAAGGACTATAGCAAAGCTGAAACAACGTGTATAGTTTTAAACGTACTATATTTCGGCTAGCCAAACTAGCCTTCTTCAGGTACTAGATGTTGTAACTAGAGAGTTCTAAAATAGGGGGTTACAATATATAGGATTTCACAATATATAGGATTTCACAATATGTAAATAGGAAGTGACGCAATGGAACGGATACTGGTAAAAAATGATGAAATAATAAAGTGATGTAGATAATTTGATGAATCCAGTCACGTTTCCTTCGGTCAAAACAGATGCGTATTTTTAGCCAAAAGTTGCCATACATTAATTGTAAATTGCCGAGGAGTACATCCCAAACTTCCATGTAGTACTCGCTAATTGTACTGGCTGTTACAAGCCTAGCAATACGTCATTTGTATTTTGCGACCGCAAGGCCGGCTGGGTATTCGCTTGAGAACATTCCCAACTATCTTTTGCATCAATTGATCACGTGACGATCTCCCCATAGCAACGCCTGTGTGGAGGGCAAGCCATTCTAACATTCCTTTACAACACTGAGAGAGAGCGCGAGAGACGTGAAACCTCAATACTAGAAGTTCTGCCGGTTCCTTTGTTATTCGTTTTCAGCCCAAATTTATCAGAAATATTTAGCTTTAAATTTAAAAGTTCAGTGTTATTAGAGGATTTTAAGAGCCGTAAGACGATCAGAAATACTCCTTCTGAAGCCAAAAACAAACCGGACTCTGCGACAGTTCGTAACTTATTAAGTAACTTATTAGGGCGACAGACATGCAGCCTGTGCTATGGATCTAGTCAAGAGAGTGGAGGAGATTGATGCAGAGGTATTTGGAGATGTCGGTCAGCTAAACTGTGAACCAATAAATATTCAACTAGATGACCAGGCAGAACCATACTGTGGCAATATACAGCTAGAAGAGTTGCTTTTCCTTTAATTGATGCCAAAAGTGGAAGATGAACTGAAGAGAATGGAGGAAGCTGGTATCATAGAAAGAGTGACTGGACCGACAGATCTAGAGTGGTGTGCACCAATGGTGCCTGTCCAAAAGAGAAATGGAAAGCTCATGATCAGGATATGCGTGGACTTGAGAAAACTTGAACAAGGCGGTGAAGCGAGAGAGGTTTGTGTTGCCGACCCTAGAGGATGTTGCTCCACAACGTACAGGTGCTCAGATCTTCTCCAAGATAGATTCCTCGAGTGGATTCCGGCAGATCCCACTACATCTAGACAGTGCCAAGTTAACCATCTTTATAACTCCATTTGGGCGATACTGTTTTAGGAGGCTCCCATACACTTCAGCCCCGGAAATCTTCCAGCTCTTAATAACAGACCTATACTGAAGAATCAGGAAGGCTGTTCTGCAATCATGGATGAGTGTGATAATCTATGGGAAGTCAAAAGAGGAACATGATGAGAACTTGCAGAAAACACTCCAGATCTATGGGAGTCAGGTCTGAAACTAAACAAACTAAGCCAAATGTGAGGCATGTAAAGACAAGTTGACTTATGTTGGTCATGTGATCAGTGCAGAAGGCATAAGCCCAGACCCTGAGAAAGTGAGGGCAATCAGAGAACTACAAGTTCGTAAGGATGTATCTGACCTTCGTAGCCGGGTTATAGGCATGATAAACTATCTCGGGAGATTCATACCCAACCTGTCTACAGAGATGCATGCCATGACAGAACTACTAAAGTCAGACAAAGCATGGGGGTGGGGACCAAAACAGCAAGAGGCCTTCGCTAAGGTAAAAGAAAAGCTTTCCAGTACAACGGTCCTAGCCTTCTATGACCCACTGAAGCCTACGGTGCATGCAGGGTCAGTGCAGATGCTAGCAGTTACGGTATCGGCGGGGTATTGCTGCAGGAACATGATGAGATCCGACCCGTTGCATTCTGCTCAAGGACCCCAAGTGAAGCAGAAGTTAGGTATGCCCAAATAGAAAAGGAATGTCTGGCAGCATTCTGGACTTATGAGAGGTTGGCACGGTATTTGCTACCAACCTTCACGCTTCTCACCGACCATAAACCGTTAGTGCCACTGATAAATCACAGAGATTTAGACAATACACGTTATCCAGGAGTCCTCTGGAACTAGAGGAAGAACCGGACACTGTAGAAGACGTACAAGCCTATGTGGATTCGGTAGAATCAACTAGATCAGCAACTGACGGGAAGCTCGAAAGAATTAGAGAAGCAACTAGAAAGGATGCCTAGCTACAAACAGTGCTCAGTTACACCATCAGAGGGTGACCAAAGCGTGCCGAAGAAGTTCCACGTCAGATACGTGAGTTCTTCTGGGCACGGGGACACTTGTCAGTAAGTAATGGCTTTCTGACATAATTATAATAATCAACTTTATTCAAGATAGAGGTTAGACACATAACAGTATTACAACTGAAAAACCAGTGGCCCTCCTACAATTAATATCATAAAATATAAAAACTCTGAATAACAATTACAAAATATAATTAATTTACAGCAAGCTAAAAGACAAACGTATCAGTATTGGAACTATATGTACAGTGTATCTATATTAAAAATGGTAAAAATGTGACGTCAAGGCAGAGCTAATATTTAAATCGTAAAATGTTCTATATCCTTATAAGTAGCCAAATTACCTAGACTTGGTTTTCATTTTATTTCATTTGGGATCGTATTCCAGAAACGTGTAGTCGACACTACAAACGACCTCCCTCCCTCTGTCTCCCGTTTGAATCGGGGACAGACTAGGTTTAATTTTCCGTGTCTGCTGGTTCTCTCATTAACATCAGCATTCCACATCAGCATATGGGACATATACGATGGGCAGTCCCCGTACAGCCGTTTATATACTAATAAGGATGTATTTATTATTTTTTGCTTCCTGGTAATATGGGACACATCCTAGTTGTTTAAAAAGTTGGACACTATTCGCTCGTGTATCAGCACCATGCAAGTATTACACGTGCTGCACGTTTCTGGAGTCTGCAGACTTTCTGGATATTCTCTACAGAGCAGGAGGTCCACACGGTTGAAGCATACATCATTATCTGTTTGATCATTGCATTTTAGTACAGTTTCCGCTGATCAAAAGGTAGAAAACGTCTACTTTTCCGCAATACAGCGATTCGCTGTGCTAGCTTCTTGCAGAGTTTATCGACATGTTGGTGAAAGGTCAACTGATTGTAAATTGTTACCCCTAGCAATTTGTGCGAGTTTACTTGTTCAAGTTCAGTGGAATTTAACTGTATATTTAATGCAGAATGTTCCATTTTCTTGTCCAGTCGCTTGCCTGTGACAATCATAGATTTTGTCTTCGATTCATTAAGAATCATCTTATTATCTGCTGACCACTTTATGATCTCATTGATATCCTTCTGGAGTCCATCAGAGTGTGCTTGGAGAGCCGCCCTATAATCAGTTGAGTAGCTGATTGTTGTGTCGTCGGCATTTATATCAACCACGGAGTGCTGTAGTGCTGCTGGTAAGTCATTAATGAATATAATGAATAAAATAGGACCCAAAATGCTGCCCTGTGGCACTCCCAAATTTACGGCCCTTTGGGTAGAATGATACTCCTTAATGTTCACGTACTGATTTCGGCCACTCAAATAGTCACAAAGTAGGGTATCATGCTTCTCACCCACTCCTAGCAGCCTCAGCTTTGACAGTAACAGGTGATGGTCGATCAAGTCAAACGCCTTTTTATAGTCAACAAAAACAAGACCAGTAACTTTATCTTTGTCGAGGTCAAGCATAGTTATACCTACTGAGATGAGAGATGATGTTATAAATCCCATTCACATGGGTCACCAAGGGAAGCCTCAAAGTTTGACGATTTGTTTGACCTGGAAGAGAGAAAGTACCTAGTCATAATGGACTATTACTTCAGGTTCATTGAGACAACGAGTGAAGTAGTCATCCTAACGTAAGTCTGTATTTACAAGATGGGGATCCTAGAGGAGCTGGTAAGCGACAACGGTCCACAGTTCAAATCATGCAGCTAAGTTTGATAATTTCAAAGAGCAGTATGCCTGGATTTGAATATACAACTTTGAGGCCTCATCCTCGCCAAGCTAATGGCGCAGCATAAACTGCTGTACGGATTTCTAAGCGGATTCTAAAACAACAGGAGCCATTCCTAGTCCTCATGGCCTACCATGACCTAATTTGAGACACCGCGCGAATTCGAAATACAAACTCCGGGTAGGATGTCAACTCAAGAAATATCTGACATCCCTTCTCGGAAAGAAACCTCTCGAGCAAAGTGCTTATGTGATTGTTCCGGAAAACTGAAGGGAAAAACTCGTCTTTGACTTAGAAAACTTGAATAACTTGGACTGTTTACAAGAGCCGTTAATTTAAGCGCCGAGTTTGTGTCTTGTACGTTGTTTCCGAATGCTCCTCTCTTGATATTCCAATGCAATTGTAGGTAATTTAATAATCACAGGGCCAAGAAGTATTATAGTCATCAGTTCCTCTAAAGTTTTAAGGTCTGCATGTCCTGACACAAAATTGATGCTCGTATTTTTTCAACAACAGGAAACCGGAGCACACATGACTCAATCTTACCTCACTTGTCAGGAAAATCCGCTGTTGACAAGTAAACAGTGACATGTTCCTTTAGCAAATCAAAGACCGAGAAGTGTGATACGTAATAAATTATGATATACCAACCAATCATATTCGTTTCCCAGATTTCTGGGATGGAACACGATTAACGAATGTAGCTCACAGACGCTCACTTCCGTTTTTGAGTGTGAGCAGCGGCTGTACACATGTTACCATGCGCATTAACGTTATATATTTATTTCACACTGTTGACATCACATAATATCATCACAAAATAATTACATTATCACAAACTTGTTTGAAAGTTGAAAGATAAGTTTTCGGTAGGGAGCTTTAGAGTGTTTAATTTGTGTGCAGTTATGTAGTCAAAGTAGCAATGCTACCGTGAGATCATGAAGTACTCAATTTGCCTTAATTTGCTATTTTCCAAGCTACTTGGAACATTTTGAAAAACCTTATGAACAAGCCTAAGTCCAAATCGAATTATCCAGATGCCTTCTCACACAATAATACGAAGCTAACCAATAACAAATCAATTGCAAACACCTTTAATGACTTTTTCATAAACATTGGTCCTAATCTAGCATCAAAATTTAATAATGACAACCCAAACAAATTTAAACAGTATTTATCTGGCTCATATCCAAATTCATTTCATTTTTTTGAAACTGACAGATAAAATTTCCAGGCTCCTATCTGAATTAAACCCCCATAAATCAATTAGGGATGATGGACTTGCACCACTTGTTATCAAACAGTCAGCCGAACCACTAGCACCACTACTCACTCCAGAGAGTGTGGAAGACTGGCAAATAAATTAAAAATAGCCAAAGCCATACCCATTTATAAATCTGATGAGGCAACATGATTTTCTAACTACGCGGCAAACATGATTCAATATCATAACTACATATACATATATAATCGCCGTGACCCCATATAACGCACCAATACCCACCATTGCTCTCATCTGACTTGATAGCTCAGTTGGTAGAGCGCCAGACATGTAACCTGGAGGTCGTTGGGTTCGAGTCCCACTTGGGTCAGAGATTTGTTCTCTTTCCCTCGTAGGGCGTGCACACTTAGCACTACAGCTTACCACTTTAAATCACATTATTTACACTTACTAGTGCTACGCGGCAAACATGATTCAATATCATAACTACATATACATATATAATCGCTGTGACCCCATATAACGCACCAATACCCACGATTGCTCTCATCTGACTTGATAGCTCAGTTGGTAGAGCGCCAGACATGTAACCTGGAGGTCGTTGGGTTCGAGTCCCACTTGGGTCATAGATTTTTTCTCTTTCCCTCGTAGGGCGTGCACACTTAGCACTACAGCTTACCACTTTAAATCACATTGTTTACACTTACTAGTGCTACGCGGCAAACATGATTCAATATCATAACTACATATATGATTTTCTAACTACCGTCCAATCTCGATCCTCCCGATATTCTCAAAAATACTTGAAAAAATAGTCTACGATAGACTTTTAAAATACCTTAATAAATTGAACATTTTATCTAACAGCCAATATGGCTTCAGACACAACCACTCAACATATATGGCACTTATAGAATTAATTGACACACTTTCCAAATCAATCGACAACAAATAAGTTAGTATTGGTATTTTTATTGATCTATCCAAACCTTTTGATACCATCAACCACCAAATATTATTACAGAAACTAAGCCATTATGGCATCCGGGGTACACCGCAATTTACTGTCTTTAAAGATGAATCATCCTCCATGAAAACAACTAAATGCGGTGTCCCACAGGCTCAATACTTGGGACCCTCTTATTCTTAATATATATTAACGACATCTCTAACCACGTCGGGCATAACAAACGTCAAAATCGGCATCAGTGAGCGCGGACAAATAATTAAAATTAACACAATTTCTTTACTTATAGTCTCAATTTGAAGAAATATTGGTGAGTTGTTAACAAAATGAAACTACATATTTTAGGTATTTTATATTAGTATGATGACGTTGTTGTGACGTCATAAGTGATGCCTCCTTTTTTGGTGAAATTCCCCTTTAATAAACGTTACAAACAGACTACACCATCAAAGGGCCTTCATGACACACATTCATTTGGCGCAAATTTGAACACGTTCTACGACTACTACAGCAAAAGTTATAGAGGAATTACTGTTGCTATGACGTCATATTTAGTGACGTCAGGAGTCGTACCTAAATAAGGCTGCGTATTGTTAAAAAATCAAAATAAGAAAATCATGTGACTTTTGGGTGCCAGACTAGCGCATTTAGGGAAGAGGTCAAAACAAAGGATTTCGAATGGGACCCAACTTTGTCAGGGGAGGTGGTGGGTGGCGGGTAATACCCCCTACCCCTTTTTTCCTGGGTGATTTTCTCGCGTTGTAAAATAGGGATACCTGATTTTAATGCAGACACACGTTCTTCTCTGCCTGTAGAAACTATAAATATAGTTACTTCTTCAATAAGTATTTTATTCAAGAAGTTATTTGTGATCAAAAATCGAGATTTTGCCAAAATAGGTGGTGGGTTCCGGGTACAACCCCCCTTCCATCAAAATTGGGTCCCGCCAGAGTACCATTGTTTTGACCTCTTCCCTTAATCATTAAAACTCGAAAATCACTCAAAAGGATTTTTTTCTAAGGGCATGTATAAAAATGTATGACGTCATAATGACGTTGCCGAAAATAGGCCATCCCTTCATGTTGGACAACACGAATTGCTACCAAATTGTATTCTATTGTATTGTATTGTGTTGCGTTCTATTGTTGTATTGAATTGTATTGTGTTGTATTATATTGTATTTTTGGTAAAAATTCGTGTCGACCTACATAAAGGGATTGCCGTATGAATCAGTTCGTTCGCTGCAGCAGCAATTATTTAATTTCTTCTTAGGAATAAGACAGCGCTACGTTTGGCCGACAAAATAATTTACTTCAAACTGAACATCTTTGTTTCAGTACCAGAAAACACGATTATACTATGGAACTGAATAACGAAGACGAGACCTCCAAACCACCTGTCAACACAAACCAAACGGAAGAGGGGCAAAACTCAAACGAATTACTGTGGGAAGACTTTACCTCCTACTCAACTCTACATGGACTGCATTTTACTGTCCACAAAGGTTCAAGAGCAAGACAGATAATCTGGACAATATTGATGATTTGCGCAGCATTTTTCCTGGTGTACCAACTCTACTATAGCTGGAAAAAGGTAGTTGCCTACAATGTTATAGAACAGGTAGAGAGAAGAACGGAAGACACACTCGATTTTCCCGCCATTAGCATCTGTAACAGTAACATGATGCAGAAGAGTAAGATAAATGGGACAGACGCACAGAGGTATTTGGATATGCTCGAAGTGATACGGAAAAGAACGTGGAACGAAACGGAGAAAAATATTAGCAGCACGTTCGATATCGAGAAGGCGGTTCATCAATACGGCCACAATTTGACCGAAATGCTTTTGGACTGCATATGGCTCGGCTGGAAATGCAGCCCCGAAGATTTTACCACGTTTTTTGAATTTAGGGTAAGTAACGAAGTTGACGATGATTTCATTTTCTAGAGGTTTTGCTGTGTTTAGCTCTCAGTCACGCAAAAAGCACCAAGTTGATACAAATAAAAGTGTACACTGTTCAAAGTGATTTGCTTTTCATTTGTCAAGCCCGCTTCTTCCATGTGGGATACTTAAATCCATAAACGTGACGTAATTAAAATCCTTGCATGCTCTTTGAATATTTAGTCAACCATATAATAACTAACGAATAGATGAAGTGAACAATTAACGGATTCCCAAGAGTATTCATAGCAACCCAAAAATATTTAATTTATTCATTTGTTGACTTCGGCCAAAAGCGTGCCGTGTTTTACTCTCCTAATTCCTCGGAAACCGTAATATTACAAACTGATAGCATGGAATTTCGGTTGATTAGTGATTAAATGTCCCTGCGGCCTCGGGACTTCAACAAAACCTCCCTCGGCTTTCGGGTACATTTAATCACTAATTAACCTCATATCATGCTATTACTTATAAATACAGATATAAAGATATAATACTAATCTTAATTAAATTGCGACAGTATGGCATGTGTTACACGTTCAACTCTGGTAGAAATGGTAAAGAACTGTTCAAAGCTATAAACTCAGGATCAAGTTATGGCCTCTCGCTGGCTCTCAACGCACAACCCGAGGAGTATTATGGGCCGTACAGTCTCGATGGAACTGGTTTCAGGGTCATAGTCCACGATCAGATCGAGCACCCCTGGATGGACAAGGAGGCTTGGGAACTAACGCCTGGCTACAATACCTACATTAAGATTTTACGAAAACAAGTAAGTAATGAGTGAGGTTTCCCTTGGATCTTGCGTTGATCGTAACAAGGGTTAGCGTCCTCCGGTCAATGTATGTACTTAATGTGATCCTTATTGGTTGTGACGTCATTTAAATCGAGTTTAAACTGTTCAAAGCACACCCACAAGTAGTTTGAAACGTTCAAACAAAACGCCTTGAGTTCACTGTTAAGAATTAAAAGAACCATATTCTAATTAATTTACCACTGTAAGTTTAGTTTTTATTGGAAATAATTGAGTATTAGGTTATCCATGCATGTGCCCATAGAGTAAGGCAGTCACATTTTTGACCCCAGGGCCCTTCTCTTTTGCGCATGCTCGAAGAAAGGGCTCTGTGTCGAGAATGAAAGCAGTCAAAACGACACGCCTGCCAGTCAGCAGTATAGAAATCGAGGGAGCAGGAAAGACCGGTGGTTAAGAGGAAATTCGCAAGAGTTAAGAGTTTTATTAGTTGAGACGTGACGGTCAATTAAATTTGGGAATGGAGCATGATTAGTACTTAAACATCGAAGCTCGTACTTTTTTTGTAAAAATACTTTGAAGTTTAAATTTCGAGTGAACTTTTAACGAAACTTAGGCGCGCGCGTGTGATATTCAAGGGTGAAATTCACGCATGCACAGGGGCCTTGAATTGAGTCAAGCCCATCTGAATAATAATGATAATAATAATAATAATAATAATAATAATAATAATAATAGTTATTACTTATATTGCGCATTTCATATAAAACTACTCAAATGCGCATTACAGTCCTTACATTCATCATATAAATATAAAATAAGTCTATAATAATAATAATAATACATACGTTTTAGGAGCATTAGACAGCGCTCAATGCTCTTCAGTAAAATATCAATGATCATGATAGTAATAAACTAAAAATAATAAAAAAGCAATCTATTACACGTGTTCTAGTAATATCGAGCAAGCTACTTAAAAAGAAAAGTCTATAAATTAGATTTAAATGCATCAGTTAACAGTGTCGGCACTCCTGGTGATAGACGGGGGAGAGTTCAGTCCAAAGTCTTGGAGCACAGATCGAGAATGCTCTATTACCGTAAGACACAGTATTTGACTTTGGTATGGACAACAAGTTATAACTAGAGGATCTTAAAGTACGGGCTGGCTTATATCTCTGTAGCAGATCAAAAATGTAATCCGGGGCCAGACTATGGAGAGCTTTATACGTGATTAATAGAACCTTATAATTAATTCTAGATCTAACTGGAAGCCAGAGGAGTTGACGGAGAACAGGGGTGATATGTTCTGATTTATTTATTTTAATGACTAGCCGAGCAGCAGTGTTCTGTAAGCGCTGTAGCTTAGCTATTTCAGAGTCTGGTAGCCCAAACAGAATACTGTTGCAACATGTGAAGCACTCGTTCAGTGAGTAAGCACATTTAACCCCCATAAAAGAGGTAATATAATTACTTTGGCCTCAGTATTATTTTTACTTTCTGCTTCAGGGATCCAGTGCATTTACTCCAGGTATGACAATTGCTTCAAATCCTGAAATATACTAAAGCAACAAATGATGGATGTTATTGATCGGCCTTATATATGTTAGTGAAAACCAGGTTAAAGGCTGTTTTTCATATAAACGTAGTCGCAAGCAGTTTGTGATGGCTTTATTAATTGCAAACAATCTGTTTGCAATGTGACCGAGTTAATGGTATGCCTTTTAACGTTGCGTCGTCCAAATGAATACGTAAAGATAGAACTGGTTATGTCATGATGCATCAACTGTTTGCGACCTTTTGAGAGTTATTACGTTTGCACGTCTTACCATAGACCGTGTTCCGATATAGCTGTTATAATTGCATAATGCGGCAAATAACGGATGATATTATATTAAAGCACTGCCATAGTAAGTAATACTCAGTGAGCAGTTTGAGAGTTTGGTCTTTCATAACTGCAAAGTTGTTGACATTTAAATACAGGGAAAACACGAACACGAGGCTAGTTAGGCGTAACTGACTCAAACCCATACAAAACTCTAGATATGAAATCTTAATAACTTAGTACCATTTTATGCTTTCGATATCACCCCTGAAATTGATTTCAGAGTATTGCTAATATTGGCATACTCTTTAACATAGTATAGCATTCAACTGTTATTTACTGCTCTCTATACTATTCAATCAAGATTCGCCATTTTGGGATAGGGTCTATACCGATTTATCAAGAAAAAAGAAAGATATTATACAGTGGCCAGCGAGTAGACCTCAACTCCTGATTTTCAGCCTCTTTAACTGTACGGTTTTCCTACAGATCATCAGTCTTCCAGAACCATACACAACCAAATGCAATGATAATAACGAGTACTCGGAAAGTAACTGTCTTCTAACCTGTTACTCCAAGATTGGCCTGGATAATTGTAGCTGCCGAATATTGGGGATGAAGTATAAAAGTAAGTATGTGACGTAAGAATGAACGGTGCTGGTGTGAATCATTGTTAAGGGCGGGGTTCTGTGCAGTGGAAAATTATAGTAACTTCTCAGACCCGGCCCCCAAAAAATCTCTAAAAACTGATACCTATATGTAAAGGTAAAGAACAAGGCAAATTTATTGGGAAAAAATATTCAGTTCATTATTGCCATTGATAAGTAACCAATAGAAACTCTTTATTATATAATTATGCCAAGAACGCACGACTAATAACTTTTATTATTATCAAAATACGCAGCCAAACATGAAACCGTCTTCATGAAAACGCGCGTGTATCGGGCTGCAAACAACCTCTGGTGCACACCGCGGCAGAACGTCACGCGCATGCGCTTTTGACGAGCCGGCCGCGCGCGCGTCTCCCCAGTTTCCCGCCTAAACTAAACGAAAACACAGGCAATCACCCCCGTTTCTAATTTTAAGCACATACTCGTATTTACGTGAAATGTTTCGCGAAAAACAAGAAAACTACTTAAAAGCTAATTATAAGCCTATGACTTAACAGGTTGAAGTTTTCTTAATTTGTAATTCACTGTGAGTTTACTAAGTTATACAATTATTTACTAAAAACGTATAAGACCTCGGAAACTTGTATTAGACTCCAGAGCCTTCGTTCTTTCGGCCAGCGGAGTGTAACGTTTTGCCGCGGTGTGACTTTGGCGCCGGTTGTAAATGCATTTGCAGTCCTGTATCTCATTGGCTCTTGCTTCATATTCTTATCCATTTAGACCAATCAGATTCTGGCGCTCATGCGAGAAGCCATTCAGGTGCAAATTCCACCAAGTCGCCAGCGAGTAATTTTTGAAAAGTTTGAAGCACTAACGGAATTGGATATTTTGATGCGCTTTGCAAAATAGCAGCAAAATGATGTTCACAAGGTCGTTATACTCAGAGCCATTCGGTTGGATCTTATGTAATGAGTTGTTGTTTTAGTAGCGATGATCGCTCAACCATCGCATGCATATAAATGGTTGTTTGTTAGGAATTGGGCAATCTAGGCAAAGCTGCTGCATACTTCACATCGTATTTTTTGTTTTATTTTATTCTCTTTATGTATTAAGGTTTAAATTAAATGCCAATTGTTGGTATTCACTATACGTTTAGTCAATAGACCATTACTAATGGTCTCTTGGTTTAGTTAATTAGTTGTACCGGTGCTTCTCCACCAGGACAATGCCTGTATTGCATTAGGGGAAGTACAGGTTTCCCCTGATTCAGGGTTTTTTGCTGGCTGGCACGAGGCTACGGTACGTTTTCGGCACTAACTTAATTGTGCTTTGTTCAATAAAGTGGCCATGCAGCTTTTGCAGAAGCCAGCCAAGCCTTAGTTTGTTTTGGTCGTTATTATCAGGATATAACGATAGTGTGAACTGACCGATTCAGCTTGTACATTTGTTGTCCCAATTCAAATCATGTGACAGCTCTCAAGAGAATTCAGTACTTTGTTTCCCATTTAGAGAAATGTATACATTTCCTCTTGGGATACAGAAAAACAAGTTAAGGGTCCATTGACGTATTCCGTTGCTATGCTGCAATTTTGACTTCCGGTTTATGCTAGCCTGACTGAAACAGCCGACTCGGGCGGCCGTCCACCGGCCACCCAATAGTTTTAATACTTACACATGTTTGTAATTAGTATTCGTGGTTTACCTGAAAGGTTTTAATGAAAGAATGAAGTAAAGTGTTCAAAAGTCGGAGCAAGCCGTAGCGGGTATCACTGTTTTGGCGGCGCCGTACGCTTGCCGTTACTTTTGTGCTCGGTACAAATGATTAATTATTTCCCTTTCTCTAGGTTCAAGTACTGTACAGTGCCTTTCGAGTCATTCATGAACGATTCCTTCAAATTTATCGGATTGAGTTTCTTGTCAAGTAGTTATTTTCTTTCACACGATAAACCAAGCTTTTCATTTTCCAGCGACAAAAGCTGAGTGAAAATCAGTCAGGAAATCGCCGATGAAAGGGAAAGCAACTTGTATTGGATTCTCAGTCAGATGTAGCCGAGCTCTTGTATTGGATTCTCAGTCAGATGTAGCCGAGCTCTTCCCGCTGTTGATAGATTGAAAGAACATCTTGTAAATAATATCAATAGTTGTCTACGATACAGAAGCTGAAATGGCTGCTTCCAGCGAGAACATGGCTTCTAAAAACACGAAGAAAAGTACGGCCACTCAAGAAGTCAAGTGATTTTCGACCGTCAGGTTTTCAACTAAAATCTTCCACAAACATGCCACTTTTGTCTCCAGATAATGCTTTCGGGTTCCTGGTAAAGTTGTGATTGAACCTCAGTGCAACTAATTAAAATACAGGTCCGTTTTCATCCTTAAAAAGAGTATTTTTGATGTTGGAATACAAACTGTTGCGAATCTCGGTCTAATTTTAGCTCGATTTCTATTGGCTCTTCGGTTTGCCGCGAAATGGGTCCCTAGCATGTGCTCCACACAGTCCGAAGTTCAATTGCAATTGCAGACAATCAAGCTGGCTCATTGCAGACTGGAGTATTCAGCCAAGCCCCCAAACTGGTCCTTGTTGGAAGAAATAGGAGAAAATGCACATCCTGTTCGACCAATTATTGTAGACTTTACTGCAACAACAGTTCTGCGACTATTTCACGACAACAAAACAGGCACTTTTGCGCATGCGTTAATTTCTTCACTTCCAGTTTCTAAAAATCCTAAACATTTAGTGCGCTTTCACTAAACACCAAACTTTTACCCGTTAAAATGTTGTTGACCATGCCTTATTAGATACTGGGGCGGGCAGTTCTTATGCATCTTCCGCTTTCATAGACCGCCTTCAGATAAAGCCACGCCGCAGAGAATACAAGCGCATTGAGATGATTCTGGGAGCAGCTAATAAAGTGATAAGCGTTTACGATCTGAAAATCGATAGTATCGATGGGAAATTTCAATTGACAACGGAAGTCACGAAAGTCGATCGCAAGGAACTGTTGACTTTGAACAATCCTAAATACAACGAAATTATTGCTAGGTACCCCCACTTGAAAGAAGTTAAAATGGATGACGTAGACCGAAAATCTGAGCTCCCGGTGCATTTAATCCTAGGGACAAGCGAGTATGCTAAGATTAAGACCGACAGTAAACCAAAAATAGGGCGGCCAGGAGCGGAACTGACGAAGTTCGGTTGGACGATTCTGTCGCCCGACAAGGAAGTTTATCTGCAAAATATGTTCCTAACGCAAACCGCCGCAGTAGATTAATACGAGAATCACTGCCAGTTAGATGTTTTGGGTCTCCAAGATTCCAAAATCGGGGATCAAGAGGTTAGGTTAGGAATTTAAAGAGCAGCTAACGAGAAGTCCAGATGGCTGGTACGAAACCAGCCTACCTTGGAAGGGGGACCACCCTCCACTTCCAGACCACAAGGGGTAGTCTGAAACGACTCGACAACCTCGTAAGGAAGCAAAGAAAACAAGGCGCGATAGAGAAATATGATCAGATCATCCATGACCAGCTAGAACAGGGGATAGTAGAGCCTGCAGCCGAGAAGGCACAGGGAAGGGAATTTTACATTCCACTTAAAGCAGTCGTGCGAGAGTCAGCGGAGACAACAAAATGCGCATAGTTTACGATGCGTCAGCGCGAGCTAGCGAAAGGTCTCCTTCGTTAAATGAATGCTTAGAAACTGGGCGCCCCTGCAAAACCAATTGTGGAGCGTGCTAGTGAGAAACAGATTTCACGCAGTGGCCATAGCGGGGGATCTCAAACAAGCTTTCCTTCAGGTGCGCATTCGAGAGGCTGATAGAGACGCCTTGCGTTTCCATTGGCTAAAAAATCTTGAAAGAAAGCAAGTACAAGTGTTAAGATTCACTCGCGCGCTATTCGGTTTACCCCCCTCGCCATTTCTACTGGCCGGCGTAATCAAAGAGCATCTTGAAACCTGTAAAGCAGCCCAACCAGAGTTCGTTGAAGAGATCCAGAGATGCCTGTACGTGGATGATTTAATAAGCGGAGGAGAGACTGAAGATCAGGCTTCCGAGCTGAAACAAGCAGCCATTAAGGTCTTCAGCGGGGCCACGTTTCAACTTCACAAGTGGCACTCTAACGTACAGTCACTTGAGGTGGAAACTGCGACCACGCCTGAGGCCGAAGAACAAAGCTACGCGAAACAACAGCTACGAGTCAAGGAAGGAGAATCGAAGCTTCTAGGACTACACTGGAACAAGCAGAAAGACACCCTACACGTCTGTTTCCCGACACCTTCAGCACAGCGCACCAAGCGGGGCCTTCTTGGATAAATCGCTAAAGTCTACGACCCACTTGGGCTGGTGTCGCCGATAACCTTGACAGGAAAACTGATCTACAGAGATGCTTGTGATCAGCGGGCTCCGTGGGACGCCATCCTATCAACTGGGATGGTAAACAGACTGATACAGTGGGAACACAGCCTCCCCCAGCAAGTCAGTGTACCGAGAAGCTTGGCCCGGCCCGAAGAACCAATCCAATCTATCGAGCTGCATGCCTTCGAAGATGCGAGCAGTAAAGGTGTCTCAGCAGCCGTTTTCGCAGTTGTGCGGCAACCGTCAGGTACAACCCAATGTCTTGTAACAGCTAAGTCTCGCCTATCGAAGAAAGGGCTCACCATACCGCGACTCGAGCTAGTATCAGGACACATGGCAACAAATCTCGTGCACAACGTTAGGGAGGCCTTGGAAGGGTTTCCTGTGGAACGCGTCGTTGGATGGCTAGACAGCACAGTAGCCCTCCACTGGATTAGAGGGGGAGGCAATTACAAACAGTTCGTCGGAAACCGAGTCCGAAAGATCCAGGAGAAAAGCTACATAACATGGCGGCACGTAGGCACCGATACAAACCCAGCCGACATTGGGAGTAGAGGCGGTGACGTGGGTAAAGCGTGTGACTTGTGGTTGCACGGACCAAACTGGCTACCGGAACCGGATAACTGGCCACCTGACATCACATCCGGCGAATGCAAAGAGACCCAAGTGGAAGCTAAAGCAATCAAGGAGATCTTTGCAGTAGCGGTACAAGAAGAAGAAGATGAGTTTGATCAGCTTATGAGGAAATTCGATTACTGGAAGGCAGTCAGAATATCAGCATGGATCTCGCGATTCATACGTAATGCGAGAGCTAACAAGAGAAACAGACTCTTGGACCCGCTGAGAGCAGAAGAAACGAGTAAACAAGTGCACTTATGGATAAAGAGAGTGCAGCGTAGGAACGAGCACACAGACAAGTTCAAGGAGGCCCAGATTCAACTAAACCTGAAGAAGAACGACGAGGGAGTCTACCAGTGCAGAGGAAAAATCCAGGGGGACTACCCGGTTTATCTACCTGACAACGAGGTGTTCACTGAGAAACTTGTACTGCACGCTCACAAGCTCACCCTTCACGTGGGAATAAGCCTGACCATGGCCAAGCTCAGGGAATAATACTGGGTACCGCGGTTAAGAGGTCTAGTAAAGCGACTAATCAAAACCTGTTACACGTGCAAGCGATTTCGAGTGAAAGCGGTGGCAAGTCCGCCAACCGGGAACTTACCGAGAGACCGGACGGAAGGTTCCACACCTTTCCAAGTAGTAGGTGTGGATTATGCTGGACCAATCAAATACAGAAACAAGAACAGAAGTGAAGCTAAGGCCTACATCATACTTTACGCCTGTAGTCTCACTCGTGGGCTCTATCTTGAGCTGCTGCCTAACCAAGAGACGGAGGTGTTCCAGGGGAGTCTCAAGCGCCTCAATGCAAGGAGGGGACGCCCACTTAAGATCTACTCATATAATGCCAAAACGTTTGTAAGCGCGGCGAAGTGGCTCAAAAAGATCATGAAAGACGAGCGGCTACACAACTGGCTGGCACAACACGAGATATAGTGACAGTTTAACGTAAGCCGAGCACCATGGTGGAGAGGACAATTCGAGCGGATGGTCAGCCTTGTCAAGCAGGCACTCTACAAAACCATCGGTAACAGTCTTCTCACCTGGAATGAGCTGCAAGATGTTCTGCTGGACGTGGAGGTATAGGTAAATAGCCGACCGTTGAGCTATGTTGAGGATGACGTTCAGCTACTCGTACTAACGCCTTATTGTTTGCACGCCCCAACCAGATACCGGAAGAAGACTACAGTGACAGTGAGCAGCCGGACCTTATAAGACGCGCCAAGTACCTCCACAAGTGTAAGGAACTGCTGTGGGGGAGATGGTCTACTGAGTACTTGAAGGGGCTTCGGGAACGTCACAATCTCAAGCACCACAACAAGCAGTTCACTTTAAACGAAGGAGACGTGGTGATTATCAAGTCGGAAGAACGGAACCGGAACAAGTGGAAGATGGGGATTGTGACTGAGCTATTTCCAGGGCGTGATGGAGTTGTACGAGTGGCTAGACTGCGGGCGGGTAAGAGTCACCTTGAGCGAGCGGTACAGCATTTGTACCCTTTAGAGCTGTCATGTGACAGGACACCGCCAGCAGTACCAGTAGCTGAAGGAGGTCTCAACCGTAACGCACCAGTCTTCCGACCAAGACGAGATGCTGCAGTTGCTGCAGGGATGCGAATACGGGACGCTGTGACAGAAGACGATTAACCATATGAACATTTGAACTGGTTGTCAGAGTTAAAGTGACAAAACTACAGCTGAACACTGTTATAAGCATGTTGAACTATATCAGAGAACATTGACAATGGTTTCATAATTTTATCGTTACAGTACAGTTATAAAGACTTATTAATCATTATATTTGCTTCCCATAGCAAGCGAATAGGGGGAGTAATTGTGTGGGAAATACATTTACTAATAATAGTACACAGTGATATGTACACGTATATTCAATTAGCATATGTGATGACAAGTTCAAATATAGAATTACAAGCACATGTAATACCGGAAGCTAAGGTAGGCGTCTTGAGAGAAAGAGTGTGAGCCATCGAGCAATGTAGATGTGATATCGGAATAAACATAGAAGGGAAAACCTAAAACTGTGAGTGAAATTTGTGTCGGTAGAAGCCGTTTCCGACAACCACGTTCTCCACAAAATCGAGCATAGATTTTGGAAACCGACAATAAATGCCAAACTTATGGCTTTTCATTCGCCAAAAAAGCTTAATATTGGACTGAAAAGTGTCGTAAAATCTTTATTTTTTGTCGTAATGGCAAACGCATGCTCGGTTTTATGCGCATTAATTCGTAGGTTCGGAAAATATTCATAAATTACTAGTAGTTTAAAAATCCTTGGAGAATTTAAAAAAATTCTGATGACGTCATCATGACGTCACTTATTGACGTCATCAGACTACAAGACTTTACCCTAGGAATCACCTTGACAATAATCATTGCCCACTCTTTAATTTTCCGGGTTTTACGAGGCTGCAAACTTTCCCTAGCAGCGGCCGATTTAAATATGTCAATGGCCCTAACATTACTCGACACAAATGTACAGGCTAAATCGGTCAATAGACCTTTTTGCTTGGCTCAATGTTGTCCCATTTCAGATCACGTGACCATCCCCTTGTGTATTGTTTCCTTTATTTTTGGTTAACGCATGAGGTAAAGAAATTGAGTTCACACATTGATATGGAAATACTTCGGACAGAGTATTATCCCCCCTCATCTAAATCAAACTTTGAACTTGAAAAAAAATGAAACGAAATTCATTTGGCCTTGTATTTTGTTAATAATAATACTAATAAAATGATTTTGTCGTGTCATAGTTTTCCAACCCTTGTAGTACCATCTGCGTCCCTCGCGGGCTGAACAAAACATTATCCTATAAATCAGCCAATCAGACATCAGCTGTACTTCATGGTGGTTGTTTACCATTTATACAAAAATTTCGGTTGGTATGTAAATGACAACGCTAATTTGATTTCACCAAATGGAAAATTACCGAAATGAACGGTTGGAACGTTTCGAATGAATCTTCGCGTACCATTTACACATTTCTCGCTTTCCACACCACACTGTTACAGGTAGGCTCAGGCGGATCCGGTTTTAATGGAACACGTAACCCGATCGCGAATTTTCGTGTAAATGGTAAACAATTCTTCCCGTACGGGGTTTTCCAACCGAACTCAACGGAATTCTTTGTAAATGGTAAAAAAAACCGGGTTTTCTATTAAATACAGAGCGGTATATGATTGGTTAGATCAGACCAATCGTAATGCAGGAAATTTCCCGCCATTTCTTTATCAGCCAATAAGAATTCAATAATGTTGAATATATAATTAGTCTCCAGATGAGTCCGCCACTCGGTAATTTACTTTTGTTTTCGTGATAAATCTTCCCGTAATTTTTGCGTTCGACGAAGGAGAACGCATACTAATCTTGCAGTGGACTCCCTGTGGTCATGTGTGGGCTACCTGTGCTTCCCCAGGCGAAAGAAATCGAGATTCGTGTATGTCCTCATGTCATCATGTATGTTTGTACTTTTTAGAATAAATTATCTCGGCCGGGGAACTGGTAACCACACGTACACGATGCGAACAGCCATTTTGGTGAATGCCAGCGTGGTTTCTGTTTTGCTTGCGATCGGCAATGCACTAGTCAATTGAAACTCCGGACCCCCGACCCCCGGGACATAGCGGGGAATGTAATATTTATACAGTGTTACATTTTCACCTTTTCCCCGCCCATCGGGGGACAGTTGGCTGGTACAATACCCGCCCCTATGGCCCCGGTATATGCTTCAGAATTTTCAATTGGCAGGAGGCATTGATAAATGGAATATACATAAGCTTCAATCTGTTGTTCCATTATTTGAAAAAATTACATTTTCTGAAGCACATTTTCTATTAATATACATGCTTTCCGCACTGTTACAGTCTCCACCATTGTTTTCTTTATCAGAAACCGTTGTCTGTCAACAAAAAAATAACAATGCGACAAAGGAATATAAAGAAAATGTCATGCAGCTGCGTTTAAATATATTTAATCTGATATTTTGCCGTGACGCAAACTTGAACAAAACCGGCTTGTTGCAAATAACAAAGAGTGTGTAATAATAAGCACTTCCTGATTCAGATCACTGCATCTACTACTCGTGACTTAACTCAGTATAAACGCTGCCTCTGATGGAAACACCCAGGGCTTGTTTAAATTAACTACGATTTTTGCTCGTTGTGGTCCTTGTTTAATACCTATGACACAATGATAAAGAAAACAAAATCACGACATGAATAATTCATGTCGAAAACGAATTGCTGAGCAAAACATCGTGAAAATACAGTCTTTTAGCATTAATCAACCAAGCGTTTAGAACTAAAAATAGTGATGGGCCAAAAATGGGATGATATCAAAGGATGCAACTTATGTTTGATACATGTTGTTGCTGCACGGGCCCAGTCCAGCTCTGTCGTGGCTGGCGTTACAACCACCGCTGAAACCCCGCAAATTTTGCAAATCGTTACTTTCCCCGTTCCACCGGAGAAATGCAACGTTAATTGTGCGTTATTCCACGGCCGGGGGGGGGGGGTACTCCTGTTTGTGACGTATTATGTATGTGCCGCGGGGGTGGGTCAGGGTTTTGAGCTCAGTTTGGGCAGGTAGGGTCAGGGTTTTGACCTGATGTGGGCAGATCAAGGTCAAGATTTGAGTTTAATGTGGATGCAGTCAGGGTCGGGGTTCAGTATTTTTTAGGCATCAGGGTTTTTTTCCCAAAAAAGGGGGCAATCAGGGTTTTGGAGCTCGGATTTTGGGTCAAACAGGGTCGGGTTTGAGCCTCTTGGCCTCACATACATAGTTTTACCCATTTTTCATGTAAGTACCCCCAGGGTTCCACGGCCATGTCCCGTTAATGCCCCGCTATGTCAAGGGGGTCTGGGGGCCGGGGTTTAAATTGACCAGTGCATAAGTTACTTGCCTCATTTTCCGACAATCCAATGCAATGATGTTTCAAAGGTTCGCAAGTACAATTGAGCAAAGCCTGAGGAGAGTATGTAGTACATCTGGAGGACTGATAAAGTCCAATATGGACTTGAATATTCAACTCGGCCATAATTATCTATTTTTGCTGAACCCGAGTGAATCTGCGATCGAAAAATATGCTGCTGGTTTGCTCGCTGTTCGTTTTGCCGATACCAAAACTGCAAATGGTCAAGATGCTATGAATCATACATGAAGGCTGAAGAGAAATACATGGATATGAATATTTCAGTGTGAGTTGTGAAGAAGCTTTTTAAATACTACACATGTGTGCATCGTGGTGGTTATACAAATTAACACTGCATTCAGGCTATAACCACACTGGATATGTCAAGGAACTTAAATATCAAAACAAGGTGAGCCCTAATATGATCAGAAATTATTCTGCAATGACAATGGACACTCAATATTCTGCAGACAGCCTTGGTCTCACTTGAAGAATAATTTGAATCAGTCTGAAGGTGTAGTTTACTCACATGCACATATATTTTATGTTCTACACTGGAGTGTAATCACTGACACTTAGTCAGTATTATGGAGACAGCCTTGGTCATGAAAACTGGGATGCAGTTCATACACATCTGAATAGGGTTGATTGTGTTCTATACTAACTCCTATGTACTATTTAAAACATTAATTGGAGTGGTATTACAAATGTTGAGAAAACAATTGAAACCCGAGAGGCGTTAGTTCTCATAAAAAATATGTCGAACGCACTTTGATAATCTATGATTACTTCTAGTTTTATTTATAGGATAACATAGTTATATCATGGTTTTCTAATGGAATACTGGCAAAAATGTCACTCGAATTTCATATTATTTTGTTATATAACGCGCCTAAAGGCTCGTGGTATACTAAATAATACAAATTTCTCCCGTATTCCATAGAAAACCAATGAAAAACTTGGCCTGGATTCATCTGACATGTCCTACTACTCTAGCACGTCACTGCACGCGTCAGCATCCTTTCCCGCCAAAAATAATTAATTCAGTTGTAGATATTGCGAAAAGCAAGTACCGTAAAGTTCCGAAACTAACGCCCTCGTTACTCTCGGATTTAGAAGCCTTCAGGGGTCGCTACTTTCGGGAGGTCGTTACTTTCGGGTGGTCGTTACTTTCGGGGTCCAAAAAACGTTGAATTACAAGCTTACTACAGGACTTACAAGCTCTACGAAAACCGCGCCCGGGACATTGCATTTGAATTGCACAAAAACACAACTACGGTAATTCCAAACTCAGTGTGGTCACTGAGTGCAGTTCGTGCACAGGCGTTACATTACAGAGTGACTTGTATTGAATGCCAGTGACATTGATGTACATATATAGCAACAGCTGTCGGTGATTCAGTAATAAATGCTTAAAAAACACTTTACGGTGAAAGGTCGTTACTTTCGGATAGCCGGCGAGGTCGTTACTTTCGGGACTAGCAGCCCCAAATTTTATCGTATATTTCAGAGAATCGTTACTTTGGGAACTTTACGGTATCTTCTGTGCTACAATTTATACATAGTCCATAAAATGAAGTACTGCATGAAAACTTTCCTTCAATTGCAGAGGAGGAAATCGAGAACATTCCATGGTGTTCACCCTCTCAGATACGAGATTGTATTTACCGCAAACTCGGTAAGCACTATAGAACAAATCAGGTAATAGTGTAGTTGCTGTCAGTAGACTATCGTAATATTACCGTAATATACCCATAACTTTGCTATAGATTTACGTACCCCGACTCTGTATTGTGGATGGATGGTTTACTGGTTTCCTTGGTTTTTCAAGCCTCAAATGTTAAATTGGCAAGAATATATGGATGTTATGCCCTTCAGAATAAAACACCCTATCGACATGAAATGTCAGTATGAAGACTTTTCTTATCGATCTCTAGAATATAAAAAAACGAATAGCTTTCTAAGATTATAGTTTAGATAGTATATTACGTCACTTGCAAACCAAGAAGTGTAGAATACCAAATGGCCTATGTATTTTTCCTTATCAAAGGCAGCGCAAAGCCGCGAAACTGTCCCGACTGTGCTGTGAAATGTAGTCGCATCATATTCGACGTTCAGATGTCCTCCATGTACTACCCATCGGACAACCTCTGGCAGCCGATACTTGAACAGCGCAACCTCTCTGATCCCAATAAAATGGCCGAGTATCAGCACTGGTACAGGTTAGAAAGCTCTTCTTTTTTACTATGAATAAGAAGTTAATAATTCCCAATTATAATTCGACCCAGCTGGAATTCGCTTAAAATTACAAACCACTGGCTTGGGGGACCCGGTAACGTCGGTAACTGCTCCCGGTATCTCGTGACGTAAATATTTTGCTATTAATATAAGCCAATTTGTCATCCTGGTAAGTGACAGGTAGTCGTCAAAGAACTCAATAATTGCATCATTTTTCATTCATCATTCAAAGAAATAGGTACTATGACGTTGCTTCTTTGATTGTCAAGGTCACGTGATGGCTTAGTGCAAGTCCCCTATTAACTGGAAATATAGAGCAGCGGTGTCGGGACTTCCACAACTGAATCATCCCTCGGCTCGCGGGGAAATTTAATCACTAATTTCCCCCATGCCATGTGATTACTTATAATATTTTTCCTTTTACTTTCCGAAGCTGAAGAAAGCAAGAAAAATGTAATTTGATCACAGTAGCACGAAACATAAAAAATGTAATTTCTGACGTTTGAGCGACGCAGGAGCGATATAGTCAGAAACGGATATTCTGCCGGCACGGTTAAGAAGTTTGGGGAGGAAACGATAACATTGTGGGTTAATGCATCTAGCATATATAACTCAAGCATGTTAAGGCATGGTTTTTGAGCAGTTCTGATTATAAAACAAAATTCGCTATCTTTGTCATTTATGTATGAAATACCCTATAACTGGAATAATATGGTAATCATGTGTCTTAACGTTAAAAGATCGGTATTTTGGTGTTTTGAAGGTCATGTGACCTTAAGGCTGATAAAACAATTAAATCAAAAAGGGGTGGCGGAAGTTAGTGTTTTGTTTCAGATTTTCGGTTCGAAAGTGTTAAGCTTCTTATGGGAAATGAGACTGTGTCCGGAATGGTTGACTTTTTATCACTGATGAGGATATAAATGGCGTAAAATGGTTCCAAGAATAGGTCACGTGACCTGTTTTCTATATTTTCGCCTTAACAGTCTATCAGGGTCAACCATTCCGAACTGATCTTTAAATTCAACCACAGGTGTAATCAGATAAACACAAAATCGTTACTTAAAATACATGGTCAGGAACCCTTCACCTCTCAAAACCTTGCATTTATTGGACCCCATTTGGACTGCACTGACAAAGAATTGCATTGTTTTAGGGTTAGGGTTTATATTGTTTCAGGTTTAGCTAGTACTATTCTACGTTCCGAGGAGGTGAAGGCGGCCCCATGATAGACACTTAACTAAAATTTTATATTAGGATGACTAAGAATGCTGAGATTAGTTATAACCACCATTGTTCTAGGATTTGAGCAAATTCAAGTGACTCCGGCTATTCAACAAAATAGCTGTAACCTCGTTTTCATGTTCAAACATGCCTTAACATGCTTGAGAATGCTTCAAGGCAGCGGGAAAAGTAGTCATTCTAGGCCAGTTAGCTCCACGTTTGTTTCGAATTTATTTTATATATCTTATTGATTATAGCACGGTTACTTTGTATTAACTTAGTAAGTCAATAGTTCGATCTCTAGCCCTCGGATAATTCGGGTTGCTGCATTAGGTCCTGGAGTACGTTTCCGCACATTTCCACGTTTTTTGGTCACAACCCCAGGGTGGTTGTTTCGTGGTTTTAGCGGTTTTTCGTATCTGGCAGTTTCCCATTAGTTAAGAATACAATTTATACTTATTACTTAATTATATTGTATTAGAGTACGGAGTTGTCTGCCGACTATCCCACAATAAACTATACTTATGAAGTCTCTTGTCAGTGTAGTCAGAATCTTGTAAAATTGATGTGTCAGGGACGTGACTGCGCGTGCCCGGGAAGTAGAAATGGGCCTTTACGCGCCATACTACGCCATCTTGGTTTAGGCGCGCAAAGGCGCCTGGGTACGAGATTGATCGAACTGTTGCCATCATTACCCCGGACGTAGCTATAACTTTTTCCAGCGGAAATCAGAAGACAATATTTTAAAGAAATGGCTTCTTAATCTACTACTCTAAATGTAGACTTGTCTGTCTTCTTTTCTTTTTTCAGAAAGCGGATAGTAAAGCTTAACGTGTTTTATAAAAGTCTGGAAACTCAAGTTACCACAGAGAAACCAGCCTACACTTTTGGTGACTTGACAGGTATGTTTTAAATTAAATGCAGTGAACTGGTGTACAAAACCGTCACAAATATCCGTTTGGGCCATTTTTTTTTTAAAGTCGTAATTTCTTCGATCATTTCTGATCACTGAAATACATTTTGTGCATTGTTTTATTTTATTTTAACTGTTGCAAAGCAATTTTATAGTAGACATCGGAAAGAAGCCTGGTAACTAGTTTAACCCACCAAACTCATAAAGCTCTATTTTCACATTAAAATACATTCTTGGTCTTATAAAACAGCAGCTTAAGTTTGCCCGTGCTAGGCCGGGACTTTAGATCGCACAATCTACGAAAACATAACAGAGTGCGTCACAAGCTGCAATTTGAAACACTAGAAGAGTTACTTTTTGCATAAATCTCAAATATTGTGTACAAAATCAAAAATAGCATAGGTATGTCGTGTTTACTTATTAGGCCAATAGGATGTACAATTGTCCCTCTTCCGTAATATCAGCTCTTTCAACCACGCGTGATTATGCATATTTTTAGAGACGTCAACACCGATTTGCACAGCAGAGAATTGAACGTCAAGTCATTGGTAATCTGAATTTTGTAAACCACTCCCTTGATAGACCAATCCCTAACATGTATCAAGTTTAAGGGACCTGCGATGCCCATTCTAAAAACAGATCGTAGGTGAAACCGTCTAAGAGCGCGCGTAGATTCACTCTGACACCCACACGGTCTTGATATCTTCTAGGTGATCTCGGAGGCAACATGGGTCTGTTCATGGGGTGCAGCCTGTTGACACTGGCCGAGTTCGTGGATGTCCTCATAATGCTGTGTGCCTCACGGTGGAAAAGGCGCCGCCAAATTAGCAGTGCGACGTAACAGTATTCAACACGAGTAGGTTCTACAGTGCTTCGGCGATGCCATAAAGCCTACAGCCTTCTATTGCTAGCGAGGCGGTCATTAACGATAGTTATATTTAAGCATACCACTATGTGATGATGTGATGCATGTCATTACTTTATAGAGAGTAAATGTTAGTTTGAAACGCCATTTAGTTAAACGTTAGTTATTAGTTGTTGTGTTAAATCAATTATCTATTTCCCGCGATCATAAGCAATCAACCAATCACAATGTAAAGCTGTAATTTAGTGCAAGCATGATTATATGTAAACACGCTATCGCGTTACCAATCGATTACAACAAGCTACACTTCGACACGCAACCTCTAAGACACGCCAAGCCAGGAGAATAAAGTAAGAAATCATTATACTATAATAACTTATGATCTTGTAAATGTATTGAGTATTGAGAAATGTATGTATATTGGCTTCTACGGAGCTAGTTGCTAAGTTACATCTAGTACGCTAAGACCTTTTATTTGTTTTGTAATTTGCAGTTCAAACCTCACTCACTCTACTGCATTCTGCTCAATTTGCTACTCGGTCACGCGATCTGTGACTGTATGATTTATGTGCTAGAACAGTGTTTGATTGTCTCCTTATCGAAATAAAGAAATGAACGCTACCTCTATTGTTCAAGAACCAATATTAGTTTGAATTTGCTCCGGATAAGAAGATAATTGAAGTTGTTTATGCGAAATTACCTTCGGTTTCAAATATCTCATCGGAACTCCAATGGAATGATTGGAATGATCGGAACGTAAACCATTCAAATTGCCACAGGGAAACCGCAAAGAAATAAACAACTCGCAAAATGTCTGAGATTTCTGAAAACGGAGTGCGAAGAAAACATGAGAATGTCACACTGGATCAAGGAGTCAAAATGAAACAGTTGCGTCAGTTAAAACGCTATAGAGGCGCAGCTAAAGGTGTAGTCACGCGAAAACAAAATGAAATAAAGGAACTAATGTTAGAATTTTGTAATTTGGATGAAGTTGAAAAGGAACTCCCCGAACTGAAGCATGCATTCGAAAACTTTGAAACTGCCCACATTAACTATCACGAGAAACTCGTAGACGAAGACGATTTAGACGAATCTCGCGAGCATTATGCCGCCGAAAGAGGAAACGTTTACGCTCTTTTGGAGAGGGTTGAAGGGTGGACAAAGGCATGGGCTCCTGTCCAAGCCTCCGCGGTTGTTCCAGACCTTGATCCAGATGACTCAGTATCAGTGAGCGTGAAGAATGCTAGTCATTATTCTAAGAAAGGTCGAGATAACCGATCAAAGTCGGGATCAAGGTCCAACTCCATGATCAGCTCAAACTCGAAAGCAAGCTCGTCTAAATCACTTTCCAGCGCGAAAGCCGAAGCAGCAGCAACGAGAGCCGCCTTAGTAGCAGAAGTCGCTACGATCAAACAGCGACAAGCCCTCAGCCAAGAAGAATTACACCTCCTACATCGAAAGGAAGCGCTGGAACTAGAGGCAAAGATTGCCAAGGCACAAGCCATCGAGCAAGCATACGCTAAGGCTGAGTTTGAGAACAAGCAGCAAGCCACTCCAGTTGTGCAGCCATATAGTTCCCACACGTTTTCCATAGAAAGCCCACATACATCCTACCAACCGCTGACTACCTCGCAGGTGCAGGCGCATACACATATCAACCAGTCATACAAACAAGTAGATCAATCAACGATCCCGTATACCAACCATTTCTCTCTTAATCCAAATGCAAGGTCATGGGAGAATCGTCGAAGTAGTCAACACGGAAATGTCAAAGGAAAACCCGAGTTCAATTAATAGCCCAACTACAGCTCTCAGAACCTCTAACGAAGCCACTACTATGCTGCAACGACAGGCACAGCAAATCGAGCAGCTTCTAGAGCAACACCAGAGGCATACCTTGGCCTTAATGTTACCAAGGCAAGAAATACCTACCTTCAACGGAAATCCAATAGAGTATTGTACTTTCATACGAGCCTTCGAACAATTGATAGATTTAAAAACCGACAGCAACAGCGCCAAACTCGTACAAGAACTAATGAAAGGTTGTTTAGCAATGAACGTAGACGAAGGCTATTTCGAAGCTCGCAGACTCCTGAAAGATAGGTATGGCAAAGGCTACAACATCGCGACCGCTTATGTAAATCGGCTAACAGAAGGGCAACCTATCAAATCTGACAGCGGTGAAGCACTTCAAAGATTGTCCATACTCCTTACGAGCTGCAAAAATACTCTAAAGGACATTGGCTATCTAAACAAGATAGAAAATCCGGACTGTTTGAAGCGCATTATAGAAAGGCTGCCCTATGCGCTCAGGTTCAAATGGCGCGAAGCTGCTGATTACATAACTGAGAGAGAGAAGCGATAAATAACCGTTGAAGATATTGCTACGTTCGTGGAGAAACGCGCTCGAGTAGAAACGCATCCCATATTTGGGAAGATACCTGGCGTTCGTCAAAACGGTCACGAATCAAGTAAGACAAAGCGAAACCATACTTACAGTGATTCTAAGGCAGCCTCATTTGCGGCTACAGCTCAAGACAAACCCGAAAACACGCCCAGTCGACCACGAATAGAATGACCGCTGTGTTGTAGCAACCATTGGTTGTCACAGTGTAGCAATTTCAAGAACATGTCACTTGAAGAAAGATTTAAGTCTGTTCGAAGTAAGGGGCTATGCGATAATTGCCTTGTTGTAGGCCACCGAGCAAGAGCATGCCCCAAGAATAGTTTCTGTAAAGTCGAGGGCTGCGAATCCAAACATTCCACCTTCCTGAACCCACAAGGCAGTAAACGTACCGCTAACGCAAGGCAGCAAAGTGACGGGAACGAGTCTAGCGGCGAGCCAGTCAGCCAAAACGCGGAGGCAACTCAGGCCAGCGACCCTCGTGCACGAAGCGGCTACGTCGAAGCTAGTAGTAATCAGCGAGACTCGAAGAAAGTGAACTCAACAGCCGTCGGCCTTGCTATAGTGCCAGTAAAGGTCAAGGCAAATGGATGTAACACTATCATCGAAACATATGCCTTCCTAGATGGAGGATCAAATACGACCTTTTGCACTGAGAAGCTGATGCGTCAATTGAAGATAACGGGGAAGAAAACAACTCTATCCCTCACGACGATTGAAAAGGAAAACAGCAAAACGGAGTGTTCAGTTGTCAGTTTGCAAGTTGCAGACCTGGACGAGAACAATCTCATCGAACTTCCCGTTGTTTTCTCTGCTTCAAAGTTACCTGTCACAACCGAAAACAAGGCCATTCAGCAAGACCTTGACAGGTGGACACACCTGAGCGGCATACAGCTATCGAGCATCGATGCGGAGATCGGCTTACTGATAGGAAGTGACGTTCCTAGAGCGCTTGCATCAAAGGAGATTAAAGAAGGTCAAACGAGGGAACCTTACGCCACCAGAACCGAACTCGGCTGGGTCGTAAACGGTCCACTTGGGAGAACTGGAAATTCCCGCCGCACAGCAAATCTAATCAAGACTGACGCCGACCTAAGTCAACAATTTGAGAAGTTTTGCAACATGGAATTCAACGATTCAGTATACAGCAGCAAAAGAGCAATGTCTCAGGAAGACCAGCGAGCATTGCGGATGATGAACGACACAGTCCAACTCAAAAACGGTCACTATGAAATAGGACTGCCCTGGAGAACCCGCGATCCGCAGTTACCGAACAACAGATCCATGGTGGAACATCGACTGCAATTGCTGAAGAGGAGATTATCCCGAGATCCTACTTTACTACAGAACTATTCCAACTTTATGAACGATCTCTTTCAAAAGGGCTATGCGAGGAAAGTGCCGGCTCAGTTTGTAGATCGGCAAGACGGGATGGTTTGGTACCTACCTCATCACCCGGTGTTTCACCCCCAGAAACCGGACAAGACGAGAGTTGTATTCGACTGTTCCGCGAAATACCAAGGAACATCACTTAATGACCAGGGGCCGGACCTGACCAACTCACTTGTTGGAGTACTTACGCGATTTCGTCAGGGACCGGTTGCCCTTATATCGGATAAAGAAAGTATGTTCCATCAAGCATGTGTTCCTGAAACCAGCTGCGACGCATTACGGTTTCTGTGGTGGCCAAATGGCGATCTCAACTCGAGCCCAAAAGAGCACCAAATGATGGTCCACTTGTTTGGAGCCACTTCTTCTCCAAGTTGTGCTAACTTTGCCCTGCAGAAAACTGGAGAAGACAACAGGTCAGATTTCGACAAAGAAGTAATCGAGACGGTCAAACGGAATTTTTACGTTGACGACTGTTCGAAATCCGTAGAAACAGAAGAAGAAGCTGTACGACTCCAAGACCCACTGCGTCAACTCCTTGCTAGAGGGGGATTCCGGCTGAGGAAGTGGATGTCGAACTCCCGGAAGGTGGTTGAATCCATTCCAGAAGCTGAAAGAGCCACGTCCGTTAGATACCTCAGCTTCGAAAAACTACCTGTGGAGCGAGCACTTGGAGTACAGTGGAATGTCGATACCGACAAGTTCACCTTTAAGATTGCCACCAAGGCAAGACCGCCAACCAGAAGAGGAATTCTTTCCGTCGTTAGTTCGATATACGACCCTTTGGGGTTTGCGGCACCCTTGATTCTAAAGGCAAAGGCAATTCTTCAGAATCTCTGCCGCCAACAATTAGGCTGGGATGACCCGATTGCCGACGATGACCTGAAGCATAGGAGAATCTGGCTAGAAGACCTGCCCAGACTCGAGAAGTATACCATACATCGCTGTCTCAAACCTGCGGACTTTGGTGACATTGTTACGTGCCAGCTCCACCATTTCTCGGACGCCTCGCAGCTCGGATACGGCGCTGTATCATACCTGCGATTAACCAACTCCAGTGGCAAGGTTCACTGCGCCCATGTTATTGCCAAATCTAGGCTAGCGCCACTGAAGTCGATAACAATCCCCAGAATGGAACTGTCTGCGGCCGTTATAGCGACGAGACTAGACAGGATGATGAGAGAGGAGCTAAGCCTCCCTGTAACCGAATCCGTGTGTGCTGCGCTATATCGAGAGCAAGGACCGAAGGTTCCAGACCTTCGTCGCCAATAGAATTGCTACCATCCACGACGCATCCTCACCATTTCAGTGGCATTACGTCGATACGAAGTCTAATCCCGCGGACGAAGCCTCACGGGGACTGTCGGCGGAAGAGTTGTGCGAAGATAAGCGCTGGCTAAACGGACCAGAGTTCCTTTGGCAGCCAGAAGAAAGATGACCACAGCGACCCGCTGCATTAAGTAAAGTGAAAGACAACGATCCGGAATTGAAGAAAGGTGCATCAACTTTCGCTGTTGTGACACAGAGGATACGACAGACTGGATCATCAGGCACTTCTCGTCTTGGATGCGTTTGAAGAAGTTCGTGGCCTGGATGATGCGCCTTAAGGCTAATTTGTATGAAGCTAGAGTAAAACCTGAAGGAAAGAAAGCGGTAACATCCGAACAAAGGGACAAGATCCGCCCGATAACGGTCGACGAGATGAAACTCGCAGAAAGAGTGATCATTAAGTACGTCCAAAGACGAACTTTTCAAGCAGAGATTACCGCACTAGAAGGGAAGCGTGCGACTGCGATTCAAGAACGTTCAAATGGCGAAGTAAAATGCAAAGTAGGAAGGAGCAATGCAGCCAAGAAATCAAGCGCGCTTCACAAACTAGATCCAGTACTACATGATGGCGTTATGTGTGTTGGAGGAAGACTAAGACACGCGCCTATTGACGACGACGCGAAACATCCAGCGATCCTACCAAAGGAACACTACGTAGTAACGTTGCTCATTCGACACTACCATGAAAGGGCAGACCATTCCGGTCAGGAGCACGTGCTCTCGTTGTTACGGCAAAAGTACTGGGTTATCATGGCAAGAGCTAACGTGCGTCGAGTATTAAGTACCTGCTTCGACTGCAGAAGGAGACAAGCGCGTGTCGGCCAACAGAAAATGGCGGACCTCCCAGAAGATCGTGTTACACCTTGTGAACCACCATTCTCTTACACCGGGGTGGACTGCTTCGGACCCTTCACCGTAAAACGTGGACGAAGCGTCGTGAAAATATATGGTGTCTTGTTCACGTGTTTATCGATTAGAGCCATTCACCTTGAAGTAGTACATAGCATGGATACCGACTCATTCGTTAATGCTATGAGGCGGTTCATTGCAAGGAGAGGCACGCCTAAAGTGATGCGATCAGACAATGGCGGAAACTTCGTGAGCGGCGAGAAGGAGTTGCGCCAGGCTATACGTGGCTGGAACCAGCAGCAGATCCATCAGTTTCTCTTGCAACGCGAAGTTAAGTGGGTATTCAACCCTCCCGCTGGCTCCCATCACGGCGGGGTGTGGGAGCGCTGTATCAGAACAGTCCGCAAGGTGATGAAGGCGCTGACGAGAGAACAGACCTTGTGCGACGAAGCCCTGCTAACGCTTTTCTGTGAAGTAGAAGCAATTGTCAATAGCAGACCTATTACTAAGTGCTCTGACGACCCGACAGATTCTGAAGCCATGACGCCCAATCATCTCCTACTCCTTCGATCGGCACCTAGTCTGCCGCCTGGAGTATTCGTCAAGCAAGATTTATATTCTCGCCGCCGCTGGCGCCAAGCGCAGTATCTAGCAGATGTGTTCTGGCGCCGGTGGCTGAAGGAGTATCTTCCCTCCCTGCAGCAGCGGCAGAAGTGGAATAGCGACAATCGAAACTTCGCTGTCAACGACATTGTTCTATTAGTTGATGACACTGTTTCCCGCGGCTCGTGGCCGTTGGGACGTATTATCGACGTGCACCGCAACAGAAATGACGACTGTGTAAGGATCGTGAAAATAAAGACGAGGACGGCTGTTCTTACCCGTCCGATCGACAAGATCGTCCTGTTGGAACTTGCGGAAAGGGACACAGTTAAAGTATAGCACAAACAGGGCTGGAACTGTTAGTTTCAAAGGTTGTACACCTTGTTATTATTTACCATATCTACATTAGTTGTTACAGTTCGTTTAAAACGTTTATAGCGTTTCAACCATTATATAGCTATGCTGTGTAAAGGCTACCACAACCGCCTTTAAGGGGCCGGAATGTTAGTTTGAAACGCCATTTAGTTAAACGTTAGTTATTAGTTGTTGTGTTAAATGGCGTACAGCTGTTAGCAGAATTCTTAATGACGTCATTCGACATATTGAAAACCATCGATGACGTCACTTCTAGACCATGATGGACTTAATTAGATAGAGCGTGACAGCACCTTTATCATCATTATGGGGAAGCCTCATTTAGGCCAATGTAAAATTTGATACCTCAATTTACGACCGTTTAATAGTAGGTTTTTCTAGTGTCCTCGTTGGATTTTTAAATTATAGACTATCTCTTATTCACATGCATAAATATCCCCGGTTTATGAAAACACTTTACTAGAAAGTACAGAAACCTGTTGACGGCCATAAAAACTATTTCGATTGCGCTTGATTCTTCTGTTATAAATTGTAAGTGCCTTGAAACACCCGATGTGTTAGTATTTGATCAAGCATGAGAAAATATCGCCATATTATCGTAATATATTTTTAGAAAAACCCTGGTTATTGAATTGCAACTCATTCAGGTTCACGAATTAGAACGACTTGTATGAACGGTCTACCATTGATGTTCTATACATATATAAAATCCGCTGAATATGTCAATAATATTCTGAATGTTATTGGTTCTGTTAATCGCAAACAGTTCAGTCATTTCACGGTTTGTACAAAAACTAACGATCACCCCTGATTCGACATATTTAAATTATAATAATAATAATAATTTATTAATCATACTTGAATGGCAGTTTTACAATCGTAAAAGTTGAAAAAGTGAAAAACTCAAGTTTAAAAAAATGTAAATATAATATAAGTATCTAAAGGATCTTAAAATCGTATGCTAATTATTAAACATGGCGATTAAAAAATATACATTATATATAACCTACAACATATACATCAGAAAATGTGAAGCGGTGGCATAGCATTCCTAATGGGCATCCCATTTCGTCACATAGTATTGTAAAAATACTATTACTAAAACGCTTAGTACGAGATACAAATAACGGAATCTTGCGGGCGTTTCTGAAATTGTACTGGTGTTCAACAGGTTTAGGCAACAACTCGTTAAGCTTACTGGTAGTGTCCAAAATGCTCTTGTAAAAAAACTTACACAATATTGTAATAGCGATACTTACTGCACGTCATCCATTGTCATTAATGTGCCAACCAGAGATCCATTGGTTCCTGACACAAAGCGACCTTTAAAAATCATGGTTTGCATTAGCATAACAATTGTAACTGTTTATCAACACGAAACATTGCTATAAGCTCGGTATATAGGTAAAAACTCAAATTATAGGCTGATTATATTCAACAAGACGTATTTGTTCCTTCAAATAATTGCTTTCATATCAATATTATGCAATATCTTAAATAATTTAACATCGCATTAAGTTTCACAACTTAAATTTGAAACGGGTGTGGCTGCATGTTTCCAAATTCGTTTTTTTTTATCGCCTATTCTTCTGCCTGTGCTAGCTAGATCTTCGCTGATTGGTGCTGAATGTCCTGAGTGTGCTTTCTATAGCCTTGTTGTAAAGTGCCCCGGTTGACGGTTGTAGCTTGTGTACAGCAGTACTAACCATGTGGCTATGCGATCACTAGCCCAACTCCCGGTTTGTTACGTCTGAAACATTGCTTGTATTCACCATTACTACCTCCAGAGCCTGAAAAGTAAAACATCAACCTGCAGTACACAACTGCTTATAAGATTTTAGAACATGGTCACACCCAATCAGCGTTCCCCATTTCAGCTGTCTAAATCCCATAGTTAAGTAATTAGTATTCCGTATATATAGAATACTAATAAGGCTATGAAACAATAGAAAACAATAGCCTTATTAGTATTCTCTATTTAGATAGAAAACCACGAGCGCGCTAGCGCGAGTGGTTTTCTATCTAAATGCTCGGCACTCTAAATCACATACAACTCTCGTGCCATTATCTAACCCTTGTCGTGTATGCTTTCCAACGACAATAAAGTCTCGATTATTAACCCAACAACTTCTTTATTTCCTCTTCACGCTCGCTCTCATCACAACGTCGTTCGCCACAAGAATGCATACTCGCTCAGTGATTTTCCGTCACGCCTCGATGACGTCAGCGCGTGTTGTTCACGTGCTGAGTTCTAGATGTGCTTCCGTTTCCGGTTTCGACACCCTTACTTTAACAAATAAAGAAGCCTTAGTCATGTTTTATACTATCATAAAACACGATGTGCATTTGAGAACATGAGAGAAATGTTAAAGCACAAGCCGAAGGCGCGTGCTTTCAACATTTGTCGAGTGTTCTCAAATGACCAGAGTGTTTTATGATAGTATAAAACATGGATTTAAGGCTTCTTTATCTGTTTTATAATATAGATTGATGCGCGCGATGAAAGGTAACCGCCAGTTGAAAACAATAAAACACTGTTATATACTCTGATAAAACATGGCTTTTTAGCCAATCAGAGCGCGCGTACTATCGTATCTATACTATAAAATACTGTATGGGGAGGGTAGCGTAGTTCTGTAAATAGTATAAACTGCACGATTGGACGTCCGCGCGAGTGTGGCATATGCATATGTCTGGAGCCATTTATGTATAGAACGCCGCTATAGGGCGTATCAGATCTTATGAACAATAGACACTAATTGCTAATATTAGCGGAAAATACATGCTACAGCCTGACGAATACTTATAAAGCTATGATTAGGTTGCGAGGGCTTGGTTAGCTAAGGTTGGTTCTCATATAATCGTCCCGATCGTACTGATCGCTTGAACGTACCTTTTTTTCGGTGTGAATCGAAGCGTAAATTAATATGCAGAACAAAAGAATAACCGTGAGCGTGAGAGTGAAATATGCGTAGTATACCTCTTGATAACAATTACGCCCCAATGGGCGTATGAGATATTCTGAACCAGCACAATACACTCATTACTTGCCATACCAGCGGAAAATTTAAAATTAAACGGACTTACCTGTAAGGTGAAGTTTGATTTTAAAATTAAACGAAACTTACCTGGAAGTTGAAGTTTGATTGGGATTCTATCAGTCATCTACAGAGCAGAGATTACACGAGATACTACGCATGCGCAAGGCTGATCATATTTAAAAACAAGAGTGGCCACATGAGGCCTGAATATGATTGTGCAGTTGCAAAAAACTGCAGGGAGGAATATATGGGCGGGCGAGTAATCTCTGGTAAGTTTCGTTTAATTTTAAAATTCTATCACTCATCTACCGCAGAGATTCCACGAAATTTTAAAGTCATGTGGTCACTCTGACACACAAGATATAACAACAACAGTACCTTTATTAGCTGAATCAATCCTAATACAGGTGCAAGGAAGGGCCCATAACCAATGGCTACTGTAAACGTAGCAAGACCACAATAATGTGGAGATAAGGCACGAGTTATATAGATTACAGTACGGCAGATAGGATTGCATGTCCAAAGCTGTCACATGGCCACTGTGGTTCTATGGGTTTGCAGTAGAACCGGTTAAATACACAATCACTATACCAACTGGCTGATTTCATAATTGACGCCAGAGGGACCTTGCAGCTCCTTGCCTAACTTGTCGATGTTGCTCGGGTACTGTGTGGTTTGAAGACAGACGTTTCAATACCGGCCTGCTGCAAAACTGTCTTTATCCACCTGGAGATCGAGTCCATTGATACTCTGTGGTGTGGTCTAGTAAAACTAATAAACAGTTGATCTTCCTCACCCCTAATATAAGCGGTAATATAAGGTGCGCCTTATGTATTCGTCAAGAATAGAAGCCACACACAAGCTGTTATCTGCAGGAAATCTGGGTAGGCTCAGGACCGGTTGTTGTTTTCCTGGGGCAGACTGCTTTACAAGTTGTTCAATGTGAAAAACATATGACATGGTGGTGTCTATGTGCATGTTCTTTAAATTCATGCAGTGAAGTGTTTGGCAGCGTTGCCCTGTGACTACAGCGCATAACATAACTAATTTGTATGTAAGCTTATGCAGTCCCAGTTCTTTAATAGGATGAAGTTTCTTTAAATACTGGAGAACTACAGAAGTATCCCATGTGGAGGTGTAACGAGGTAATGCTGGCCTGGTTTGAAACACCCCTTTGATGAGGCGTCCTACAAGTGGGTGAGTCCCAACTGTAATGTTGCCTTCTAACACTATACATGACGATTATCATAATGCACACCTGGCAGTATTAAGACAGCTGTATCCCAAACCTCGTTCGTACAGTTCCTGGAGGAAGTCTAGTACTTTGCTTATAGGTGGTTGAAGGGGATCCAGATTCCATTTAGGGACTTGTCATAAAGTATAGGGGGGCTGGGCTGGTAAAATAGAGGGCCGGTGGGGCACTATTTTTCAACATGGAAAAATGGATGGGCCAAAAACAAATCATGCACTACATCAGGGGTGGGTCATGCCTTAATTTACTTCAAAGTGGTCCCAAAGTGCAGGAAATGTCATTTCAGAGGCCTTAGATTTCCAAAATTTTCGGGTTAATGCACAGGAAGTCCAGGCTTAGTATGTGTGTTGAAAACTATAAGGCTTTGCATGGGAATTTACGATTTGTGAAATATCTCAGTAAAAATTTCAATAAAGTAAATATAACTTGCCTAAAGAGTAGTCATGTTTTTCTTGTTCTCTGGTGACGATTTCAAGCGATTGAGACTAATTTTAACCCTCTCGATTTCGAGGAATTTTAACCCTCTCGAGAGGGTTACAATTCGTCGAAATCGATTGAAATCGTCACCAGAGAACAAGAAAGACATCAACTACTCTTCAGGCAAGTTATATTAATTTTACTTTATTGAAATATTTACTGAGATATTTCACAAATCGTAAATTCCCATACAAAGCCTTTAATAGTTTTCAACATACAAAATATTAAGCATTTGCTTCCTGTGGTGAATGAGGGATAATTAGAGGTAAACAAGGGGTTTACAGCCTACCTTTGGCTTAGAAAGAAGTCGCAACACATTTCTAATTTTTCCCTCTAGGATAATATAAATGGCGGTTGTGTGTGTGTGTTGGGGGGGGGGGGGGGGCTAATCAATTCTGTGCAAAGCTTCAAGGGTGGGCCACTGATAATTTTGCATGAATCAGGAGGTGGGTCATGAAAAATGATTTTTAGGAAAATTTGATTTTTCAGCCCCCCACCCCCCCCCCCCCCCCCCCCCCCCCATACTTTATTACCAGTCCCTTATTTGCAAATGATTGCCACTGCTCAAGGTATACCCTATATTGTTTCTGTGTGCCTGTGCGCCACGAATTGAGTATTGTTTCCTGAGTAGCTGGTGAAATGCCTTTGGTCTGGATGGATCGCCTGATAAGAGGCAGGCCATTAGTCTTAGTCGGTTTCCGAGAGGGTGAGATTTGTCTTGGTCGAACGGGAGATGTACATTGGTCTTGTTGGTGGGTACCATGGCTGAGTGGACCAATTGGGAACAATCAGGATTGCCTGTGCTTTGTCCATTTCTAGTTTTTGCAGGACTTGTGGTATCACGCTAAACGGAGGGAAAGCGTACAAGAAGTGATTAGTCCAGTCCACCGTGAAGGCATTAATTGCCAAGGCCTGTGGATCTGGGATCCAAGACACACAGGGTATTATCTGGAAATTCAACCTAGAAGCGAACATATCAATACTGGGTTTTCCCCAGAATATATGTGACTTGGTTGAAGACATCAACATTAACTTTCCATTCTGTAGAATCATCAAAGACCCTAGAGGCTTTGTCTGCAATGGAATTATTTATTCCTGGGATATGGCTAATGGTGAGCCATATGCTCCTTGTCATACACCATTCCCATATTTCCCTAGTGATAGCATTACATAGAAGGGAGTGGGATCCCCCCATATTCCGTATGTATGCCACAGTAGTGGTATTGTCTGTCATAACCTTTATATGACCATGGGTTACTTCTCTGCTAAGAGCCTGCAGTCCCAAGAGTACTGCCTTAAGTTCAAGGTAATTGCTGTGATGGTCTCCCTCTAAAGTAGACCATCTACCCCCTGCTGTGGTGCAGTGTAAATTTGCCCCCCACCCCTGGCTCGAGGCGTCAGTGTACAGAGTGTAGTCAACTTTGCCATGGTCAATTTTTTTCTTAGATAACAAGGCGTTTGTTGTCCACCATTTAATATCTGATTTTGCATACTCAGGTTAACTGCATGACTTGATCAAAATCCCAGTTATGAAGTTTTAGTGCTGCAGCCTTTTCTATTTCTATCTGGCGATAAAAAAGTTCCCCATATTCTACTCCTGGGAGGCAGGAGACAATAATGCCAATCAATTGTGCCACCTCCCGTATACTAGGCATACCGAAGCAAGAATACTATCCAGGAGTGATGAGATTTTCTCGTTTAGGGCTTTCGCAGTTCCCTCGTCCTCAGTTACCTCTTGAACGAGGACATCCATTAATCCATCGGCACTGGATTGTTTAAGGTTATCTGAGCTTCCATCGCTCTTGTGCCTTTTTGCACTTAAAGCAGTCTCATCGTCACGACCACTTTCCTCCCCTTCACTTTCGGAGGATAGGTCGTCCCGCTGCAACGCAGTGTCGTAGGCCGTTTTTAATTCCTTAACAACTGGAGCATTATACTGTCCATCATGCTTGTCAACTTGTCGATTTTTCGGCTTAATTCGTCGAGTCCCGTCGACTCTTTAGTTTGGGATTTTCCAGCCGAATCGCGGCCCGAACCAGTTTTGGGCTTTGAACTTTTTGCAGGTCGCTTCTCCCTGCTTGTACTGGCTTTCTCACCCAGCCATGATAAGCTTTCTTTGTCAGATGCTGACCTCTTCGGCAGCGCCGAGTCAGCTTGTGACTGTTTAGCATCGGCTAACATGTTGTCCAACACGCCAGTTGTTTGATCCATTTTCAGATCGAAATTTTTCCCTTTTCAAGAACGGATTTGCCACGCAAATCCCGCAAAAGGGGTTTTCCTTGTTCTGTAGTTCGTAAAGAACTAAGCAGATTACTTTCACAGCACAAGGATGGCGTTGATATTTCAGAATTAGGTTCTCGCTTGATCAACCACGCTACCAAGATGGCGGGAGCGAGTGTAGAATGATCAGCCTTGCGCTTGCGTAGTATCTCGTGGAATCTCTGCGGTAGATGACTGATAGAATTGGAATTCCACGAGTTCTTGGTCAGGAGCGTGGAAGTCACGTGAGATAGAGTGCGGGAAAACAGAGCGTTCAGTTTTTAAAAACCTGTGAATGGCCACATTAATAAGTGCAAGAAATAGGGAGGGATCAAGAAGATATGATTAGAATCAGCAACAACGCCCAAACAATCAATAGCATCCTCCACAGTATCATCCAAACTGCCCATTCTAGCATTGAAATCACCGCACAAAATAATCTCGCCCTTCCTTGCAAAGTTATAGATACTTTCCTGAAGAGACTCAAAATGATCCTTCTCCAGTCTCCTCTCCCTAGGGGAATTTTGGGGTGGAATATAAACGGTGCAGATAAAGATGTCACGTTTCAAGTGAAATAACTCTTTTTCTAACTTCCACCAAACAAACTCCTCGCTACTTTCCTTATCAAGAATTTTAACACCTTTTCTCATAGAGGATTTAACCAAAATCGTTATTCCACCAGAATTCCTGCGAGATTTTTTTAGCGCTTTCCTGCACTTTGAAAAGGAATAAAAACCTTCAATATTAAGATCGGGATGACCATAGGGTAACCAAGTTTCAACCAAAGAAACAAAATCGAACTTTTCGATTTCCGAAAGAAAATCTTCATCATTTAACTTCCCCGAGAGGCCCTCAATATTCCAAGAGCAAAATCTCAAAAACTTATTGCTTAGCATAACTAGACAATCAGAACTACAGACTGTCCCTTGTCAGTCAACAAAAGGACAAGCAAACGAAACAAAAACGAAACCAAAAGGAAAGAGATAAGAAAGAAAACTCAAAGGAAACCCTTCTAAATAGCTGATCTTACTTGATTATTTATAGGTGGGAAACCAGTCTGTGGATTACAAAAAGCTAGCCCCGATGGAGGAGGAGGAAACACTACCCTCTGATGCTGCATTTGGTTATTAACGTTTGCTTGTAAAATGTGTCTCATCATTTCCGCTAATCCCCTTAACTGAGAGTTAATAGCCGTGATGTCGTTCTTCGCGTCAGTCTCATCCGCAACTCGGTGAACTACCTGATCATCATCTTGGTAATCACGCATTGGGGTCACGCTGCGTCTGGAACCTTGCGAATGCGATCGGCGATTTACTCTGTTCAGCCGCAAACCAAAAGCCAACCTGATTTCCCGCTTTAAATTTCCTGCGAAAGCAGGAACACCAGTGTGTCTATTGAAATCCTTAGAATCAAAAAAGAACTGTGTATCACGTAGATTGCTGTTGTCAATATGTGTGACAGTCGGTAAGTCCTTTATCTGTTCATGCACAGCTGCATTCATCACAAAAACCGATCTGTCCAAATCATCACACCTTGGCGTAATACTAGAAATAATAATCTTCTTGCCCGGAAATGTATCCACTGCCGCATTGACCATCTGCACTTGCTTTCGGGTTATTTCTTCTACTGTAGAATGCTCAACATCATTTACACCAGTGTTGATAATTACGCTTCGACGCACCGAAAACCTTGGAGAATTTAAAATGGCAATAGCTTCATCCGTGGTACCACAAGGAATTATTTTGGCATCACTTCGTGGACAGAGTTTACTTAAGTCCAAAAACTTCCTGTTAGAATCACAAAGGATTACATGATCATAAATTTCGTGCTGACCAGGGTCATTGCGGCGTGACGTTTGAGAATCCTTGCAATCAACCCGCTCGACTGAATTCCCGTCCGTTGAGCTGTTCTCCGTATCTACCATTCGTTCAACCTGGTTTAATGGTGGTTGCTCGGCATGCATAACATAATCATTGTTTTCCTGCATTCCAGCACTAGACACAGCTGCTTCACTTTTCTCCTCCTCGCGCTCGCTCTCAAGCACTATAATCCGAGACTTCAGCTTTTCATTATTCTCCTCCAGATCTCGAATTCTCTTTACTAGATTTACCTTCTCCTCTACTAAGGACCCTACCCGTCCCTGCAACTTCTTGACCTCTGCCTCGGCTTTAGTCAGCTTTAGTCTTCTGTCTCGCGTATGTTAGAATCTTGGGCTTTCTTTAAGACGATTAAATCATGCTTTAAATGGTCATTAAGTGATACAGCCAAATCCTCCTTTGAAGAAGAGAAATTGCCTCTCAGAATATTCAGTTGAAAATCAGTTTCAACAGTCAGTTTATCTATTTCGCCACCACATCCTCAAGTTTAGAAATACGATTACTGCATGACTGTACACAATCCAAAACTTTCTGTTGATCAACCTAATAGCGGCTTCCATTGCTGGTTTTCTTACGCTCGCTGCTGAGGAAGCTTCCTGGTATGCGCTGGCGAAAACAACTTTATGGGCCATCCTCGAACCTTGCGATATGACGATCTTGCTTTAGGACGTATCCTAGAGGCTACTGGTAACACCAGACTCACATCTTGATATTTCTCCGTCTCAACTTCATTATCCGAATTGGCGAAAATATCAAGAGACACTCCATCAAGATCCAACTCATCAGACCCTTGGAATATACTAGCATATAAAGAACTTATTTGTGATTCTCCCAAAGCTTCACCCGAGCACAAACCATTTACAAAATCTCTGAGCTTCACAAACTCAGTGACGGTGAACAGTAACGGACCAGTCTTGTCGCCATCATTAATCCGGTATAGTTGAATAATCAACTCTACAAGATCGCCCCCAGAACTAGTCTTCCTTACCCAGTCAACTTTGTATTCATTCTGATTCCCAAAGTCAATCCAATAACGTATCTTGAGTGCTCTCATCCACTGAATGAAGCGGGCCTGATCAGAGACTACAAATGTGACCACCACCCCTTTCTCGGTAATAAGTTCATGTCCTAGATACACCAATATGTTACTGACGTTCTATGACCGAAACATAATAGAACGTAATTAACCTATTGTTGTATCTAGGACATGAACTTATTACCCCTTTCTCGGACGCTTCAATATTCTCTTGCGCTTGAGCGTATTCTTGTATGCACGGGGACTCCTCGGCAGAAGAAATTCCCTCACTTTGCTCCATTGATTTACCATCCATCCTACACACACATACTCACTAAAAGAAACTAAAGAAAATACGACTGAAAGGGACAGGAGTGTTTTAAACACAGACACCACGGGTGAGCATGTGACCCGCCGCCATGTTAGATATGATTATTTAAGCGAGACCTTAGAGTGATATCAAGCGACTTAACGAAGAGTGCGCGTGCAGTTTTCGCTGTAATTTGCATGTGTAAGGTCTAATAGTGCACATTTGCATCTCTAATGCTATTAACTCTATTATCTCTGCTCCAAACTATCAAACCATACGCTCACACTGAGTCCGACTAAACGACTCCAGCGACGCGTGGACGGTCGTCAACTTAAGTAATGGTTCGCGTAAGAGCAGGAGCACTCAATGGCCAGAAATGCACAAAGGTGTTAAATTTTCTATTGTTGAAACTTGATATCTCATTGGTTAAACAGAAATAAACCTCCTAAAAATAGGAAAGAACTCTGAGTTCACCTCTTCGGAACCTGGAATACTACTGGCACTCCAAACAATGCCTAACCCTGAAACAATACAAACCCTAAAACAATGGAATTCTTTGTCAGTGCAATCCAAAATGCAAGGTTTTGAGAGGTGAAGGCCTCCTGTAAAATTCGCTAATCTCGGTATGCTCTTTAACATGGTAGTATTCAACTGTTATTTACTATTTTCTGTACTATATGATACAAGATTTGCCATTTTGGAATAGGGTACCGATTTATCAAGAAAAACGAAAGACCATTATGCGTCAACTGTTCGAAACTGTTGATTTTCAGCCTCTTTAACTGTACGGTTTTCTACAGATCATCAGTCTTCCAAAACCATACACAACCAAATGCAATCATGATAGTAATGGGTACTCGCAAAGTAACTGTTTTCTAGCCTGTTACACTAAGATTGCCCTGGATGGTTGTAGCTGCCGAATATTGGGGATGAAGTATAAAAGTACGTATATTACGTAAGAAAGAACGGAGCAATCACGGTTTCTGGGACACCCCCACCCCTCCCCCACACTAAACACTCACCTTTAATGGATAATCACCAATAGAACGATGCATATCCAAGGGAGGGGTGGGTGGGTAGTTTCCCAGAAACCGGGATTGAGCCGAATGAACGGTGCTGGTATGAATATTTTTTAAAGGCGGAGTTCTGTGCAGAGGAAAATTATAGAAATGCTAGTGAGATCTCAGATAGCCCAAAATAATCGCTCGAAACTGCCCAAAAATACCTTGAAATAGTCTTCATGAAAACGCACGTGTATCGCCGGGCTGTAAACGACTCTGGCGGGCTGTAAATGCATTTGTAGCCCTGTATCTCACTGGCTGTTGCTTCATCATCCAATCCATTTAGACCAATCAGATTTTGGCGCTCACGCGAGAAGCCATTCAGGTGCATATCTTCATTGCCAAGTCGCGATTGTCCCAATTCAGCCGGATCTTCAGTGCTTTGTTTTCCAATTAGAGAAGTTTCCTCTTGGGATAAAGACAAACAAGAAAGCGGACACGCTAAATCGGTCAATTGAACCTCATCCAAATCAATACACAAAAAAGAAAATATATCGATGAAAATGGAAAACTTTGAAGTTGAAAAATTAAAGTCAGAATTCATGCGTCTCTCGCGGGATGAAAACAATATGACTGTCCTCGTGTTATTCCTTTGTTTATAGCGCGATCAAGCCGAAATAAAAGCTTGGCCGGGATTCCTCTGACGTGTCCTACTACTTCTATATGCATGCATGCACGCGTCAGCATCCTTGTCCGCCAAAAATAATTAATACCTGCAGATATCTGTTCAGAAATTGCGAAAAGCTTCTGTGCTACAATTTAACATAGTACATAAAATGAAGTACTGAAATCTTTTCCTTCAATTGCAGAGGAGGAAATCGAGAACATTCCATGGCGTTCACCCTATCAGATACGAAATTGTATTTACCGCAAACTCAGTAACTCAAAGTGTGATAGAACAGATCAGGTACCAGTGTAGTTGCTGTAGACTATCGTAATGATTGCTGTAGATTTCCGTACCCTGACTCTGTATTGTGGGTGGATGTTTCCCTGGTTTTCTTGGTTTTTCAAGCCTCAAACGTTAAATTGGCACGAATATACGGATGTTATGCCCTTCAGAATAAAACACCCTATTGACGTGAAATGTTCTATGAAGACTTTTCTTATCGATCTCTTGAATATAAAAAAGCCAACAGCTTTCTAAAACTTATAGTTTAGACAGTCTATTACGTCACTTGCAAACCAAGACGTGATTAGCAAATGGCCTATGTATTTTTCCTTATCAAAGGCAGCGCAAAGCCGCGAAACTGTCCCGACTGTGCTGTGAAATGTAGTCGCATCATATTCGACGTTCAGATGTCCTCCATGTACTACCCATCGGACAACCTCTGGCAGCAGATGCTTGAACAGCGCAACCTCAGCTCTGATCCCAATAAAATGGCCGAGTATCAGCACTGGTTCAGGTTAGAAAGTCTTTTCTGTGAATATGAAGTTAATAATTCCCAATAGTTTTAATATTCATCGAATCACTACTAACCGTTCCCCCGGCTCCATGTATCTCGTGACGTAAATGATCTATTTTATTTTTGTACTAGTTACAATATGAGCGACCAAATTGTATCGAATATATACGATGGCGAGCCGTCAGTTGTTACCCGGATGTGAATATACAATGGCGAGCCGTTCCTACGGGCGAACGGGTCAGAATACGTTATTAACAACCACTGGCCGACTCGCTCTGCCCAGACAACGTGACTTTTCTCAAAGCTCTATGTACTGGGTAGCGCGACGACCTTCAAGAAGCATAAATAGTGAGCAGGTTTTCACCGGGAAAACACGGGAAATATAAATCCTAGTTCACCTAGTGACAACCCGTACACTCAATAACATTATTAATGTAGAACGTTTATTTTGTTATCATAAATATCGATTCTACATCAAGTTTTGAGTACTTCTGTGAAGAAAGTTTTGGTTTACAGAGAATAATCTATGCTCTACGCTTGTTTGAAATCGTGAACATGTGAAATTTCAAATGCCGCCTACGCGCGCTTACATTTTTTTTGCTGATTGACACTGTGACGTAATCAAGTTAGATAGTGCAGCCTGGCACTATAGTAATGAACTAAGACATTTAGTGTAATAGAACCATTGTTAAATTTATTTACCTGCATCATTGCAATATTGACGCTACAGAGCGGCTTCGACTTAGTGTCGTAAAACCAAAGTAAATAGAGAACCATCACGAGAGCAAGTAAAAACGTAATGATCCAATCACGGGAGCAAGTAAAAACGCAATGATCCAATCACGGGAGCAAGTAAAAACGCAATGAGGTGAATGGTTTTACTTGAACCAATCAGAGGTAAAATAAACGCAATCGTGGATAACTCACTAAAATGAAATTGCGTGACGAACCAAAACAATGTTTGGTTTTAGTTTAGAACTTGATTGGCTGATACAAAACATAGAGAAGCTAAGCAAAACCAAAACAAATACTTTCGACACTCAATCGAAAACCGTATTAGCAGACAACTAAAGTGCTGTTCAATGAATCATGAACTGGAAATGGTAGCACATGACCCTATAGTCTTATACCAGGCTCTTGACCATATAAGGTCCTTCAGATTGACCAGGCCCCTAGTTCTTGACCATATAAGGGTCTTTCAGATTGATCAGGTCCCTCCCTAGTTCTTGATTGATCAGGTGATCCATTATGTTAGACCAGGCTTTTGACCATATACGGTCCTTCCAGCTCATAACCAATCTTACGGTAATAGTTGCGTGTTCCAATACCTAAGAGAATGAATACAAAAGGTTACTATCACTGCAATAGTGATAGCAGAAATATTTTACTATCACTGCAACAGTGATAGCAGAAATATTTTCAAAATTCAGTTTGCACTTCACCGTCATCCTAAACCGAAACAGACACAAGTATTTTTATTGGCACTTTGCAAAGTACGCTTTACTAAACTGTAATGTACCGATCAAATCGAAACATGAACATCCCCCCCCCCCGGCAAACCCCCGGACATTTGACTCGTTGACGTGCCCGGGGAGTAAGGAATTTGGCATCGGTAGCTGTCCTTTGGGTGGGGAATTTGACACCGGATGGGAAGGGTAGGGATTTGAACAAGTTGTCTCGATTTTATTTCATGTTCTATGCTCTGTCACTGCGCTCCGCCGCATAGAAAATATTTATGTTGTATATTCTACATACACATCAAGCAAGGCGTGTTAGGAGGATGCCGACCAGTTATGTCAAGTTTATTGCCGTATAAACATTACATATTAATGTTAAACTAATGACGAATCGCCGGATACGAAAAACCATGTTAAAACCTCACTTTGAGGATAAAAAATATTCTGGAAACGTATACTCCAACCCAATGCGAATTCGCCGAGACCCCTGGAGGTTAAGGGTCATCAAAAGAAAAAACTTGCATGTACAAACGCTGTTAATTTAAGCCCGGATTACAGAGAAATGTCTAGAAAATTTTTGCCCGGATAACCAAGCGTGTAAACTGGTTGGCGTCAAGTGAAAACTATATGTAAATATCATCTTAAATAACAACTCCAAGTCCTTAGGGAAGAGCACGAAGTGCTAATTACGAATGCCCAACAAAAATACATTTCTATGCTCTGTCACTGCGCTCCGCCGCATAGAAAATATTTATGTTGTATATTCTACATACACATCAAGCAAGGCGTGTTAGGAGGATGCCGACCAGTTATGTCAAGATTACAAAGATCGCGGTGGGAATTATAATAGGAATGTAAGTAATGTAGTCAGTGCAGAATAACTGCAGAATTAAATACCTAAGGAAACAGTCACGAGCAAATTTTGTTGCAGGTCCAAAGGCAAGGCTTTTACAACACTAAAAATAAATTTCTTAAGGAAATATGAATGACAAGGATTGGGTACACTACAGGCATGGTATTATCCTATAAAACCAATTGAACTATAGAAAATGTGTGACCCGACTGAACTAAAGACATTAAATACAGGGCAACACGAGTGTCTTCAGCAGGAAAATATAAGACTTCAGGGAAAGATGCAGCCCAGGACTTCCATCCTTTAAGTAACCGCCGTACGACTTCAGAGTGTTGGGAGCGCTGCTGTAGCTGAGGAAGCTTGGTACTCGACAGGGCAGCAACTGCAAGGCTGGATGGCGAAGTGGGACTGAAAAGACTTTGGGACCTAGAACTTACAACACAGATAGTAGGGAATAAGGGTTCAGTGTGGAATGGAATGAGTACCATGTCAATAACAACAACATCCGTATGTAAATAAGACAACTGTACATTAATGTAATTTTATTATTGCAAATATATTATCAAACGATAATTATTAAAATGCAAATACGATGAAACTACACCGAAGCAAAACTAAAGATTAACCACTATGAGAAAACGGAATCTGATACGGAATCTGATGTGAAATACATAATCGCTACGAAAAGACAACAATAAAGCAACGTTATAGCTATTATGACATAATCTTAAAAAGCAAGGCGTAGCCCTTACAAAAACAAACTATAGTTTTTAATTACAAAAACTATAGTGTTAGAAAACTAAAGTATTTTGGAACACAGTGGAAACTATAGTTTAGTAAAACTATAGTTTTGATAACAATTTTACTGTAGTTTTCATAGTACAGTTTCCTACCAAACTTCAAAACTATAGTTTTTAATTATTATAGTTTGCTAACTTTAAAACTATAGTGTTTTAATTATAGTTCACACTTCTGTGAACATGGTCATGGTAATAATCCATGGTCAAATAATGTGTGCTGCAGTTGATAAATACAGGTGTTGACCATGGAGAAACATGGTCTTCCATGTCTCAAACATGGAATACCATGTTTACAGGTTAGGGGTTCAACATGGTATACCATGGTCAACCATGGTCCAACAGTGAAAGATTGAACATGGAGAAACATGATCAACCATGTCCCATACTTCAGATCAGTCAATTATGGAATACCATAGTCAGCTGTGTTTCACCAATATTACTGCTCCCTGTACATATAAAAGTGATCATGTGTAATTAAGTTACAGCTTCCCATTCTGTTATCCCAAAGAAAAAGGTAATGTCCATTGATAGTTAGAAAATTAGAGAGATTATCTGAGAATAAAAATTAACCCTTTCACTACATGTAGATGTAAAGACCACATTTATGAAACTACTATAGTCACTCACAACAACAAATGTATTAATGATTGCAATTAACAGAACAGTGCATACATGTACGTACATGTAAAAGACAGTGTCGGATAATTTTATAAGTCTCATTAGAAAAACTGCACTTATATATTAGGGAGTGAAATATACATGTATTGTGTATTAGTCTTAGCACTAAAAACTGTGGCCAAAAAAGCCTTTCCTATTACACAGAGCAGCTCAGCTGTGTAAACCGCCCAGTTCCTGTACATGCACACCACATCTTTACAGGGTATTCTGTTTTGAAATTTTCTGTTTCTACATAAATTCTACAGGTAGCTTAGTAAACTCCCTTACAAAGTCAGCTAAAGCCAGATGAAAAGGTGAGACAAAAATACTACAAGCCAAAGTTATTGGAGTGCTGCTCGCTAGTCTAGTAAAAAAAAAACAGTTTTACATAAGTGTTTACTTTTTCGATAATTATAATAATATGGGGTTATTATTTAAACTAAAAGTTTATATATCCAGGATTATAGCACTTAAATCAAGCTTTGAGCTGGGCCCTGAGGTACCAAAATTTCTTTTGTTTCTGTTTTCCCCTTTTCTTTCAACATTTGTTCAAATAGCTAGGAATATATCATTTATAATTATGTTACAGTATTTTATACATGTGTGTATTTTGGTTATCCCTAATTGCTGTTCATTTTTATGATTGTAGGGGAATCCATAGTTATATATTTATTTAAATATAGAATAAACTATATTACTTCATTATTAAAAGGATTAACTATATGCTGCAAAACAATGTTTTCTTGGAAAAAGAAATACCATGCCTCTGACTATATCCTTTGGGTACATAAAAAGTATAGTTAACATATTAGATAACTATAGTTACTTTGAAGAAACTTAGTTATATTTGCAATAAGTACACTTTCATAGAAAAAAATACATATTTTACATAAAATTTAGAGTTTCATGTTTGCACTAACCTCACTTTCTGTCCCCCAACACCTAAACTGGCCCAGAACCAAGCCATTCTGTCCACAAGCACTTCACAACAAGATAAATCCATCCATAATGACCGCAAAGCATGCCGGGAAATCCTACCAAACAGCGACATGGCCCTTCCCCCATCTTCATTCTTCAAAATATAGAAGAAGTCTAAAGCCATTTCGACCTAATACCTTCATATTGGAATCAATGGCAAGTAAATATTGTCCAATATTCCAAAAAAGCTATGATAGGTGGCTCCAGACTCCCATTTATAAAGCCCACGCTAAAGTGACGGAAGACGTCCTGGCCCATTCACGAGTGGGAAATAAGGCTCTTTCTCTGTCACAATAAACTGGCACAAACTCGGTTCTTTGAGAAAGTGCTGATTGAAGCTCTCATCAGACTTAATGATGTCCTCCAGCACTCTATAAATGGTGAAAAAGGCTTTAAAAAGCCTTAAATTCTGTTTTCCCCCAAACAAACTTCCCTCCAGCTCCATAGCAATGCGACGTCAACGTATCCAAAATGGCCGACAAAAAACTTTGAGCCCCCAGTATTGTTGGTCAGATGAAAATTCCATGGTAACAGTGGCTACAGCTTTCTTAGGGGGGGGAGGGTTTGTTGCAGTCTAGAATGAGCCAAAAATCAGTTAAAAGACCACAGGGCTCAAAGGGTTAATAGAAAAACTATACTTTTTATGGAAAACTATAGTTAATTCAACATACAACTATACTTAATCATGTGAAAAAGTATAGTTATAGATAACTAGAAAACTATAGTTAATTATGGCAATAACTACATTTATTTTAGGAAACTATAGTTTATTAGGATAAACTATAGTTTTTACACTGAAAACTATAGTTTGTTTTTGTAAGGGAGGCCATGATGCCAGGAGTATCAAGCGATCTAACAGTGACCCCTACTAAAATGACACGAAACTAAACATCACATAATATATCACTCGTACCCTTGTACGGATATCTCCGCTATAAAGCGGTGTGCAATAAACGATCTAACAGTGATCCCTATTAAAATGAAACAAACCATACATCACGTAATATATATCACTCGTACCCTTATGTAACGGACTGATCTCCGCTATAAAGCGGTGTACAATAAGCGATCTGACAGTGATCCCTATTAAAATGAAACAAACTGTACATCACGTAATATATTCACTCATACCCTTATATGCCAGGTATCTCCGCTATAAAGCGGTGTGCAATACATACATATAGTAAGTGCACAAACAACCAATGTGTTCCGCTATAAAGCGATGTGACCATACAATCACGATAAAATCACACTCTTACGCTCTACAGTGTTTGCATCCGTACATACACTAATAATGAAAACACCTATAACACCCCATTATAAATCGGTAGTAAACCAAGCAATGCCACGAAAATTCAGAGGAAGTATCTAAACGGACAACTAGTACCGCTGAATGACAACTGAATGCACTGAAAATGGTAGGAAAACCGAGATATACCTCAAAGGTCGTAAATGTCAACAATGTATGGAACTGAAGCTCTAGGCGCACCAGACGGGAGAAGGAAAAGGCTAAAAACTAGCCGATTGTCGTTAGGAATCACCAGCGTCCCCGCGAAGCATGAGAAAAACTCAAGGTGTAAGATGTTTCGAATTACACGACAAATAGGCGGAAATAACCAATTGTTAACACCTCGCCAATTAACATGAACTGATCAACTTCTTCACACCCCAGATTGCAGAACTTGGAGAAAACGGGACGCACTTAGCTGAACACGAAGAAGCAAATCGATCAACTTCGAAAGAACCGGTTAGATAGCAGATAAGCCGAAACAATTGCAGACAGACCAATCATCATAATCAACAATCCGACTCATAGAATCGGCAAACTCATTGAGAGACCTAGGAATTCATTGACTGTACCGCTCAAGCGAAATATATAATAAAAACCCGTATATCAACCGCAAGGACATGGAGTCGGAGGGAATTCAGTGTTACCTCTAGCACAAACAGATGCTGCAGTATTAGTCAGTGCATGAAAGTCTTAACTGCCTTATTCCGCAAAGACATCTTGAACGACTTCAGACTATACAGGAGAACAAGGAGCTCCCTAGCATTACTGTCAAGAGTGATTTAAGTAGAAGATCAAAGCTTGCTTGATATAATAATTCGAATTCCCTATCAAGATACAATGCATAGCCACCGCAGGCATAACCACTAGCATCAGAATGAACCAAACCAACCGGAGGTGAATACTCGAGGAGAGCTCTACCATTGAGCTAAACGCAGTTATGAATCTAAAATGGTATTTATTGAAGCCACTGCAGAAAACTAAAACTCATTCGTGTCAAGTGGAGTATCTCAATTGATAAAACTGAACGAAAGACTAAGATTTTTGGTATCAAAAGGGTGACGTTACCAACTCCGAATGAAAAGGAGAAAATTTTACCCACGACTGAGGCAACGAACCGAGGAGAGACTATAGGACTCTTGTGTATAAGCTCTACGAGGACTAATTAGCTTAATAAATTTTCCGTACAGGAAAAGAAACAAAACCGTTATGTTAATGTGCCGGCATAGTATGAGAATCCATACTAATGAATACCTTGTGCTCGCCAATGTCGAACTAGAGGACGGAAAACTTTCATAAAGAGACAGGCCGAATGGTTAAAACAGTAAACTGAAAACGCTTAGGTATGTTGGAATTAAATAGCAGCCGCTGAAAACCCAAGCACTGGTTAACGTCACAAACATTAATGTGAAGTTGACCTGGTTTCATGTCAAACTTGTATATGCTGATAACGGAGGTACTGAAGAAAATGTTGGCGTCTTCAATATTAAATTTAAGTTTATAAATATACTGATTAACATGTCTAAGATCAGATATGAGCCTACACTCGTTTGGCCACTCTCGGTGAAGAAAAAACTTAACGACAGTGCTCATACTCAAGAGTAAATCAACAACATCCTCGTTAATAAAATCGGTACGTGACAACGCTGATGTGTTGTTATTTAAACGCGGCACTAGGTGGTAAAGAAATAAAAGGAAATCTTATACCTATTCAAAAGAATCTAAAACCCAGCCAGGTATTCCTATATTAACCCAAAACTGAATATGAGTTTTGAGACGATACTCAACTTAAGTATAAGGGGAGCTACCTTTGCTGGTACTCATGTAAATTACATTTCAAGAACTGCTCATAATACGAATTAAAAGTGTACTTATCTTGCATTAGGATTTCCTTGAATTCATGATAGTAGGCCGTCCGGAAACTGCAGGTAAATCCCTGTTACCGGTATCCGGAAGAAACATCTCGTGGCCTCCAAGAACTTTAGAGGCGTCAGCCTTGAGCTAGTAACCCCAAAAATGAACCCCTAGAAACCGTTTGGACGGAATGGGGAGTGGAACTGTACAGGCTTCCAACGGGAGGGTTTTTAGCGAGCCTGGTTGAGCACTCAAGCCACCAATGCGTAAAGGAACCGCAGTTTCTGCAGGGGCCCCAAGATTCATTGAACTGCCGGCCTTCTTGATGATACATTGAGAGGCTAGAAAAAGCGCTGGTTCTGGGTCGGCCATTACCGACCATTGCCCACGTGACCGAGACCTGTTGGTAGTTTATGAAGATTGCCGGCTTCGTTCTCCAGCTTTTTCAGCATTCCACTTGATTCGAGAGTGAGTTTGCTCACTTACTAAGGCGCTTCCCTTTCAGCACTACAAATCTTCTTGTCATCTTTTTCCATTTAAAGCAACAGCCGTTATCTTCGTAATGTTGGCCGGTTAACCAGCCTTCCTCTGACGAGTCCACGACGGTTGAACTGGAAGTTGTTTGCGTTGGATGGGTAGTTGAACAACAACTCGCCGTCCTCTTTAACCTATCGGGAAACTGAAAGGGCGGTAGTAGCTGTTTTCTGGGCCTGATTAAACTTGTCTGATAACTTGGACTTGTGAAGAGAAAGTTGTTCCAGAACAAACATACGAAACTCCGCTAAATCCGAACAAGTGATAGCGTCTTTCATTTTGCCCGGATAATCAAGCGTGTAAACTGGTTGGCGTCAAGTGAAAACTATATGTAAATATCATCTTAAATAACAACTCCAAGTCCTTAGGGAAGAGCACGAAGTGCTAATTACGAATGCCCAACAAAAATACATTTATGTGCTGCGTGGTTTTCTCGATCGAAATCATTGGAGCGGGGAGGTCACTTTAGACGACTAAAAGGCCAAAATACTGCTTTTGTACGCGACTGGCTTAAAAATAAAGGTATCAAAATATAAATGTAATTTGCTTACGAATATTTAAACTGTCTTCCAAAAACAAAATGCGATGTCACAGCTAATATTGTTACATAGCCATAAGTTTTCCAGGCATAACGCACACTCTCGTTGGCTGATTCAGGGTCACGTGGCAGTCCTCTACGTGTAATATTAGCTGCGAGAGGCCAACAATATTATTTATATAATATAATACTATATAATTCTGCCAAGAACGCACCAAATATGATCTCTTATTATATGGCGAGGGTGTTTTATCAGGATCTAAACCATTCATAGGTTCCATATTTGACTCGCTGGAGTGAGATGTGGAAAATACGCCACGCTTGTACGAAGTAGCCTGGGAAACCAGCTGACTCTTATCGCTCCCCACTCGCGAAAGAGACGTATGGGCAACGAGGCAGAACATTTCATACTGATAACGTAGCAGATAGCCGTTTCACGATGCATAAATTAGTTGCAATTCTAAGAAGCCGAATGCGAACAACAGAGTTCTTTTCAAGGAATATAACTACCGATGCTGCTCGTTTGCTTGGCAGTGGACAACCATGAAATTCAGGCATATTTAGTGTGTGTATCGGTGCTGTTGGTGGCTCCTTTGCATAGTTCTTTCAGCGGCTAGTAAAGCGAAATGTCGTACTGTCAAAACATTTACAAGTAAGTAATCAAAAACGTAATTAACTGGTACTGTAATAGTTGTTTATATAATTTCATATAAACCTGGTACACACACTGAGTTATCACAGAACACTGGATGAGTTCTTGTCGCCGGATAAGTCGACGTTCAGGGCTACTTTCAAGCCGGATGTTTCAGTGCTAGGCAGTGAATCTCGGCTATGAATAAACATTACATGTATAAACTGCGCTATGAATCACGAACGTGATGGCCGTTCACCCAAGCAAATGGGCAGCCTCGATAGTATATTACCTTGAAAATAACTGCATTCTGTAGCTAACCTCTTCGGTTACTGGCCTGGCAAAAGAGCTGGCTTGCAAAGTGGCCTGCTGTGCTGTATGCAGGGAACAACTATTATGTTTTGACAGTCGTAGGACAAGCCGAGCCGCTAAAAGAACGAAGCAAACTAGCCACCGACACACGCTAAATAGGCTAGAATTTCATGGTTGTTCATGACGGTGATCCACTGCCAAGCAAACGAGCAGCCTCGGTAGTTATATACCTTGAAATCTTGAAAAGAACTCTGTTGTTCGCATTCGGCTTTTGAGAATTGCAACTAATTTATGCATCGTGAAACGGCTATCTGCTACGTCATCAGTATGGACTTTTCTGCCTCGTTGCCCATGCAGACGTCTCTTTCGCGAGTTTTCGCGAGTGGGGAGCGATAAGAGTCGGCTGGTTTCCCAGGCTAGTACGAAGATGTCGACCAGGTTTGTGAAAATCACAGAGAAAGCTAAGATGAAAACAGCTTAAACGAGCAGCAAGAAATTAAAATGAACATTACGGGTAAAAAAAGCAATATAATATCTAAAATTTCAAGGATTTCTGGACTTCAACTAAGAGAAAAGAGAGATATAAGAGCTTCGGTAATCCACAAAGGAAGTTTGTACTGACGGCGCGCAGTATTAAGTAAAACGAAAAGAGAAGAATTCTTAGAGCAGTTTAATTGTCCATATAATAAAAAGAAGATTTTGATTACACCGTGGTTTGAAGATATGAAATTTATCCTATCGAGTCCAAAACATTTCACTCGTTCGCTGCACTGGCACTCGTGAAATATTTTGACTCTCGAGGATAAACTTCATATCTTCACACTACCGTTTAATCATCCTCTTTTTTTTATTTTGAATTATTCTGGCATCGAAACAAATAAGAAAACGTTCTTAGCCCTTGTCACAAATGTTTTTATTTTTCAGTACGCTGAGGAACAGGTAAATGGTGTCCACCTTAACGGAAAAGATGGCGGCTGTCCACTTGACCACAATCCCTTGCGAACCTAAAACAGTCAAAATAACACATATAAATCCTCTATTCTTTTAAATGACAGTGTTTTGGCAACAGTACTTGTACTGGCTTGTTTTTAAGATTATAAACCTCTCTATAGCGATTTTAAAACGGATTACTAGATTTTCGTGCGCAAAGAATTGTGGGTAAAAGTAGAAGTGGGTATCTTTTTCGGTACGGTGGATTGCAAATGCCATGCAGGCAGTCACGACATTTTTCGTCGAAAGGGAGAATTCTTAGCTTGGTAAAGATAGAAATGTAAAGGTAAGAAATCTACTTTTAACGGTTTTATTTGAGAACTCTAGCTAACGTCTGTTTCAACAAGACGTGAGGATATATTTTATGGCGCCACATTTTCCCCATCCTGCATGGATTATACTGTCGACTCCATTGCTAGTGCTGACGTGGCTTTTCCTTCGACCGCTCCGTTGACTGGAAGGTCGCGGGAAAGAGAGTCCAGTAGATAATGCATGCGCATGCTCAAAACTGTCCAATCAGGAATAAGGTCAAATTCGCGGTAATATTCGCGGGGTTTGCCGAATACATTTTTATTTGAACGTTTAAAATGGCGGATAATATCAGTGCAGAATTTCTCGCAACTATGTCCTCCCGCAACACAGGTGAGAGAATTAAAAAAATATATTTACACATAGATCGAAGGTTCAAGTCTATGTATCTCGTTTTCACTGAGATCAGTCAGCTTGAACACTGCTGTTACCCCGTGCTCCTTTAGTTTAGACATTTGATAATCCACCAGAGATACGAGTGGAGAAATCAAAATTATAATCGACGAATCACAAGTCTGTTGTGGTGAAGATATTAAACTTAAAGAATCACATACGAAAGGAAATAAGGTACAAACCAGCGACTTGCCAAACTCAGTGCTGAAGTTGACGAAGGCATCTTCCCTTTCCATCGATTACATAAATAAATGCTTCTAGTTGTTCAAACTTTGGTACAAATTTATAATTGCATACTTTCAAGGCATAATAAACGTTGATATATTTCAGTAAACACCTTCGCCGCCATGATTATGAGCTATGTAGCCAGGCCACACCACATTTTTATGGTGTGGCCTGGTTACATTTCTGACATGCGCATGCAATATCTACTGGACCCTCTTTCCCACGGAGCGGTCGAAAGAGAGGCCAGGTCAGGACTACTCCATTACATGCCCGTATTATCAAACGGATAATCCATGACCAGGAGCGTCCATCTGTTGTGCATTTGTAAGCCAGCGGATTGCCGTGAATAAAACAATGAGAAGTCTTGTGAACAGTAATTTTATGCAACAATGTGCTAAGCAAACAATGCTACCTAATGACTTATGAAAAGAGATATTGTTATTGCGCACAATGAGAAAACCTCGCCATTGTGAAAAAAATAAGCATTTTATCGGCCTTCCGCTCGGGGGTATGGGATTCATTCACCGTGGGTGTTTTAAAGGGATACCCGAGTGAAAAACACATTGGGGCTCAAAAGAATCTTCAACATGTTCTTTGTTCAGAAAATGTATTAAAATTTGATCAAAGGTTTTTAGTATTAAGAACGAGCACCTCAAAGTTGGCCCCACGAAGACATGGGCGCCGCCATCTTTGTTTGCATTTACGGAAGTGACGTCACTTCGTCCCACCAGCGTTCTCACTCTCTCACTTATTAGGTGTTTTTAGGATGATAAACGCCTTAACTGTACCTCACATACATTGTAGTTCTTATACTTATTCAGAAGTCACTCGAGTCTTTTAAGCCATGTTGTTTTGCTGTTATTAAATGGCAGTTACGAGACCTTGTTGTTCGTCTGATAATTTCTCGCCTTCCCAATGCTTTTCTTCCTCCTCCCAGTCTTCTGAACTTTTCTCATAATGTCGTCTTCATCATAATTCCGGTTTCTGTAAGAATTCCTCTGCAATCTCGATGAAAATATATCCACTTTAATTCCGAGCGTGTGAAAATCATACAAAGACAAGTAGCCGCGATACGCTGGTGGGACGAAGTGACGTCACTTCCGTAAATGCAAACAAAGATGGCGGCGCCCATGTCTTCGCGGGGCCAACTTTGAGGTGCTCGTTCTTAATACTAAGAACGTTTAATCAAATTTTAATACATTTTCTGAACAAAGAACATGTTGAAGATTCTTTTGAGCCCCAATGTGTTTTTCACTCGGGTATCCCTTTAACAATAACCTGATATGGGAATGTACTGACTCACAGACCAAGTATAGGAGATGGATGCTCCTGGTAATGGCTCCTGCTTGTAGGAAGATAAGGAAATTGTATGTGAGTTAACTTATATTATTTTTTTCTATTTCAACTTACGTAAGTTGACATCAAGACAGGAAGTTGTTTCTGACGAATTGTAATATTTTAAGTCCTTGTGATCTGCGCCTACAATGATAAAACGTTAGAGCATTATATTAATAATAATAATAAAATACATTTTTTTATACAGGAAACTCCAGTCACGCTAAGGTGGTTTTCATGAAGGACCTGTTACAGAGAATATATAAGCATACATAAAAATAAATAATTAAAAATGTAAAAAAATTCCATCATAAATGAAAACTAAAAATATATCTAGTATAAAATAGAGTAGAAACAGTCACTCAAATCATTGTTTTAGGCTCACCAACACGCAAGACAGACTAAAATGGCTGAGATAAACAATGAAGTTATGATGATATATATTTAGCTAGCTAAGTAATCAGCTGCGTCGCAATATTTTCTCTCTCTTATTAGGATTTATATTTATATTTTTTCGTATATCACTTTCGCTTTCAAACTTTTTAGAGTGATCTTTGTATTTTTGTTTTTTGTTAGGGCCACAAGGGAGAATACGGCATATCTGCTGTAATTGCGCACCCTCATCTATCTATCTATCTATCTATCTATCTATGTGATCGCCTAACACTGTTGATTAAGTTGCTGTTTCTAATAGCAGCAGGAATACCATTCCACTCCTTAAGTAAAACGTAGAAGGAGCGAAGCTGGCCTCTAGTAGATTTATATATATTTAGTTAGAAGTATCTTCTCAGCGACCACTGCTAACAACTGATATTTAGTCTTGTGTGTACTCTTTGAATGGGGAACAACAGGACATATAGTTTGCTATTCTCATGGACTAGCTGGAACGAGCACTCAATGCAGGCTCGTGCGGGGGAATTCGCTAAAGGGTTGAATGCCCATACAAACGAACGCAACATGTTGGTCCAACAGCATCCAATATTCTAATATTGTAGGACGCAACATGTTGCCCTCGTTTGGACACCATTTTGGACGATGTTGGATGCAGTTTGATTTCAGTCAAGCTTTTTTCTCTTGTTCGATGACACAACATGTTGGATTCGTTTGGACAGTTCAAGTTCAAGTTCATTTTATTTTATTTGCACACTGTATTATTAGTTGTAACAATAAATAATGTTTATGTATAAAAAGGATAAATAAATACGGAAAGCGGCTTAAGTTTTCTATAGAGTATGGTGTGTAGTGGTCAAAGTAGCAAAGCTTTCGTGTTGACCACTACCTTTGAGAAGAATAAAAAATGCCGTGACAGCCTAAGTTTAGTAATACAAACATCAGCAAGGTAGATTTAAGTAGATATTAGACAGTAAAAGAGAAATTAATAGACAGAACGAGAATGAAAATTACCGTTGATTACTTAATAAATATTGTTTGTAACACATTTTGAAACTATTAAAATTTAAACTTTTGATCGTAATTGGTATGTTCTCCCATATTTTAGAAATCATAAACTTAAAAGTGTGTTGGTCCATAATTCGTTCGAAAAAATGGTCTGTAAATATTTTGATTTGCAGAATACCTGGTATTATACGAATAGACATCAGAAACTGGTTTGATAATATCATGAAAAACAGCAGGAATTTTTGCTTTGTTGTTAACTATTTGAAAAGCAAAGCTGGCCATTTTAAACTTAAAGATATTGTCCAATTTTAGTTCCGAGTATTAGATAAAATGGAATAGCACTTTCCCTTTGGTTAGCGAAGAAGATATTACGTATACATTTGTTTTGTTTAGTGGTTGTTTTAGATAGTTTCGTCTTATAAGTATTACCCCAACTCATTAATCCATAGTTTAGATAGGGATAAATCATAGTTAGTAAATTTGTTTAATTGTTTTTAGGTCTACATAATGTCGTAATTTGTTTATAATTCCAAAATCTTTAGAAATTTTATTATTAATATGTTTAATTTGAGTATTCCAATTTAAATGGTCATCAATGTATACACCAAGATACTTAATGTAGCTTTTCTGTTCCATTTTTAGTGTGGTCATGCTAATTTTTGCAGTAGTCCTAGGTGAGGTAATGAGCATATAGTTAGTCTTTTTAAGATTAAGTGATACTTTATTAATAACACAATAATTAAGTACATATTTCAATTCACTATTTATGACAGATTCCAGTTCCTTTTGGTTATTGCAAGTATAGAATATGTTGGTGTCATCAGCAAATATTCGAAATGAGAGTTTCTTTGCAGAATTCGGCATATCATTTATATAAAGTAGGAATAGTAGAGGTCCTAAAGTAGAGCCTGTGGTACACCACAGGTAATATCTAACATGGAAGAATGTGAATTACCAATTTTCACAAATTGTTTCCGATTCTGAAGATAGTTGGAAAACCAGTCATGTGCAGTGCCTCTTATTCCATATTTGTAAAGTTTAGCTAGCAGAATTTCATGATTCACAGTATCGAAAGCTTTGGAGAAGTCAAGAAAAATGCCACACGTAATAAGTGTATTGTCAATCCCTAGTTTTAGACCATCAGTGATTTCCAAAAGTGCTTGTTCAGTAGAAAAACCTTTTCTAAAGCCAAATTGATATTGGAATAAAACATTATGTTTGTCTAAGAAAGATATAAGTTGATTGTAAATAATTCTTTCTAAAGTTTTACAAAAGGGGGATCGCAAGGCTATGGGCCTATAGTTACCTGGGTCTGTTGGAATACCACTTTTGTAAATTGGTGTTATTCTTGCAATTTTAAAGATATTAGGCACAGTACCTGTTAAAATTGATTCATTATATATTAGTGTAAATGGTATTGAAAGAGGTTTACTTGCAATTTTTATCAGTTTATTGGGTATGTCAATTGAGGCTTTGTTTTCATTTAGTGAAGAGAACATCAAATACACTTCAGATTCAGTAACTGGAGACATAAAAAGACTAGATGATGGAGACTGATCAATAAATTGAGTTGGGTTATTGTTCGGAACATTAGGAATATGACTAGCTAGAGATGGGCCAACATTTACAAAAAAATCATTAAATTGATTAGCTACATCTAGCTGATTAGTGTAAGTTTTATTGTTTCGAATAAGCCTTGTTGAAAATACTTGCCCCTTGGCTTTACGGTTTATTAAGGTGCCAATAAGTTTCCAAGTTGACTTAAGGTAGTTTTTGTAGGATGCAAAAGTTTTAGTATAATAATTATTTTTGCTTATTTTCTTTATATAATTGAGTCGATTGGCATATAGTTTATATTCTTCAACTTTTAGTGGATTGTTACTGAGAAAGTGTGTACGATACATTTTTTGTTTGCTTTTAATTGATTTTAAAATTCCATTTGTTATCCAAGGTTTAGAAAATTGTTTCATTTTACTCCGAGGAAGTAGCTTTATAGGTGCATGTTTATTTACTACATGATTAACAGCATTAATTGCTTCACTTGTTTTATCATGTAGGCTCTTATTTTGACTAAGTATTTCATTCCAGTTTATAGAATTTATGTCCTGAAGAAAAAGGCCAGTGTCTAAATTAGCATAATCTCTGAAATATTTCTTTTCATTTTTTCTTTTAATATTGATATCAACAATGCAAAATATTGGCAAATGGTCAGATATGTCCACAGTCGCTATACCAGGAATAATCTGCTCAGTTGGAGTATTAGTGTAGATATGATCAATAAGTGTAGTAGTGTGGTTAGTTACTCTAGTTGGTTTGGTAATGATTGGAAGAAAATTATTTCAATATAACATATCTAAATATTCCTCAGTAGGGATATGGCTGGTAAATTTCAAAAAAATAATGTTCATATCCCCAAGAATGTAGGCTTGATATTTGTTTAGATTAATCATTTTAAGTATATCTTCCAATTGTGAGGCAAATTGCAATAAATCAGCAGTGGGGTGTCTGTAGACACATCCAACAATACTATGAGCCTTATTATGACCTGGATCAATTTCTACCCAGCCTTGCGCAACATTAACGGACTCGCGCACGCCCAGTTTCTTCTATATACACACCTTCATTTACACTTCCACGCAATATGGCGGCCTAATAATGGGTAAATTAAGACCCTACAATCCTTGTCTTCTGCCATTATATATACGCAACATGTTGGACGATGTTGGTCTCGTTTGTACACCCCGTCCAACATCATCCAACAATTGTTGGTCCAATAATGTTGGAAAATAACATCATCAAACATTGTTGGTCCAATAATGTTGGAAGATGTTGCTCTCGTTTGAACTTGAATCAAAATATAGTGTACTCCACTGTACCAAGTGATATTATTATACATTTTACTCACGTCTCGATTGTGATTGGCTTAGAACACGATGGTAAGCAAATACGACAATTTTACGCTGAAAGCAGGGCACTGATTTCATTATTTTGAACCATTTTAGCGCTCAGATATGTTTCTAGTCATTCTTTTCTCCTAAACTCGTAAAATAAATGCAATTTTTAGCTCGAATATGAAATAAAACATCTTGAATCATATTTATCCTCGCTGGGAAGCGTGAGGAAAATGTACCAAGCCGCATTTACATGATGAAACGTCCTTTGAATTACTATAATTGATCGGGGCAAAAAAACAACTGCTCGAGTTTTATACTGTAAAGTCGATCAGAAGAACCATGGTAGTGACTGAAAGGAAGGAGATTACAGTAAACACGAAGGCCACAAGTGACAGTTAGTAGCTCTTGGAAAGCCAGAATTATTCGTTTAAACTTTATAGAATACGATTTTATAGTAACCAACATAGTTTAGAAAATGAATCGAACGAGTCAATTGAGATTTGTTAAAATACCGTCTCATAATAATTTAACTTACATACAAACTACAGTAAAGCTCTAATTTGGTGTCGAGTGGGCACGCGCGGGATGGATTTCTGACATAAATTAAACAACTCAACTTCGAATCACTTAACAGCACTGCGGGATCGCACTAAACAAACCAGGAATGTCATCAATAAACAGATTGAAACCTCCTAGTTGCACCCCTATATCTGATTGGAAAAAGGAGTAACTCCTTGATCGATCCAACTTCACCGCCGATTTTACAGAAGAATACATTCTAAGAAGAATGCGTTCAAACTTTCTACTACATCCATACTGAATCAGTTTGAAGAATAAACCCCCAATAAATGTTAGCGCAAAGTATTGTATTCGCTACTTCCATTTTCTCATTTTAGATAAAAAACAACGGGTCGAAAGAAGCACATATCTCAGTATCTTGGAATTCTGTTTTGTGTTTACTATTCTTCAATATCAGGAAATACATGGTCCAAAACAATTCAGTGATCGGCCAAAACCTTCCCACTGAAAAGTACGAATATTAAATGATGTCCACTTAACTCGATTTTAGTTTTAATAAGGACCAAGTTACATCAAATTACAGCGCTAGCCAATTTAATATTTTATCTTTAGCTTGTTGATCGTAGCTGACTTGATATTTGTTGGGTTACACGTAACGTCATCGCCGCCATCTTGGTTCTGACGTTAACAAAAGATTCCTCGTTCGATCAACCATGAAACCAAAATATTTCTTCGTTTGATTCAACCAACACGGCCTCCGCGTCTTTGTTATTTGTATCTCTGGGGATTGATTGCAAACCAGCAATCCAGCTTCTTTTAGGGTGGTTTCAATTGCCACAACCCTGTTTATACAATGTATATAACTACATAGTATAGAGATTGCATGATAGCCAATGGACTTCTAATGCTGATGGCCTTGAGATTTACTTGCTTCGCATTTCATCAGCTTCAGTTCAGTTATCACTGTTATCAAGTGATATCCAGAATGGGACTGCTTTCCAGTAGTACTATCTTGAAAAGAACTGAACGCGTAAAAAGCGGCATGATAATACTAGATTTAAAGCAGAAAAGAAATAACTTTGTAGCCTGCTTATTTTAATGCCTTTTTTTTTATGAACGTCTTGCGACATAGTGCTATGTTTTAACATAACCATGGCGAGTCTCATTTGTTTTCTATTTAATTAGTAGACTTGTTGTTTGATCACAAAAGGATTCAGATCTCATCTTTATCTTAAATCATCAATTTTTATTTTGTCTAAACAAATTATTTTAATATATGAACAATCATATTCTAAATGCATTATATATGAACTTTAGACAAATCTGAGTCTTTTTGAAATTCCGGGGATTATGATGTTTATGAAAACACAATCTTGAAGTTACCCGTTAAGAACTGACTCAAAGCACAGAACTTGGCATTAAATTTTGGGTGAAACTAGTTAATCAAATGAAATTTTGGGTTTATCCGTCTCAAGTATATGAGGAAATCAGGAATGAGGTAAAATGTAGCATTGAAGTAAAAAAACCATAGAAATTATCTATCGAACAACAAAATATACGTTTACACAAATCTTGGCTTCCTCTGGTAAGACAAAGATTAAAAGCTAACGAATTCCAAACATGGCTAAGTGAAGTCCATGATGATGAAAGCAAAGACCACAATAAAAGTAACAAACTAAGAACATTTCGACAATTTAAACACTATTTCACTTGTTTTGAACAGTTGTTTCGTTTCAGTTGCACAAAGCCATTCAGTCAGTACAGATCGAACCGGATAACTCGCAAATTATATAGCTCCAATAATACATAAGTTTCGAAAGCAATGCCAATATCAATGTTGTCATAATCTACCTTAGTCTTGCGTTTAAAGGCTGACATGCAAGTTGCATACAAAAACACAGCGAATCTTTACATCATAGCACAACACCAGTTTTGCACTAGCTCGGTAGTCGCCTTTTGTTGTTCGTCTGATATTCTCGCCTTCGATCCGCATGCTTTTCCTCGTCCTCCCAGTCTTCTGAACTTCTCTCACAATATCGTCTTCGTGATATTTTTGTTCTAGTACGAAATTGCTCTGCCATATCGATGCAAATCTACTCTAATTCCAAGCGTGTGAAAATTCTACAAAGAAAACAAGTCGCTGCAAGTCCGGTGGGACGAAGTGACGTAAAAAACGTCACATTAATTAATATCAACAAAATGGCGGCGCCCAGGTCTTCGCGGGCCAACTTTGAGGGGCTCGTTCTCAACTCTCAACAAGTTTTATCAAATTTTAATAAATTTTATGAACAAAGTACATCTGAAAGATGCTTTTGAGCCCAAATGTGTTTTTACAAACCTTGTTTTTTTAATTCAAAATGAACGTTTTATGGTTCTGTCAGTCAGTGCATTGAATTGAAGCAGGATTTTCCCATCGTGTACCCCTCTCCACTCGGAGGATGCATGGCAGGCCAGTGCTTAGTACTTCTGGCTCTACTTATCACGCACTTAGCTAAATGTTTTGTCATTCATTTTATTACCTTTTAGTGCGGAAGGATATCGTTACTAGAATAAAATATTTTCTAGTATTTCAAAGTTTGTCTGTGGCCGAATATTTTGTGAGATAAAATGCACCGCATGTTATTACACTGTTATATGTTTCTTGACATCGGAATATATTACTCAGTTCTTCGCATTTCTTTTATCTAGTCGCGATGTGAGGACATTATCCCACTTTCGATATACACCTGTTTCAAAAAATGTTGATCAGAACGAAGAACTAACTACAAGTATTGAACAATGGAGCTCTATTGTCTTTGAATCACTGAACCATAGAGCCCTTTGTTCAATGTTTGTAGTTTGTTCTTCGTATTGATCAACCTTTTTTTAAATAGGTGTATACTTCACTTGTCACGCACAAAGGTTTCAGTACGAGGCTACGGGGTAAATTAAATAGATTCTATTCTCAGAGAAAAGAATAAATTTTATTTACCCGGAGAACATTCTAAATTTAAAACAACTGTTTATTAAATAGAACAGGTCATAACAGTATAGTACACGTATATATATAACAACAAAATATGAACATTATAACTAGTTTGACATGCCTCTTAAAGGCCCTTTGTTGACATTTATGCGCCTATCAATGTTATCCTGAGGGGGCAGGTAAGGAGTGGGAATTTGACATTTTTGCCTCCAAAAAAATCCACGCTCTTGGGACAACACCTTTGGTCAAAAGTATCAAAATTCCCCACCTCACTTCCCTATCTTCCTTACTGTTCCTACAAACAGCTCCACCCTGGGCTGGGACGGGAAACCTATGTAAAAATCCTCCCCCTCGAGGTAACCAAATCTATCAAGTCCTCGCCCCTTGCCTACACCCCCCCCCCCCCCTCGGGATTCACATTATAGGTGCATTACGTTTTGCGTGACTTGAGCGAATTTCATATGATATGACATTTGTAGCGATATAATTTAGTATTGTTTTTAGTATTCCGAAAAGGTATAGATTAAGCACCACGTTGTACGGGAAACGCCTGGCTTTGGTTAAGTTTTCTCAAAGTACAAAATATATATATTAGAAAAATGGAAAACAATTCCTACGTTCACAACAACTCACCTTCATGTAGAAATGGCAAACCGTAAACGGCAAACCGCAAACGGTAAGGGTGGAAAAATCGTGGTCATGTTGTCACGATGCTTAATCTATTTGTTCAATTATAATAACGGTCGACAGAGAGTCTTTATTAAGGGTAGTCTGAAGACCTTGTTTGTGCCAGAATTAAACAAGCACCTATAGAACATCATAGTGCGGGGAAGAAAGACGACACATTGAAAACATGCCAATCATGTACTCAGAGCCAATGGGCCTTTCGCAGTTAGGCAATCACGTGGTTGTACTGGATGGCAAAACAATCGTAAAAGCACTTGCACGAGATCGCGGTAGGGTTATTGGCAAAACTGAAAATGCCTTTACCATAGAATCACGAGCTCATTTCATTCGTTATTGAAGTTATATTAATATCAGCACGTAAACTGATAGCTGCAAATGGCTATTCTAACGATGATATTTAGATAAAGATATAAGCAGTGCTTTTAAAAGTGTGGTTCGCACTTTAAGTGGACGCAATTCCGGATCATATCGGCGAAATGCATCATGCGAAGGCCTAATCATTTGTAGTTCGTGAACGAGATTATTTCACACAGTCAGCATCTTCTACTCAGTTATTTTAAAACCTAAGTGTCTGAGTGTTGGTCTAACGAGGATTTTGAACCCTCGACCTGATTAACCACAGAGCTAACCGGGCCCGGGATGGGGAGTGGGGGTGGGGGAGAAACTCCCTATTTGAAGTGATAGGGATGATCGGCCGGAGCTTTAAAAATGACCCCTAACAGGTATGCATAAATTAAAAGAGCCTAGAAAGTCAAAATGATTTTGACCCCTAAAAGGTACGACCATTTAACGTCTGTTAAATCACAAGCACAGTAAAAATACATCTAACTCACATTAAACGTCCAAAGCATTGTCAATCAGTTTACACCCTAAAAGGTACCGACTTGCGTTGCATAATTAGCTTTTATCAAAGGACCCGGCTCTAAATGCATGGTACGGGGGCGACGGAGACGACCCCTAAAAGATACGGCCGATCACCCCTATCACTTGAAATAGGGGAGTTCCCACCCTCCCCGGTGTACGTATCTTCACTTCATCCAGTGTACAACGAATCGCTTTATTTCTTCTATAGTTTCACGAGGGTTTTTAAGTAGCTACAATTGAAAACGAGGCTGTATAACGGCAGGTATATACGTACGAAGAGAGGTCGTGTGTTTCGTTTTAGTGTTAATTTAAATATTACTTACGTATTAATACACAGATCACTTTTAATTAACTTGTGTCTTCCCTTTCAAGGGAAACTCATGGTACGAGACGCCTTGAACCTCGTTAATACTTTAACTTGTCTTCCCTTTAATTTCAAGGGAATAACATGGTACGAGACGCCTTGAACCTCGTTAATACTTTAACTTGTCTTCCCTTTCAAGGGAATCACATGGTACGAGACGCGTTGGACCTCGGTTAATACTTTAACTTGTCTTCCCTTTCAAGGGAATCACATGGTACGAGACGCGTTGGACCTCGTTAATACTTTAACTTGTCTTCCCTTTCAAGGGAATCACATGGTACGAGACGCGTTGGACCTCGGTTAATACTTTAACTTGTCTTCCCTTTCAAGGGAATCACATGGTACGAGACGCGTTGGACCTCGTTAATACTTTAACTTGTCCTCCCTTTCAAGGGAATCACATGGTACGAGACGCCTTGAACCTCGTTAATGCTTTAACTTGTCTTCCCTTTAATTTCAAGGGAATAACATGGTACGAGACGCGGTGGAGCTCGTTAATACTTTAACTTGTCCTCCCTTTCAAGGGAGTCACACTGTACGAGACGCATTGAACCTCGTTAATGCTTTAACTTGTCTTCCCTTTAATTTCAAGGGAATAACATGGTACGAGACGCGTTGGACCTCGTTAATACTTTAACTTGTCCTCCCTTTCAAGGGAATCACGTGGTACGAGACGCCTTGAACCTCGTTAATGCTTTAACTTGTCTTCCCTTTAATTTCAAGGGAATAACATGGTACGAGACGCGTTGGACCTCGTTAATACTTTAACTTGTCTTCCCTTTCAAGGGAATCACACTGTACGAGACGCCTTGAACCTCGTTAATGCTTTAACTTGTCTTCCCTTTAATTTCAAGGGAATAACATGGTACGAGACGCGTTGGAACTCGTTAATACTTTAACTTGTCCTCCCTTTCAAGGGAATAACATGGTACGAGACGCGTTGGACCTCGTTAATACTTTAACTTGTCTTCCCTTTAATTTCAAGGGAATAACATGGTACGAGACGCGTTGGAACTCGTTAATACTTTAACTTGTCCTCCCTTTCAAGGGAATCACATGGTACGAGACGCCTTGAACCTCGTTAATACTTTAACTTGTCTTCCATTTAATTTCAAGGGAATAACATGGTACGAGACGCGTTGGACCTCGTTATTGCTTTAACTTGTCTTCTCTTTAATTTCAAGGGAATCACATGGTACGAGACGCCTTGAACCTCGTTAATGCTTTAACTTGTCTTCTCTTTGATTTCAAGGGAATCACATGGTACGAGACGCGTTGGACCTCGTTAATACTTTAACTTGTCTTCCCTTTAATTTCAAGGGAATAACATGGTACGAGACGCGTTGGACCTCGTTAATACTTTAACTTGTCTTCTCTTTAATTTCAAGGGAATCACATGGTACGAGACGCCTTGAACCTCGTTAATGCTTTAACTTGTCTTCCCTTTAATTTCAAGGGAATAACATGGTACGAGACGCGTTGGACCTCGTTAATGCTTTAACTTGTCTTCTCTTTAATTTCAAGGGAATCACATGGTACGAGACGCCTTGAACCTCGTTAATGCTTTAACTTGTCTTCCCTTTAATTTCAAGGGAATAACATGGTACGAGACGCGTTGGACCTCGTTAATACTTTAACTTGTCCTCCCTTTCAAGGGAATCACATGGTACGAGACGCCTTGAACCTCGTTAATGCTTTAACTTGTCTTCCCTTTAATTTCAAGGGAATAACATGGTACGAGACGCGTTGGACCTCGTTAATACTTTAACTTATCTTCCCTTTCAAGGGAATCCCATGGTACGAGACGCCTTGAACCTCGTTAATGCTTTAACTTGTCTTCCCTTTAATTTCAAGGGAATAACATGGTACGAGACGCGTTGGACCTCGTTAATACTTTAACTTGTCTTCCCTTTCAAGGGAATCACACTGTACGAGACGCCTTGAACCTCGTTAATACTTTAACTTGTCTTCCCTTTAATTTCAAGGGAATAACATGGTACGAGACGCCTTGAACCTCGTTAATACTTTAACTTGTCTTCCCTTTCAAGGGAATCACATGGTACGAGACGCGTTGGACCTCGGTTAATACTTTAACTTGTCTTCCCTTTCAAGGGAATCACATGGTACGAGACGCGTTGGACCTCGTTAATACTTTAACTTGTCTTCCCTTTCAAGGGAATCACATGGTACGAGACGCGTTGGACCTTGGTTAATACTTTAACTTGTCTTCCCTTTCAAGGGAATCACATGGTACGAGACGCGTTGGACCTCGTTAATACTTTAACTTGTCTTCCCTTTCAAGGGAATCACATGGTACGAGACGCCTTGAACCTCGTTAATACTTTAACTTGTCTTCCCTTTAATTTCAAGGGAATAACATGGTACGAGACGCGTTGGACCTCGTTAATGCTTTAACTTGTCTTCTCTTTAATTTCAAGGGAATCACATGGTACGAGACGCCTTGGACCTCGTTAATGCTTTAACTTGTCTTCTCTTTGATTTCAAGGGAATCACATGGTACGAGACGCCTTGAACCTCGTTAATGCTTTAACTTGTCTTCCCTTTAATTTCAAGGGAATAACATGGTACGAGACGCGTTGGACCTCGTTAATACTTTAACTTGTCCTCCCTTTCAAGGGAATCACATGGTACGAGACGCCTTGAACCTCGTTAATGCTTTAACTTGTCTTCCCTTTAATTTCAAGGGAATAACATGGTACGAGACGCGGTGGATCTCGTTAATACTTTAACTTGTCCTCCCTTTCAAGGGAGTCACACTGTACGAGACGCATTGAACCTCGTTAATGCTTTAACTTGTCTTCCCTTTAATTTCAAGGGAATAACATGGTACGAGACGCGTTGGACCTCGTTAATACTTTAACTTGTCCTCCCTTTCAAGGGAATCACGTGGTACGAGACGCCTTGAACCTCGTTAATGCTTTAACTTGTCTTCCCTTTAATTTCAAGGGAATAACATGGTACGAGACGCGTTGGACCTCGTTAATACTTTAACTTGTCTTCCCTTTCAAGGGAATCACACTGTACGAGACGCCTTGAACCTCGTTAATGCTTTAACTTGTCTTCCCTTTAATTTCAAGGGAATAACATGGTACGAGACGCGTTGGAACTCGTTAATACTTTAACTTGTCCTCCCTTTCAAGGGAATAACATGGTACGAGACGCGTTGGACCTCGTTAATACTTTAACTTGTCTTCCCTTTAATTTCAAGGGAATAACATGGTACGAGACGCGTTGGAACTCGTTAATACTTTAACTTGTCCTCCCTTTCAAGGGAATCACATGGTACGAGACGCCTTGAACCTCGTTAATACTTTAACTTGTCTTCCCTTTAATTTCAAGGGAATAACATGGTACGAGACGCGTTGGACCTCGTTAATGCTTTAACTTGTCTTCTCTTTAATTTCAAGGGAATCACATGGTACGAGACGCCTTGAACCTCGTTAATGCTTTAACTTGTCTTCTCTTTGATTTCAAGGGAATCACATGGTACGAGACGCCTTGAACCTCGTTAATGCTTTAACTTGTCTTCCCTTTAATTTCAAGGGAATAACATGGTACGAGACGCGTTGGACCTCGTTAATACTTTAACTTGTCCTCCCTTTCAAGGGAATCACATGGTACGAGACGCCTTGAACCTCGTTAATGCTTTAACTTGTCTTCCCTTTAATTTCAAGGGAATAACATGGTACGAGACGCGTTGGACCTCGTTAATACTTTAACTTATCTTCCCTTTCAAGGGAATCCCATGGTACGAGACGCCTTGAACCTCGTTAATGCTTTAACTTGTCTTCCCTTTAATTTCAAGGGAATAACATGGTACGAGACGCGTTGGAGCTCGTTAATACTTTAACTTGTCCTCCCTTTCAAGGGAATCACATGGTACGAGACGCCTTGAACCTCGTTAATGCTTTAACTTGTCTTCCCTTTAATTTCAAGGGAATAACATGGTACGAGACGCGTTGGACCTCGTTAATACTTTAACTTGTCTTCCCTTTCAAGGGAATCACACTGTACGAGACGCCTTGAACCTCGTTAATGCTTTAACTTGTCTTCCCTTTAATTTCAAGGGAATAACATGGTACGAGACGCGTTGGAGCTCGTTAATACTTTAACTTGTCCTCCCTTTCAAGGGAATAACATGGTACGAGACGCGTTGAACCTCGTTAATGCTTTAACTTGTCTTCCCTTTAATTTCAAGGGAATAACATGGTACGAGACGCGTTGGACCTCGTTAATACTTTAACTTGTCTTCCCTTTCAAGGGAATCACACTGTACGAGACGCCTTGAACCTCGTTAATGCTTTAACTTGTCTTGTCTTTAATTTCAAGGGAATAACATGGTACGAGACGCGTTGGACCTCGGTTAATACTTTAACTTGTCTTTCCTTTCAAGGGAATCACATGGTACGAGACGCCTTGAACCTCGTTAACAATTGCGCACAGTATACGTAGACAATATCGCACACCGTTTTTTGTTTCCGAAACACACAGTTGTTCAGTGTTGCTCTGTTTTCCTTCCTACTCCTTTAAAGGTGTTACCATAGCTGTAAGTCATGCTAATTTTCTTTCCGATTCCTTTCACTTGCATGGAAAACCACGACGTCTGTTGTTTACTAGGGTCTAGAACGCCAATGACGTAGCTGATCCGAAGAAACTAAAGTGTCAAGACCCATCTGGCTCGTTCCAAGCCTCCAACCTCTTGGACCCGGTTGTTTGAAGCCAGGGTAAGCGCTACCCTTGGATTAAATCGCTACCCCGAGGGTAAATTGTACAGATTATAATTACAGATTTAGCGCTATCCTGGGGATAAAGTTACCCTTGCTTCGAACAACTGGATCCTGGCGGGTCCGTAACATTTGCAGGATATAATCACGTAGTTGTACTGCGTGGTAAAACATAGGACTTCATTTATTGAAAGGGGCTATATCTCATGGTACTGCGCATGTATCGAGTAATCGTTCGGTTGTTGGCTGTTAATTGGATACAAACAGTTAAACTTCCCTCCCTCAATGTTTGATTGTAAGGATTTTCCCTGGAGACTGTTTATATACACTGTTTGTTAGTCATTGTTGCCCCATGGGATCCACGAGTTTAATTCATTGGTTATTGAAAAGATATATCAACACGTTAATGTTTCCTACAAAGGCCTATTCTCGGCAGTTATGGATGTTAATGATTTATAAAGTCCGCACTTGTTTCTTGCTGGCACATCGCGAGAGGATCATCAGGATAATAACATCGAGGAATTCACACACGGTTAGGATACTGCAACCAAGAAATAACCCCATGTTGCCACCGAAATCACCTGAAAGAAAACGTTAAAAAGAGGGTGGTAGAACGAAGTATGATACCGTGAATGGATACAAAGAGATCAGCTGCAAATCAGACAAGACTATGATGTCTGAGAGGAGGATGGTATCAGTCAGGGACAAGTACGTATGGGACAATGGAGACTGTCGCCTTTGCAACATGCCTAAATGCCTTTGAACGTCTCTTGTTAAAACTTTTATGACCCCCCTATGAATGAATTAAAACTTAGATGACCCCCCTATACAATTGTTCAAAAGTTTATTGACCCCCCCCCCCCCCCCCCCCCCAACAAAAAGATGGCTGTGCAAAAAAGAATGCAAACTGCATATACATGTAATCTATTAAATTTACTATTAATTAATGTTTGTAGATTTATGCATGGTATTTTCCTTTGTTTACATCGCGCAGAATGGCGCGACACATCCGGGCATTTTATTAGATGCAGGAGCGCTAAATTCAAAGCCAACACAATGAATAACGATGCGAATAATAGAGGAATTGGACTAAAAGGCTTAAGTGAACTAGACGTTTTGCTTATTTATGGTTAAATGAAATTTGCTAGAGCTTAGGTACTACCTGGATTTTGAAGAAGAGATATCAATGAACAATTTCCACCCAATTTCAACTTATTTGAGTGAGTAAAAGCATTATCGGTTTGACCATGAATTTTGGGTTTTTTAACTGTTTCTACAGTGGAATATTCACTTTAGCTCACTTTGAGGCCAATTTTCTCGCTAACAATCGTATGTTCTACTTAGGTACCACCTGGAAAAGTTAGTTTAGTATGTTACTTACTACCAGCCGTGTTTTCATAGTAATCTGACCAGTATTAGTATTATCGAAATCAATATTTCCAAGCCATGTCTTAAAACCTCAAATTCGCCTCCCGTTTTGAAGTTTGAATATTCCCGCGGGTCTTCTCTTGGGCTCTCTAGCTCCTCCTTCACGAACAATAGCACACCCGCCGCATGATTAGCCATTGAAATTGACACAGAACTAAAGCTCAAAATTATTGTTAAAATAACACTTGCGCGTCATGAGCAAATCTTGAACTTACGTTTAAATTAGTTCAAGCTCCAAAATGAAACGTAACTCATGTTCGTACGTACTCTAGAAGTATTTAAAAGCTAAAAAAAATCGCCCAGCCGAGTTGGAGGCAAAGTACTTTCAAACTGAAGATGAGTAAAGGCAACCGCGACAAAACAAATCTTAGTGAGCATTAAATAAAAACTATAAACTTAGCGCGTCAAAAGCAAATTATAACGTTGTATTCAGAATAATCCAAGCTTCAATTGAGACGTTGCCCATGTTCGTACGTGCTCTAGAAGTACTTAAACGCTAAACAAGTCTCCCCGGCGGAGTTGGCGGCAAAGTCCATTCAGTCCATAGTTAATAGAGTGGAATGGTTAGGAAACCCGGCAAACTTCAAAAGGGCTAACAAAGGCGCTGCGATTGAGGTTGGAAGGGGGCAAGACAAAAGATTGTGCACTATCATAGTTCATTAGCGTTCCATGAACGGCTGAACTCACACGTTTCTATTGGATGATTGACTAACATGTTGGAATTTCTATTGTGTTTTGTGCACGTTCAAGGTTGAAAAAAGCTAACAAAGACCTATAACAAAGAAGGTCCCTGAGTTTCCTAACCATTCCACTCTATTAACTATGTTCAGTCTAAAGCCGAGTAAAGGCAAACGCGACAAAACAAATCTTAGAGAGCATTAAATAAAAACTATAAACTTAGCGCGTCAAAAGAAATTCATAACGTTGTATTCAGAATAATTCAAGCTTCAAATTAAGACGTTGCCCATGTTCGTATGTGCTCTAGAAGTATTTAAAAGCTAAAAACATCGCACCGGCGATCTCAAAGTTATAACTTTCTTCGTTTTATACGATTCATAGGAAAACAAGTAAACCAACACGATTCTTTAATTTCTCAGAGAAAACTAAGCGGCGATTCGAATCATGGATTTAACCCAAAACTTTTACAAAGACAAGGTATCTTAAACTTTCAATTGATAAGTTTTAAGTCTGTATCTGTGTAATTGGCCCACCAAAGAAATAACAAGATCGAACAGACGAAAGGCTTTGCTTTTGAACTTCAGGGCGGTAATAACAACGTTAGTTAGTGTGATGACCTTCTTTAACGAGCTTTGGGAGTCCACTATTCCCATGAAGCGAGCAGTTGACATTGATTGACATGTGTTTCATGTGATGTGGGAGTAGAGTATTCCCAAACCGATTTGTCAAAAGCCAATCACAATCGCTTTCCCGCAGAATAATTAGCAATGTTATAATTATTCCGTCCTCACTTTAACCTCTCGGCCGTAAGTACATGTCGCCGAGGACAATAGAATTCTGCGCGATGAGTAGAAAACATATATATACATCTATACTGAAAATCTTTACCTCACCATCATTCTCGGATGGGTACTTGAAATTGTACCGTTAATTTGTGCATTATATTGCATTCTAGTGCATCATATTGCATTGTTCCGTAGTCCCAAATAAATAAATGAAAAAGAGCTCAGCATTGGCATTAAGCTCATCTCCTGAATACCAATACCTCCTATGGGGATGTGCCTTTGATCACGAGCTTAGAGAATACCATTCTGCGTATAAAGGAAAGAAAGTAGAATACGTTTTTTAAATGTTGCGAGGGGCGAAGGCCCGAGCCAAATTTTTTGAGATTTTACTGCTCTCTAAAACACTGGTTTCAGTCCTGTGTTCTGGAGACTAAACATTGGCTTAGCATTACAACAGCAATTTCATTTTACCAAGGAGTAGGTAAAATCTTTGATGACTCCCCTAAAAGAGCACTTCCCAAATTTGTTATGCGCCCACCCCCCCCCCCCCCCCCCCAAGCCATAAATAATGAACACTCCCTAAATTTTGAGATTTTTTAACGCTTATTCCTCAAAATAGATTTATCATATCACTCTCAAATTTTGGGTGATTATCAAGTGTGACAATCAGTCTTTCGATGTATGTACTCTGTTTGTTAGGTATGTACGTCGCTTGAAGTTTGATCTATGCTAATAAGGAAAAACCGTAAACAAAGATTCGCGTATCGTATTGACTTGACTGCGAGATGAGCCACAGGAAGTTCGAGCTGTATGCATATGTTGTAGTTTAAAAAATGCTTCAGGTTAAATTTATCCAAACTAGTTTATTTTTGTCCAAACTAGTTCATTTTTTCAACATAGTTTATTTTTGTCCAAACTAGGTTATTTTGGTTCCATGTGCTACCTGTTATAGTAGCTACTTTTCTTTTTTTCCTTAGTAGGGCTGAACAACGTACTATAGCTTTTATTGTTTTATTTATTTTGTACCAAAGGAAAGTAGGATTATTCTAAGAGACTAAACTGTTAAGGACTGTATGAAAATGTTTTGAGAGACAACTATAGTGCCTCGTACTAACGTACTAAGGACTGAAAATGTTTTGAGAGACAACTACTGCCTTGTACGAACGTACTAAGGACTGGAAATGTTTTGAGAGACAACCAGTGCCTCGTACGAACGTACTAACAACTGACAAACAACCTATTGACAAATGTAAACAAGCAGGTAATATTAAGCCAACATCAGGACTGAACATGAAGCCAATAATATTATTTTGTAATCAATGCTTCCCAACTTACGTCCTCAAAGGAGTCCTGCCTACAAAATTAGGTCTTCAACATTTACATGTACAGTGTACCTGTTCATCCAAAAAAAACACCATTCGAAAACCTACAGAGGTACATGTTGACAGATAAAATTAACCTCGAATTTGCAATGGCACCACGGGGCTGATCTTAAGCTTAGCTTAGAAAATGTTTTGAGAGACAACTATATAGTGCCTAGTACTATAACGTACTAAGGACTGAAAATGTTTTAGAGACAACTAGTGCCTCGTACTAACGTACTATATAAGGACTTAAAATGTTTTGAGACACAACTAGTGCCTCGTACGAATGTATACGTACTAAGGACTGAAAATGTTTTGAGAGACAACTACTGCCTTGTACGAACGTACTAAGGACTGGAAATGTTTTGAAAGACAACCAGTGCCTCGTACGTACTAACGTACTAACGTACTAAGGACTGAAAATGTTTTGAGAGACAACTACTGCCTTGTACGAACGTACTAAGGACTGGAAATGTTTTGAGAGACAACCAGTGCCTCGCCGGTACGAACGTACTAAGGACTGAAAATGTAGCGAGAGACAACTAGTGCCCCTTATATATTAAATTATTGATACCTCAGTAAGTTTAAGTACCTAGCTAGGCACTAACTTTCATGGTAGAGCGATTACTGCGGTACTGTAACACGGTGGAATGAGTTCGGCCCTAGCCTCCGATGCAGACGTCTTGTGTGGTTCGTTTCCCTCCCTCCCACACCAACGTCTGCGAACTCAAGCCGGGCTTTTTGTTCAGCCAATCAGAGAGGAGCTCCTATTTTCCGGGAGCTCATTAAAATGCACAGAACTTCGATATGAATAGAATTCCCTACAAACCTTCACAGTCTCTGAATTGAATATTCTTGCCACCAAAGCAAGTTTTTTTTTATGGCGACAGGAAAGACGTGAAGATCGTTCTTTTGGAGATATTCGAAATCCATTGTCAAAAGTCCAGATTTGATGCACTGAATAATCGTTTTTTTCAGCACTTGGCAACCTCTGAGCGTTTTGAAGTTATTTTCTGTTGTCTAGGCGACTGAGAGGAGACTGGCACGTGCTGCACGTGCAGAATGGAAGTAAAAAAAAATCAGCCAATCAAGTGGTTGGGTTCCCACGGTCTACGAAGTAATTAATTAATGTTTGGGCTAAGGGGAAAACCTAACAAGCAATTTGATTGGGCAAAATAAACAATCCGTAAGTCACGGAACACAAAATGTGGCTCGAGTTCGCAGACGTTGGTGTGGGAGGGAGGGAAACGAACCACACAAGACGTCTGCATCGGAGGCTAGTTCGGCTCCACGTGCATTCGCGATTAAATTCACACAAATGTTTAGGGATTGAACTTGATGAAAACTAACTTTTGAGAAGCACATTGAGAATGTTTGTAAAAAATCCAGTGCGGGCATTGCTGCTCAAGATAAGGCGGATCAAGCTAGCTCACTTGAAATGATTTATAAGGCAGCGACGGCGCAGTCGGAACTTTTTTGCCCAAAAATATATTTTGCCTAGTTACTTCTCAGTCAGTTTAAGACTATAGTTTGGTCATACCGGCTCAATTATCATTTTTAGCCCCCCTCTCCCCCAACCCCAACATTTTTTTAGCCCCAATCCCTCCACTTGAAATTTCGCTCCGCCGTCCCTGATAAAGCCTCAGTTCAACCCTGCTTTGATTATTGTTCACCCGTATGGGATACCTGCGGTAAACTTCTTCCAGACAAATTGCAAAGAATTCAGTCTCGCACTGGTAGGGTAGTAACTGGTGAAAATTACGACACCCGATCCGACGTACTTTACTGTCTAAACTGGAAGACCCTCCAATCAAGGCGTCAACCAAACTAAGTTAACATTGATGTACAACATTCTTAATGAACAATCTGCACCTACTTTAAGAAGCTTTAAAAAGCTATCAAACTTAGTGATAGCAACAAAAAAATATCACTTAAGAAACTTCGAAAATGACCTAGCACTTCCAAAGCCGAAAACAAATATTCTCAAGCACAGTGGTGCTATGCTCTGGAACAGCATTTCGGGGGAGGCAAAATCTCTCAGGCAATTCAAAAGCAAAGTTGTTTGCTTGCCTGAGCTATTCCATTAACTGTCACGCAATTATGCTGTTGGTTGTTTTTATACCCAAATAATATAATAGATAAATTCTTATGTGTATGTTTTTAATTGTTTATTCATGCAATGGATATTTTATTTTTTATACGCCCCACTCGGAAACCAGCTTATGTTGTAGTGACCAGCGTATCCAAGTAAAGTCCTAAAGTATGTAGGTATTCTGCCGGCTATAGACCCTTTGCACGTTACGTCATAGCCAGAAGTTTTGTTGAGCATATATACTATAATTAGTATAGGTAATCAAATAGTGACTCGTGAAATTAGGGAAAATTTCACAGGTGTTTGTCAAAATCTACGTAAAAGCGGCGAGGGAAATTACTTCGATTTTGACAAACACGCGTGAAATTTATCCCTAATTTCACTCGTCCCCATTTGATTACCTATACTAATTATAGTGATATGCACAACAAAACTTCTCAATTCTGATTTGATCAGAGCAAGTGCATTTCTATGTAATATGGAAAACATTCAAGACTGTATCCGCCCAATTATTTCCGAACAAACTTGCATTCATTTCCCTCAGGACATCAGCCAAACTGGAAGAAAATCTACTGAGCAAATGGGGGAAGTAGCAAACCTTTGTGCGAACAAATGATAGATCAAACAACTCCTGCATCGAGTAAAATAATCATGTAGGCAAGATTTCGGTATATTATTATTTGGTGTCCACTTTCCAATATGATCTTTACTAGTCCTGATTTGCTACTCCTGTGACTTTAGCTAAATAATTAATTAATGTGTATATTTTCCCCTTTAATTCTAATCTACTGGGGAGTTGACATAAAAAACGCATAGTTACTCCAACTCTACTGCTCTCATCCCACTTTACCAGTTTCCATGGATCGTGGCTACAAACAGTAACCCAGTATGCTAAATCAATAGTACGTTCGTACGGGGCACTAGTTGTCTCTCAAAACATTTTCAATCCTTAGTACGTTAGTACGTTGGTACGAGGCATTAGTTGTCTCTCAAAACATTTTCAGTCCTTAGTACGTTAGTACGAGGCACTGGTTGTCTCTCAAAACATTTTCAGTCCTTAGCACGTTCGTACGAGGCACTAGTTGTCTCTCAAAACATTTTCAGTCCTTAGTACGTTCGTACGAGGCACTAGTTGTATCTCAAAACATTTTCATAAGTCCTTATTATAACAGTTTAGTCTCTTAGAATAATCCTACTTTCCTTTGGTACAAAATAAATAAAACAATAATAGCTATAGTACGTTGTTCAGCCCTACTAAGGAAAAAAAAAAGAACATCATATTCTAGGCATGGTATATTTGGTTCAACCTAGTTTATTTTGTCCAAACTAGGTTATTTATTCAAACTAGGTTATTTTGTGTCCAACCTATAATTTTTAGGGTTTTTAAATGTAGGGTAGCATTATATTTATATGTTGTTTAGTGACTTAGCCTTTAAAAAAAAAAAAAAAAAATAGGGACTAGCTCTAAACACCCTAAATTAGTGAGCACCAGTTGTTGACGGTTAAGGTGTTTTTAAATCTAGGGGTAGGGTTTGTATTAGTTCACAGAATCATTAAATAAGCATTGTATTTGTCAGTTGTTTAGTGAATTAGCTGTAAAAACAAAACAAAATTGGTGACTAGCTCTAAACACCCTAAATAAGTGAGCACCAGTTGTTGACGGTTAGGGTGTTTTTAAATCTATGCATGGGTAGGGTTTGTATTAGTTCACAGGATCATTAAATAAGCATTATATGTATCTGTTGCTTAGTGACTTAGCCTTTATAAAACAATACAAAATTGGTGACTAGCTCTAAAGACCCTAAATTAGTGACTAGCTCTAAAGACCCTAAATAAGTGAGCACCCGTTGTGGACGGTTAGGGTATTTTTAAATGTAGGGGTAGGGTTTGTAGTGGTTCAGAGGACCATTAAAGAAGTATTATATTTATCTGTTGTTTAATAGTGACTTAGCCATAAAGGAAAAAAAATGAGTGACTAGCTCTAAACACCCTAAATAAGTGAGCACCAGTTGTTGACGGTTAGGGTGTTTTTAAATGTTGGGGTAGGTAGGGTTTCTATTAGACACAGGACCATTAAATAAGTATTATTTATCTGTTGTTTAGTGAATTAGCCGTAAAAAAATAGTCTATATAGCTCTAAACACCCTAAAATAGTGAGCACCCATTCAAAAAATAACTAGGTTGAATTAACAAAATAAACTAGGTTTAAAAAAATAAACTAGTTTATTTTGATTCAACCTAGGTTATTTTTTTCAACCTAGGTATTTTTTAACATCGTTTATTTTGATTCAATCTAGTTTATTTCTTATTATGGGTTCAATCACAGTAGAATTTCTCTTCCCTTATTAATTATTGTTTATCTGTGATGTCTTAAGTCACAAATTAGCGCTATAAACTACATATAATTTACAAACTGTTAGAAGTTCGTTATTTGTACGCTGCGTACAGGGCAGACGTACATTTCGAGCTCTGTCGATTAATAGCTGAAATGGCTGAAAATACTAACAAAATCGATCACCATTCATCCTTACAATATGATGATCAGAAAAACCTGTTTAAATGGACAGGAAGCTTTGAGATTCTGCAAGAATTTTGCGTGAAAACCCTCGAATTTGCCGAAGGAACGTACTCACGCAATCTCATCAAACGACCGGTCAAAATCCATAAAGACTAAATCTATTAGTCTTACTCTATTCACAAACACCGGTACTCTTCAGATACAGGGAACTGAAAGCAAGGCTGTGAAACCTCGCTTTGGTTCTCTTCTGAACATCGATTTAGACGAAGCTCAAACTTCCCGCCAAAATTCTGACAATGGCGGCGGCGAGGAAGAAGCGGTGATTCAAATCGTAGATGACAAAACTCCGGACGCCTCGCCCGCAAATGCTGAAATACACCAGATCAAAATGGATATCACAAAGCTGTGAAATTCTGTACGGCAAAATTCAAAGCAGGAAAAGAAGCAGAACCACCTTGAAAGCGAAAACTACAAGCTATTAAAGTCCATTATTATATGGCACATGCTACTTCCGGTCAATTGGCGCGCGCTGATTGGCCGTTTAGCGGGCGGAATTCTCCCGTAATGCCCACGGGCAATACGGATTTTCCCGCTGCAGTGTTTGTGTACACGAACCTGTCGAATTAAAACTTAAAAAGTTAAAACAAAATATGCCATATAATAAACACCTTATTAACCTCGCTTGCTCGGTCTGTACAGAGAAATATCAGACCGCGGTTTTTCTGTACAGACCTCGCGAAGCCTCTTTCTGTACAGAAAAACCGCAGTCTGATATTTCTCTGTACAGACCTCACGCTCGGTCAATAAGTAGTTACCATTGAATCGCTAAAGAAGCATATATAACGTCTGTCGAAGAGGAACGCGACTCACTCAGGGTTGCCCTGCAAATACTTGCAAAAGAATTCGATAGCAAAAACAACAAGCCTCCCCAACGCGAAGCCATTTAATTTACATCCATGAAGAGCCGAGCGCTGTTACTTCTACGTCAAATGAAACGGCGGAGTGGCAACTTGTAAGGAAACAGAAGAAAACTAGCTCTGGTAAAAATAAAAAGTCAGTCGGGAAGGATCAAGATCGGCAGCCTCCTGCAGAAGACAGTAGAGTAGCTGTAGATAAAACAAATCAACCCCTCAGCGGCGTAATGTCATGATTTGGGGAGATTCTATGGTCTCTAAACTCAACAGTTGGAGGCTGTCAGATGCTAATGTGAAGACTCAGGTCAGAGCGTTTCCTGGAGCTACAGTCAGGGACTTATGCGACTACATCAAACCAACGCTACGAGAGGCTCCCGACGATCTAATACTCCATGTAGGTACAAATGACTTACAATCAAAGTCTTCAAGTGACATTGCAAATAGTATTGTCGATTAATGTACCGATATTGAAACTCATCTTCCACATACATGCATAGCAATCTCTGAAATTGTCACTCGAGCCGATAATGAAGCACTCAACGCTAAGGTTCGTGATGTAAATAAGGATCTATATGCATTTAGTAAATCTCGCAACGGGAATGTATCAGGAACACCCAACGAACTGTTCTGCAAAATAACTGTTCTTCTGGGCCACTCGGCTGGCAAATTCTGCACTTTGGAATTTCTTGGCTGGCAAATTCTGCAGTCTGATACTAAATAATAATATAACGGAGCGATATTTCTCAGCTGGCAAATTCTGCACGTACCTGTTGTTTCACAGGTTTTTAAAAATACCGAATTCTGCAGGTTAGCTCAGGTTTTTATTCTTAAAATAAAAATATATTTTTGCTGCTGGCAAATTCTGCACTTAAATATTTCAGCTGGGAAATTTAGAAATTCTTCATGAACTTTAGGCTGGCTGGCGCTGCAGAACAGCTGTTCGTCTGCCAGCTGAAAAACAATTCCCTTAAATATGTTTAAATACATCTGATTTGTTATAAAAACATCAGAATGTTTGTTTTTATGAAGTTTTACCGTTGGGTGTTCCTGATGTATCACTCATAGGAACAGTACTAGTTCTTGTCTGAATTCTAGAGGTCTGCATCCAAATGGATCAGGTCTAGAAATTATGGTAACGAATTTCGATAATTACATTAAGTCTAAGTGATTCAACATTGAGCAGAGTGAAAGTTGCGATGCATACAATTTGACCCAAACTGATACGAATCTCAGTGAATTAGTAAATGAGTCCGGTGATAATATAAACAACAGCGACCTATCAGTTTTGAGTCAAACAAGAGGCTTCAAAATAGCCTTGCTAAATATCGCCAGCGTACCTAAGCATATTGATGAATTACGTATTTTATTATCTAATCAACCATTACATGTATTAGCGCTAAATGAAACGAGGCTTGACTCAGGTCTATACCGAATACAGAAATGAACATAGTCGGGTATGAGTTGATTCGCCGCGACCGTAATAGAATGGGGGGAGGTGTTTGTCTCTACCTAAAAAATACGGTTAACTACATGTATATTAAGAGAGACGAAGTAGTTCCACCCGATCTAGAGGCTTTGTGTGTTGAAATTTTAAAGCCCCAGAGTAAATCGTTTATTTTGTCTAACATTTACACACCACCAAGCTCGTCGTCTGAATATTTTACTTTAATTGAACAATTCATAGCAACTGTAGATGGCGAACAGAAGGAACAATATGTGATTGGTGATCTGAACTGTGGTTGGACAAATACCACAGACTGATGAACACCAGTCGATTGAAATCATTCTGCGATTTGTATCAGCTCAGTCAGGTCATCACACAGCCTATGCGCATTACTGAAAATTCTTCCTCACTAATAGATGTTCTGATCACTAGTAATCCTGAGAAAGTTATTTCCTCCGGAGTCATCCATCTCTCTAGCATGATATTTGGGATACGAAAAATAAATAGAATAATTAAAAATAAGGCGAGAATAATTAACACCAGAAGTTTAAACAAATTTGATTTACATAATTTCCGCCGCGACTTACAAAATCAACAATGGTCCAGCCTTTTGTACCTTGAAAATCCGAATCAGATATGGAAGCATGGAAAACAATGTTCATGCAAGTCGTTGATAAACATATACCCTTGAAAACAAAAAGAATTCGGGCATGCAATTTACCTTGGATAACAAAAGAAATCAGAGAGAATACGTGAAAGAGATAGAATGAAGCGGAAATATGTTGTCACAAAAAACAATAAAGAAATGATGTAAACAACGCACTAAGAATAGCTAAGCGAAATTACTACAACGCAGAAATAGACAAAAGCAAGGGAGATCCTAAAGGCACGTGGAGAACAATTACTCATTTATTGGGTAGGCAGTCTCAACATACAGCTATAAATGAAATGAAATACAATGATCAATCATTTACATCCGAAATTTCAGAACTTTTTAATAATCACTTTTTTGGGATCGGTCCTAATCTTGCTAAAAATGTAGAAGCTGGCTCAACTGATTTCAAAGACACATTAAAAAAAGCCCATTGTACATTCGACTTTACACTAATAAACGAGGAGAAAGTACTCAGACTTATAGATAAACTATCGTCAACAAAGGCAACGGGGCTTGACGGAATATCCGCCAAAATATTAAAAGCCGCTGGGCCAGTTATCTCCGAATCCTTAACCTCTCTTTTCAATGCAATTATCGAATCAGGTCTATTTCCTTCCGAATGGAAGAGAGCTCGAGTCAACCCGTTGCATGAAAATGGACCACGCAATGACATGAACAACTATAGGCCCATATCTATCCTCCCGGTCATTAGTAAAGTATTCGAAAGAATACTATATGATCAATTATATAATTATTTTTCTAACGACAATCTGTTAACGAATAAACAGTTTGGATTCAGGAGAATGCATTCAACGATGACAGCCTTATTAAAATCTACGAACTCATGGCTTGTTAATATGGACCGAGGCCTTTTCAACATCGTGATCTTTCTAGACCTCAAAAAGGCCTTTGATACCGTCAATCACGAATTGCTATTAGAAAAACTAAAGCTTTATGGTCTAAGTCACAGCTCAGTTAGTTTATTACATTCTTATCTGTCAGACAGAACGCAATCATGCTCCATCCATAATATTAGATCGAGTGAAAAAACAATTACATGTGGTGTGCCTCAGCCACAATATTAGGGCCACTGCTTTTTCTCGCATATATAAACGATTTGCCAAATTGTTTAGGTATACCAGATGCTTGCCTCTTTGATGATGATACCAATATTACTATATGTGGCTCAGACATAACGGACGTTGAGTCCAGAGCAAACCATGAACTCCAAAATATCAATCAATGGCTTTTAGCTAACAAGTTACATCTCAATGTTGCCAAAACAGAATACATGCTAGTCGGCTCTAGACAACGTCTGTCACTCTTAGACAATTCGCCTGTAATAAAAATAGGGAACGTGCCAATTAGACGAGTCGCAAATAGCAAATCAGTAGGTGTTATGATAGATGAGCATTTAACATGGAATGAGCACATTAATTAATTACATAACCAAAAAGATAATTTCTGGTCTAGGGGCTATGAAAAGGATAAGACCATATGTGTCCCAAGAAATACTTATAAAGGTTTACGACTCTGTCATTGAGTCGCACATTACCTATTGCTGCGAAGTTTGGTACACATTGGGTAAAGTCCTATCCGATAAATTGCAAGTTCTCCAAAATAGGGCCGCTAGGTTGATTTTATCAGCGGATTACAATACCAGCTCCAATGTACTCCTATCATTTTTAGGGTGGGAAAGATTGGATGAAAAAAGGGCAAAGCGAAAGGCGACGCTCATGCATAAAATACATAATAATTGCGCGCCATGCAGCCTCGTCGACTTATTTAAAATAATGGGAAGCTCACTTCACTACAACTTAAGAGGTTCTGAGACAAAGTTTCGTCTCCCTCAACCAAAAACTGAGTTCCTGAAAAAGAGTTTGTCATACAGCGGAGCAAAGTTGTGGAATGAGCTTCCCACTGCGGTACGTGAAACAAAGTCTCTTATTTCGTTCAAAAATCAAATCGCAGAAATCACTCTGCTCAGCAAATGACTTAGACCTATACTTTTATTCCAATAATATATTAATAGAACAGTATTTTTATATTATAGTAGTTATTTTATTAATATGTTTTTATGTATATTATAAATAAGTTTGAATTCGATGTAATTTTTAGGAGCATAATTAGCTTAGTATAGATAACACGGCTTCTGGGGAAATCAGATACAGTCTGTCAGGATATTTCCGTGTATAAATAAAGTTTGATTCATTGATTGATGCGTACTTCCATTTTGTTCTAGTCATAGCGTGTTATTCTATTTGGAAAGCTGAGTCTAACGAGTACGAGGTTTAGTCCAAGATCCTCTGAACTCGTTACTTTAAGATCAACTATTTAGCTCTTCGTAGAAGTCAGTGAGAAGTCTTCTTCCAGTCAATGTTAGCGTTGATTCGCTTTTATATTATTTAGCTGAATGATTACTCTGTAAAAGTCGGTTCGGTTCACAGTTTGTTTCGAAGTACGAGTGGAGCCGTAAAATAAACCTGATCATCTATAAACAATAGGAAGATAGTGGGACAAAGGGAAGGGAGGGGAGGTAGAATACGAAAACCTGCTCAATTCTTTTTAGAATGTGCCCCCTAAAAAAACTAAACCCCATTTTTTTATGACTCCCCAAAAAGAAAGGATCCCTTTTTAGAATGATTGATATCTAACAAAATAACCTAGGTTGAAAAAAATAAACTTAAGGTTGAAAAAAATAAACTAGTTTGGACACTGATTTAACCTGAATTTTTTTTGACCTGCAACACATACACCTAAGTCACAGGAAGCCCGAGCTGTATTATGAGCGCGCACGTAAACCACCAACTAAATTAACACATACACAGCAGAATCAAGTCAAAACGATACTTTATTTCAACACAGTGATTAAATACAAAATGTGAGGTAGATTAGCCTGTGATTCAACGTTAAAATCGCATCAACACGCATTAAAAATGACGCCAAAGACGTAGCAAGCTATATTTTTTAACGTGCTTTCTTAATGGTTTATTTTAGAGTGCGCAGCAGTTCCGCTCAGTAACACATATTTTCCTTAATACCGCCAGTTTAGATATACTTACTTGCCAAATCTGTGAATTCGTAGGCAGGGACCTCCTTGGTTATCTCGGTTAACATGGAGTTTAAGTAAACTGTGATCATTGCAAATCGACTCCTGGTGAGTAAAGACAAAACAATTACTACTCCCCAAGAAAGGCAATGCTAACTTCATGCGAGCATTCAAACACACTCATCTAAAATAACCCTTACCTTAGTTGACAACGAATATACCGGATGTGCTCTTTCCGTTTAGCTAAAGCCACAGAAAATTCTAAATGCCTATATCTAAATATTGATCAAATTAGTACAGCTTGTTGTGCTATTTACATGCAATAGTATGTGCAAGTGTCGGATTGTGTTCAAGTACCTTCAGTTTACAATAGAACACAAACAAACTTATTGACAAACTTTAGGTAATATCGTAAAAAACATTATGGAAATTTCAAAAATAGTCCCTTTATAAAACAACACCAAAACTTTCTGATTATTTTGAACTTTGTTTCATATGGATTCTTTATCTATTTTCGTTGTCATGCAGGTGCCTTAATTAACTGTTACGGGTTTAGATATACAGCTATTTCAAAAAGGTTGTCCCGGACAAACGACATGCGACATTCCCAGACCGAAATGGATTGTGGTTACAACTGTCCAGCTACGCGAAACGGATAAACTACAGTGTAGTTCGATTCACAGGAGACCATCAATATTTGTGTTAAAGTTTTGACCCAAAAACCAGACTTCCAGCTACTCCCACAACCCACTTCGGTCTGGGAATGTCGCTTGTTGTGCTAGCCCACACCTGTTAGTATCTTGTGTTGACGCATGCGTTGTAAGGCCCGTGCGCGGACTAAGACTAACCTGTACCATTCACGAAATGTTTTCCTGTTGTCATCAGTAGCGCTTTTGTTGTACTCAACAAACAGCTGCTTGATGTCTTCACCAATTGACTCCCAGTAAGATTCAGATGGAAAGTAAAGACTTGACGTCTGAATCTTGTATGTGATGGAGTTGCACTGTTTTTGGCATCCGGTCGATCTGCGGGTAATAGTAGCTGCGAGAGGCCAACAATATTATTAATATATATTATATAATTCTGCCAATAACGCACGAAATATGCAGAAGAACGTAACGCACCAAATATGGTCTCTTATTAGATGGCGAGTGTGTTTTACCAGGTCTAAACCATTCAAAGGATCCATATTTGACTCGCTGGAGTGAGATATGGAAAATACGCCACGCTTGCCGCCTTTTGAACTACAAAGGTTTGTGTCAACCAGGTTTGTAAAAGTCACAGAGGAAGATGTTAACAGCTTAAACGAGCAGCAAGAAATTGAAATGAACATTCCGGGTCAAAACAAAATTTCTAAGATTCTAAGGATTTCTGGACTTCAACTAAGAGAAAAGAGAGACATAAGAGCTTCGATAGTTCACGAAGGAAGTTTGTACTGACAGTAGTATTAAGTAAAACGAATAGAGAAGAGTTCTTAGAGCAGTTTAATTGTTCATGAATTAAAATGAAATTACACGTTGGTTTATTTGAAGATATCAAATTTATCCTCTCGAGTCCAAAACATTTCACACGTTCGCTGTGCTCACTCGTCAAATATTTTGACTCTCGAGGTTCACACCACCGTTTAATATCCTCTTTTTTATTTTGAATTATTCTGGCATCGAAACAAATAGAAAAACGTTCTTAGCCCTTGTTACAAATATTTTTATTTTTCAGTACGCTGAGGAGCAGGTAAATGGTGTCCACCTTAACGGAAAGATGGCGGCTGTCCACTTGACCACAATCCCTTGCGAACCTAACACAGTCAAAATAACACATATAAATCCTCTAGTCTTTTAAATGACAGTGTTTTGGCAACAATACTTGTACTGGCTTGTTTTTAAGATTATAAACCTCTCTATAGTGATTTTAAAACGGATTTAAAGATTTTCGTGCGCAAAGAATTGTGGGTAAAAGGAGAAGCCGCCATCTGTTTCGGTACGGTGGATTTCAAACGCCATGCAGGCAGTCACGAATTTGTCGTCCTTAGCTTGGTAAAGATAAAAATGTAAAGGTAAGGCAATTTACTTTTAAGAATTTGTAACGGTTTTCTCTGAGAATTCTAACGTCCTTTTCCAACAAGACGTAGGAGTGAGTGTGCATTTTATGGCGCCACATGGATTGTACACTCGACTCCATTGCTAGTCCTGACTTGGCCTATCTTTTGACCACTCCGTAGACTGAACGGTCGCAGGAAAGAGATTCCAGTAGATATTGTATGCGCATGCTCAAAACTGTCCAATCAGGAATAAGGTCAAATTCGCGGGAGTATTCGCGGGGTTTACTGAATACATTTTTATTTGAACGCTTAAAATGGCTGATAATATCAGTGAATTTCTCGCAACTCTTGTCCTCCGGCAACACAAACACAAACTTAGAGTCTTTATTAAGTAAATCGCTTCGCCTCTTACTTCTATGGCCCAAGTTCGGTTCACGGACGCGGCGCCATATGTGAGTTGAATTTGTTGGTATCTCGCCCTTGCTCCGAGGGTTTTCCTCCGGGTTCTCCGGTTTTTCTACCTCCTCAAAAACCAACCTAAATTCCAATTCGGCCCTGGAGTGCGTCGAAATACTTAAATATAAGCCTCTGGCTTGGGAGATCCAGTAACGGCTTCCTGTATCTTCGACGTAAAATAAACCAAATAGTTATTTTTATTGCTTCTCCTATGGCCCACTTGGACTAAATCCTTCACGGGTGAGAGAATTAACAATTTTTGATTATACATAGATCGAAGGTTCAAGTCTATGTATTTCGTTTTCATTGAGATCAGTCAGCTTGAACACTGCTATTACCCCGTGCTCCTTTAGCTAAGACATCTGATCATCCACCAGAGATACGAGTGGAAAAATCTAATTGACGAATCACAAGTCTGTTGTGGTGAAGATCTTAAACTTAAATAATCATATACGAAAGTAAATAAAGTACTAACCAGCGACTTGCCAAACTCAGTGCTGAAGTTGACGAAGGCATCTTCCCGTTCCATAGATTAAATAATGCTTCTAGGTGTTCAAACTTTGGTACAAATTCATAATTGCACACTTTCAAGGCATAATAAACGTTGACATATTTTAGTAAACACCTTCGTCGCCATGATTATGAGCTATGTAGCCAGGCCACACCACATTTTTATGGTTTGGCCTGGTTACATTTCTGACATGCGCATGCAATATCTAATGGACTCTCTTTCGCGCGACCTTGCAGTCTATTTTCTCTATTTAAACTTACGTAAGTGGACGTTCACACAGAAAGTTGTTTCTGATGAGTTGCAATATTTTAAGTCCTTGTGATCTGCCGCTACAATGATAAAACGTTGGAGCATTATAATAATACAGGAGCCCATTACCCGGCGGAGCGTCCACCCCCCCCCCCCCCCCCCTACTACGTCTATGACGCAGCGTTTTGACAGACCGGGTTATTTTTAGAATGTGTTTCCCGCGAGTTTGGTTCCACTAGCAAATCACCCATGTAATGAAAGCCCGGGAAAAAGCCCGGAGAGCCTGGGAAAGCCCGGATTGTCCGGGCTTTCCAGGCTTTGGCCTGATTTTACTGCCCAAAATTGCTACCAGGAAAGCCCGGAAAGCCCGGATTTCCCAGGCTTTTATGGAAAGCATGGAGCAAAACCCCGGGAAAGCCTGGAAAGCCCAGAAAGCCTGAAAAGATAAGCAATTTTCTATTGACCAGGAAAGCCCGGAAAGCCCGGAAAGCCCGGATTTCCCAGGCTTTCATGGAAAGCATGGAGCAAAACCCCGGGAAAGCCTGGAAAGCCCAGAAAGCCTGAAAAGATAAGCAATTTTCTATTGACCAGGAAAGCCCGGAAAGCCCGGATTTCCCAGGCTTTCATGGAAAGCATGGAGCAAAACCCCAGGAAAGCCTGGAAAGCCCAGAAAGCCTGAAAAGATAACTAATTTTCTATTGACCAGGAAAGCCTGGAAAGCCTGGATTTCCCAGGCTTTCAGGGAAAGCATGGAGCAGAACGCCAGGAAAGCCTGGAAAGGTTGCCATCCTCATAAAAATGTCATGCATTTATATTATTATGGATTTCCCAGCAAAGATTGGAAGGCTAAAAAATTGTCAATTTTCTATCCACATTTTCCCATGCTTTCAAGGAAAGCATTAAAGAGCAAAACCCAAGAAAGGCAGTGCAGAATGCAGTTTAATTACCAGCTATATAACCTTTTCTAATGGCTTCTTTTTTTCTTTCATTTTTCAAAATTAAAAACTAAAGAAGTACCATAACATAAACAATTTAAAATGTACTGTAAAACCATGCAATATATAAGTACATGTATGAACTATAATATGAAATATGGGGAAGCAAATACATGAAGATACTTATGATAATAATTATATATAAAAATATACTATTAGCAGAATTGTGATAATCATCACAACTATAACAAGTTGTATACCCGTAAGTCATGTAACAAAAAAATCATAAATATTAATATTGTTTGTACTTAATATGTACAGAAATCCACTTCAAATTTACCAAATATGGTAAAAGGTTTAAGACTTACATTATTTAGTAATGTAGAGAATAAATGTATCTATCAATGTATCTTATAATTTGCATTTTTATGCAGTATATATTTTACCAGTAAACACAATCATTCTCGCTCAATACAATTTGGTGCCCAAACTATGCAGTGCAAATCAGGGTTTTCATCCAAGTATGCCACTTTCTCCACAATGTTGGAACTCTGCACACTAATAACTTTGGGGGTCTGTAAAAATATATAAATGTATATATTGATAACATTGACTTGTAGACATGACATAGACCTCTTTAGCTTGCTCCAATGTTGTTCCATTTCAGATCACATGATCACCCCCTTGAGTGTCAATTATTTTGTTTCTTAATGCATGGGAACATTCATTGGTACAGAAATACTTCGAACAAAGAATATTATTATCTAAAGATTTGAAATGGGACAGCATTGAGGGAAGCTAAAGAGCTCTATTGCTAGTATTGCTTTAGTTCTGTCACAATTTTTAAAATTTTAATTTCACAATATGATTTGTTGACTAATGAGTAATGGCGTAATGCTAAATGCTCACTTCTTTCTGAAGACGAACATCATGTGAGGAGTGATTTCCGTTACAGAATCTGGTCCATCAAATTCTTCAGGGATTTCAAGCAATGCATATGTCATCTGAGTTGCTGACCTCATCGTGCAAGTAAAAGAAAACACATCACGTCTTCTGCCTCGCCGGCCACTTTGCAGGTTTCTGACAATGCTTGGTGGATGAAATCGCCGGATTATTTATATTACATTCGATATAACAGCTACTTGTGGATGCTGAGATTTCCTCCTTACTTTCGGTAATACTTCTCTTCTTATGCATCAGTTCGTAGTGCCGTTGAAGAGTGAATTTTCTGGCGTATTAACTATCGCAGTTCGAACCAGAGCACAATGCCGCCATCTTGAATAGCATGTGATTTCTCCCCAGTCCTTTATCTCTGACCGAGCGGCACCACGATGGAATGTTGGCTATTTCCGGGTAATCACGTGCTCACCAGGTTCAGTGAAAGTCCTCCATTGTTTCACCGATGACTCACTTTGTTGGGAATGTTTGGGATTCCGGTTTCAAGATACTAGAGCCGTTATATTTCAGTTGGATTTGACCGCGTTGATCAGGTCTTTTCAGCGTGATATAAAACTTAACGAACACAACAAAGCCGCGAAAGGAGTTTGAAGAGTATGCAGAAGCCAACTGAGATGAGATTGAGGTATTGGCCAAGTAACATGGCTAAAATCGCCAAGAAATTGGTAAGAGGAATAACTTAACTTCACACGAATTACGACTGTGCATGCTCGAGCGGCTTCATTTCTTTATGCTTTATATCACTATCAGACCATGGTTAGAGATGCCGAGCTTTATTGGGCGCAATATAGGGCTGTTTAGAGACCTATTAAAAATCACTATTTCAGTGTTTACAGGAAAATCACAAGGAGTGTAGTCGATCGCTCCAGTGTGAGTAGCCTGATTTTCAGACTGTCGAGGTCGTCCGCAGACTCTCGTCTTTTAAACATCATTTCCTTGGAACACATTATTAGACAATAGGTAAATGAGAAGTACCAAGCGAAGACGATTTGGTGTGCCACTATTTTATATAAACCGTCAAAAAAAAACGAGCAAAAAGTATACTCACCCTTCGGCTTCGGGCCCTCACTAGATGACAATGTGCATGCACAGAGGATTGCCCTTGATCAGAAGACTGGACTGGATGACCAGTTAAAGTTTGAGAAAAGTTTTATGTAAACAATTAACGTTTGGTGGGCATAGTATTGGTCAGTAAAGTAAAAATAAAGATTAGTTGCTGATACTAATTATTTTTGAAATTACAATCATTTATTAACTGTAAATCCTTTGACTTTATCTTTATAGGAAGGATCCAAAGAAGTTTTCAAGCCAATCATGGTTGAAAGTGACAGAGATACATTTGTACTGGGGGACTTGCAGAAAACCTTTAGAACACCAAAGAAAGCTAAGAAAAATAATTATGTTGTATATACATTGTATACCGGTTAATTATTTTAAAATATTGTATACAGGTTTTTCTGTCTGTAATAATAACACAATTTACTAATAATATACTCTACAATTATATTTGTGTCCAGATGCCACATCAAAAAACTTCACTGTAACAAAATATTGCCTAAAGAATACTGATCTACAAACATTTGTGTGTGATGCCACATCAAATAACTTCACTATACATTGTAGTTTAACATACATCAGATGCTAATTAGTGAAATTTTATAAATATTTGGTTTGAAACAGTTTTGATTCAATTTCTTTGAGATGATTGTTGAATTTTCTTAATTTATGCCCATATTATTATTAATCAATATAACAAGAAATACAATTTACATTTTATTTCACTTTTTTATTTGATTATATGATCATACAGAGGCACGATTAAAGGGGCTATGTCATGGTACTGTGCATGTATTGAGTAATCGCTCGTTTAGTGGCTGTTAATTGGATATAAACAGTAAAACCTCCCTCTCTCAATGCTTGATTGAAAGGATTTTCAATATATTTCCCTGGAGACTGTTTATATACACTGTTTGTTAGTCATTTTTGCATATTTGCTTTCATTTTAAGCATCCCACATGGCCGAGATGTTCGTTAGTTCATGAATATCAAAATAAGTGGAAATAGCTCTTTCCGGCCCAGAAAAACGAATGTAAAGCCTTACCGTGACACAGCCCCATTAAATCATTTCTGCCAGGCAATTGAAGATGAGAACATTTTTGTTTTGTTTTATTAATGTATAATATAGACCATTTTAATGTTGTTATATTGGGCTGGATCACATGAGAAACTCATGGTCCTGGATGACATAGAACATGTTTTCATATAATTTTCAAATGAAGCCTGCAATTACAAAGCATCAAGATCCGTCTCATGCAAACATATGCTGCAGTTCCACCTCATTATGTGCCTTTAAATGTTAATATCCATTTTTGTTCTTCAACAAATGTCCTTCTTTAGTTTAATTTATTAAGTTGTCAGAGAACATCAAAAACTCATTAAAAAATATGTGGTGTCAGCCATGCCCTTTTCATGTGATATTGCTCATGGTAAAAACAACACATTCAATTTGGTAGTTTTCTTATAATACCATTTATTAAAGTAAGTTACTGTTCCCACTGAGTTAAATATTAAAGAAGACTTGAAATGGATGATCATGAATTTCTCTTGTATTTCCTTCCAGAGTATCGAGATTTCCTGGGAGCTTTCAGATATTAACAATTTATAGGATCATATTGTATTTAAAATTTCTCTTGCTTTCCAGGCTTTCCTAGATTTGCTGGATGGTTTTCGAACGAGCTATAGTATATCTGACTTTCCCTCCTTTCCAGGTTTTCCTGGAATTTCCAGGCTTCTCCGGATTATCCAGCCTTTCCAGGCTTTTCTGGACCTATTTGAGACTTTTTCTCCTTTCCAGGCTTTTCCGGATTTTCCAGGCTTCCCCGAACTATCCAGGCTTTTTCTGACCTATTTGAGACTTTTCATCATTTCCAGGCTTTCCCGGATTTTCCAGGCTTCCCCGGATTATCCGGGCTTTCCAGGCTTTTTTGGACCTATTTGAAACTTTTCATTGTTTCCAGGCGTTCCTTGGATTTTCCAGGCTTCCCCGGATTATCCGGGCTTTCCAGGCTTTTTTGGACCTATTTGAAACTTTTCATTGTTTCCAGACTTTCCCGGATTTTCCAGGCTTCCCCGGATTATCCGGGCTTTCCAGGCTTTTTTGGACCTATTTGAAACTTTTCATTGTTTCAAGGCTTTCCCGGATTTTCAAGGCTTCCCCGGATTATCCGGGCTTTCCAGGCTTTTTTGGACCTATTTGAAACGTTTCATTGTTTCCAGGCTTTCCCGGATTTTCCAAGCTTCCCCGGATTTTCCCTATGTGCAAAATTCCGGGGAAAGCCTGGAATGGCTTCCGGGCTTCCCCGGAAAATTTTCCCTGCTTTTTCCCCGGAAAAGCCTGGATTTTCCGGGCTTTTGGTGCAAGGGCACAAGCGTTTGCGTAATTGTAATTCAAATGATTAACGATGTTGCAGCCATGTTGGTTGGCCAAACAAGAGGAGCTAAAGAGGCATCTTTTGTTGACAAAATTCCGCTATGGAAGCGAATGAGATGTGAAATCTAAAAATAATCCGGTCTGTAAAATCGAATATATGACAGATGGACGCTCCGGGTAATGGGCTCCTGAATAATAATGATGATCATAATGGTGATGATGATGACGACGACGACGATAAAATACACTTTTTTATACAGGAAACTCCAGTGGTTTTCAGAGAGGACTGTTACAGAGAATATATAAGCATACATAAATAAATTTGAGTTACTGTTTGTAATAGCAGCAGGAATACCATTCCACTCCTTAAGTAATACGTAGAATGAGCGAAGCTGGCCTCTAGTAGACTTATAGATCTTTATAAACTATTAGAACTATGTTCTCAGCGACCACTGCTATCAACTGACGAACGCTCAATGCAGCCTCATGCGGGGGAATTCGCTAAAGGGTTAAAGGCCCATGCAAACAACGCAACATGTTGGTCCAACAGCATTCAATATTCTAATATTGTAGAACGCAACATGATGCCCTCGTTTGGACACCATGTTGGACGATGTTGGATTAAATTTGATTTCAGTCAAACGTTTTGTTCTCGTATTCCATGAACCATGTCACAACATGTTGGATTCGTTTGGATAGCCTTGCGCAACATTAACGGACTCGCGCACACCCAGTTTCTTCTATATACACACCTTCATTTACACTTCCACGCAATATAGCGGCCTAATTATGGGGAAATTAAGACCCCACAATCCTTGTCTTCTTCCATTATATATACGCAACATGTTGAAAGATGTTGTTCTCGTTTGTACACCCCGTCCAACATCATCCAACATTGTTGGTCCAATAATGTTGGATGAAGTTGCTCTCGTTTGGATACCCCGTCCAACATTGTTGGTCCAACAATACTGGATGAAGTTGATCTCGTTTGGACACCCCGTCCAACATTGTTGGTCCAATAATATTGGATGAAGTTGCTCTCGTTTGGACACCCCGTCCAACATCATCCAACATTGTTGGTCCAATAATGTTGGAAGATAACATCATCCAACATGGTTGGTCCAATAATGTTGGATGAAGTTGCTCTCGTTTGGACGGGCCTTTAGAGAAATGATGCCCTCGTTTCAGCCTCCATTGATCATGAGTGCTAATTCCACTGAGATCATCCATGAGAATACGAAACTTGTCTATCAGTGATTTACTGTAACCTGCAAAATGTAAAAAAAGCGAAGCCGCTTTTTGAAGCAAAGTCTTTAGTTAGTTTAGTTTGTTTTAAGGTGAATGTTAAGAAACAAAAACAGATTTTGCTCAACAATTCGTGATCCTAACCGCTTGTTTTAAGGGCGATCTCTCCAAATCGACTGCTGTTGTTGTTTCTTACCGGTTATCGGAACACCTAACAAGAGGCACTTGCACTTTTCAGCTGCTACACTGGCATAATGTTTAGCCACGCAAACCTCCTCAGAGAATTCTTGATCCTGCGGGGAGCAGTTCGATGTATAAGGCCATGGTTTTCTGATAATCTGGAAAGATTGTTTTAAACTGATCGTGTTAGTGGAGGGTATTTAAATAGAGGAAAGATTGGCGAATCTCAAGGAGTTGTCAAAACTAATCAGACTGATCAAAATGCAATGTTTCCTCAGGATAATACGGCTGCCATCTTGTCCTACAACCTCGTCAGAGTGAGAGAGAATAGAAAATTCAGCGAAATATTGGAAATCGATATCCTAATGAATCATTAGGAATGCTACGAATTACAATTATCATCAGCCATTTCCGCCACCTTTGTTTTGAATTTTCCCGGGTAAAAGTAAGAGAACTTTTAGATTTTCGGTCTGGAGCTCTAAATTTAATGCTCTTCCAGGTAAGGTAAAAAAATACAACATCACTCAGTTAATACTACAACTGGTAATATTTCCAAAAGCCTGATCTATAATCACTTTTACTTTCACGTTTATACATAATTGGAAGGGATTACCAACTGAGCTTTTATTAACGCCTGTAAACTAGCTTTACTTTTATTATTTTGAACCAATCAAATCGTTCATTCTTAGAATGTTTCCTGCACCAACATTATCCTTATTATTAAATTTGCTTACTTGTTTTTCTTCCAGTTTGAACTCCGTCGTAAAGCCAGGAGACAGCACAGTCCAATCTCCAAACTCAGGGACGGGAATGATACTTGGGTGATGGATAAGTATATTGAATCCAGTCCCATCTCGGCTGAAAGGCCCATAATACTCTTCGGGCTGTGCGTCCAGTAACATGTTCAGGTTAAAACTTGGTCCACTCGTCCCCATTTCCAATGGTTTCTGCCCTTTTTTTCCTGAGTTAAAAGTGAAGCACATCCCAGCCTGAAGTGTATTGAATAAAGTGTTAGGAGGATTTCCATAATTCCATGAGAAATAACAACAGCGAATAACTACGACCTTAATTTTTTTCACGTTTTTGCGCAGAATTTTCCCATCTAATAGCTCACACCATATTTTCTAAATTACTAATAAGCCTCAATCCTCCATGACCTTACTGAGGCTTTCGGGCTTTGCGCTGAAGTACAGATGATTCTACACGGTCGGTTTATCTTCAGTTCAGTTACAAAAACAATATTTAATGGAAGCGCATGCATCATATGAGTGAATGAGTTTATAGATAATTCACTTTTAATGGACAACAGCAAAGTGGAAGTAAAATGAAGAAAATTTTATATCCGGGACCTGTGTGAGTTTTTTCACTGGCTGCGCATGCTCAACGAGAACATTTTCTTCGAGCATGCGCAATAAGATTTGAGAAGGGTCTGGGATCGAATGTGATTCTACGAGCAGTTTAAATCCCATCCATCAAATAAATCGGTTTATTAAATATTTCTTACCTTGTAAGCATAGAACTGCTTGAATGCAGAAACATTATTACAGTGTGCGCCTAAAAAGTAACACTGTTTGATCATGTCGCTGAATTGATGACCGTATTGTTGCACTGCCTCCTCCACCTTAAATGATTTCTTCATCTTGGAGTAAATACTGGGCCAGATGGGTTTCTTGTTGTAATCCAAGGTGTCCAGGTAGTGCTGGGCGTCTGTGCCGTTTATCAGGCTTTTTTTCATCATATTTCGGTTACATATGCTTACTGCAGGGAATGTTATCACCTTTTAAAATTAAAATAAATTGAAGCTAGCTTATTATCCTTTGCATAATTATGGCTTCTTACTTCCGCTTACATCTCTAGCCTCACTTCCATGCAACCGGAAGTAGGAAGTTTTAACTCTCTAGTAAACTTTCTTTGCATTAGAAAGGTCAAGGGAGCATATATCTTGATCCTTTGCATAATGTGGGTTCCTACTTCCGGTTGCATGAAAGCAAGGCTAGAGATGTAAGCGGAAGTAGGAAGCCATAATTGTTATAAGTAGTAGCATGACATGAGGGAAATTAGTGATTAAATTTGCCCGAGAGGCAAGGAAGGGAGGGACTTCTACAAATCCTACCGAGCCTCGATCGCGAGGGGACATTTAATCACTACTTTCCCGAAATGTCATGCTATCACTTTGTAATACTATTATTACCGAGGAATGGACTAATCTCAGAGATGTTTAGTTTTCTCTGCCTAAACTAAAGACGTTGCACTTGAACTTTATGCTGGTTATTATGCTTGATCGAGCGCCATTGATTGAATGACCCTGTCTTCGCCTGGGGACAAGTGCGTTGGTTTTTAGAAGAATAACACTAAAATACAATGTAATTACGTGTTGACTAAATATTCAAAAGAGCATTCGTGGAGTTTAATTGCGTCACGTTTATGATTTTAAGTACCCCACATGGAAGAAGCGGGTTAATAAAATGAAGAGAATACCTTTATTGAGCCATAGGACGGGTATGATACAGGGTTAACAGGCATTGCCCCTTGCTAGGCACTAATGACCTGCTATAATCCGGTGTGTGATGGGTACGATATACAGGGTTAACAGGCATTGCGCCCTGCTAGGCCTAATGACCTGCTATAACCCGGTGTGTGATGGGTACGATATACAGGGTTAACAGGCATTGCGCCCTGCTAGGCCTAATGACCTGCTATAATCTGGTGTGTTAGGCACTAATGACCTGCTATAACCCAGTGTGTGATGAGTACGATATACAGGGTTAACAGGCATTGCGCCTTGCTAGGCACTAATGACCTGCTATAACCCAGTGTGTGACGGGTACGATATACAGGGTTAACAGGCATTGCGCCCTGCTAGGCACTAATGACCTGCTATAACCCAGTGTGTGACGGGTACGATATACAGGGTTAACAGGCATTGCCTCTTGCTAGGCACTAATGACCTGCTATAACCCGGTGTGTGATGGGTACGATATACAGGGTTAACAGGCATTGCGCCCTGCTAGGCCTATAATGACCTGCTATAATCTGGTGTGTGAGTCGGGTACGATATACAGGGTTAACAGGCATTGCGCCTTGCTAGGCCTAATGACCTGCTATAATCTGGTGTGTGAGTCGGGCACGATATACAGGGTTAACAGGCATTGCGCCCTGCTAGGCCTAATGACCTGCTATAATCTGGTGTGTGAGTCGGGCACGATATACAGGGTTAACAGGCATTACGCCCTGCTAGGCCTAATGACCTGCTATAACCCAGTGTGTGACGGGTACGATGTAGCCAAGACACAGCCCATTATGTTCTCTCTTGCATGTCAATGAGGGAAAATTAGAACAAGTGTGGTGCTGACGAGGGAATTTAGAGATTAAATGTCCCTTGTGGAACAAAGAAAACTGATCTGAGTTGAGCTGCCAAGGCTTTAAAGAACCTGAAAGCGAGTAAAGCGAGTGGCTTAGATTATATATCGCCGCGGCTGCTCAAGGACTCAGCTGATGTTATCGCCCAACCGCTGACGAGAATCCTGAATGCATCGCTGACTCAGGGAGTGGTTCCAAGTGACTGGAAGTGTGCGAGGGTGAGGCCCTTGTTTAAGAAAGGAGCTGCTGCAGATATGGACAATTACCGTCCAATATCGGTGCTTTCAGTAGTGTCGAAAGTACTGGAGAGGGCTGTGCATTGTCAACTTTATGGATATCTATCCGAGCATAAGCTCCTCAGTGCTTTCCAGTGTGGGTTCAGAAAGAATCATTCAACCACCTCAGCTGCGATTTCATTTACGGATACTACTCGCCGTGCCTCGGATCAAGGACTGTTGACTGGAGCGGTATTTATCGACTTCCGCAAGGCTTTTGACACCGTGGACTACGGGATCCTGGTTAATAAGTTGGAATCGTATGGCCTTCAGGGCACAGAGCTCCGTTGGTTTGAAAACTATCTAACAAATCGTCTACAGGTTGTGGGTTATGGAACAGAGTTATCGGATCCATGCGATATCTCTTCCGGAGTTCCTCAAGGCTCCATACTTGGTCCGTTGTTATTTGTACTATTCGTTAACGATCTCCCCTCTGTCCTCGATAGCTGTAACATATTAATGTATGCTGATGATACCGTTCTCTACTACTCAGCAAGAGATGCCGATGAAATTGGAAAGACACTTACCAAGGACCTGAATTTAGTTAATGACTGGATTCTTGATAATAACATGTTTTTGCATAAGGGAAAGACAGAATGTGTACTTTTTGGAACCAGCGCTCGTTTATCTACTGTTTGTAATTTTTCCGTAAGTGTACAAGGGCACATCATTAAGCGTGTTTCGGAGTTTCGGTATCTTGGCATCGTACTTGACGAGGCCTTGACCTTTAGTGCCCATGTAAAGTACCTAGTCAGTAAGGCAGGGAAACGATTAGGCATGCTAAGTCGGGTGAGGAACAACGTCAGCATGCATACTGCAAATGTTATATATAAGTCTTTCATTGTACCAGTCCTTGACTATTGCGATCAAGTCTGGGGCTGTTGTGGCTGGGTTAATGCAGATAGTATAGAGAGGCTTCAGAGGCGTGCTGCCCGTATAATTATGAGAACTTCAAATAGTGATGACGCAATTGAATATCTTCGATATGACACTCTTGAGTTACGGCGTGAGAAGCATGTCTTGAAGTTAGTAAAGCGTTGCCTTCAGGGGCGTGTTCCTCAATTTTTTAACAACTATTTTACCTTTAATAGAGATATTGTGGCTAGGTTGACAAGGCGAAGCAATCACCTACATGTCCCTAGTGTTAAATTAGAATGCAGCATGAAGTCGTTTTATTATCATGGCTGTATCGTATACAATCAAAGTCTGTAAATTAATTAGGATTCTTTTTTTATTATTATTTTGATTATTCATATCTCCTTTTTTGTTTTAAATTCGTATAATTGTAAACTGTATAATTTGATTTTTGTATATTTTGTTTATTTGAATATTGATCATTGATGTAGTAGTTGTGTATAGGGCCTCCGTTGATAACAGTTAAGTTGTAATTAGCTGAAGGAGTTACCCTATCAAAATAAAGTTCTATACTATAAAGTTCTATACATGGTATCACTTCTAATACTATTCTATTCACACCAACTAAACAAGTTTATTTAAACTGAGTTTATCTAGCCCCTATCTTGATCGTGTTTAGTTACACAGGGTTAAACCTACCTCCAACAGGTTAATTGTTTAGTTAAGAAATTTAAAGGTCAGCTTGAAACTAGTTTAGTGCCAGCGAACATTGACTGATACATAACTGTTTATTTCACCGTGGTAGCTGGCAGATGTTCACATGCCGAATGCAACATGGTGATAAGCATGGCACAGTATGATAAGCGTGACGCGGTATGATGATAGGCGTGACGCAGTATGATGATAAGAGTGGCACAGTATGATGATAAGCATGGCACAGTGTGATGATAAGAGTATAAGCGTGACACAGTGTGATGATATGATTGGCACAGTGTGATGTATGGCGTGACACAGTGTGATGATAAGCGTGACACAGTATGATGATGAGTGGCACAGTATAATGATAAGCGTGACACAGTGTGATGATAAGCGTGACACAGTATGATGATAAGCGTGACAGTTTGATGATAAGAGTGGCACAGTTTGATAGATGGCGTGACAGTGTGAAGATAAGCGTGACACAGTGTGATGATAAGCGTGACACAGTGTGGTGATAAGCGTGACACAGTATGATGATAAGCGTGAGACAGTGTGATGATAAGAGTGACACAGTGTGATGATAAGAGTGGCACAGTGTGATGTATGGCGTAACACAGTGTGATGTATAGCGTGACACAGTGTGATGATAACAGTGGCAGTGTGATGCATGGCGTGACACAGTGTGATGATAAGAGTGGCACAGTGTGATATGCATTATAGTCATTAATAACCTACATCATTAGGATTGTACTCTGTTGTGAGAAAGACTTCATGTTTTTGCCACTTTTTCCAGCCCCAAATCACGATGAACAGGAAAGTGGACAAACAAGCCATCAGAAGAAGAAACCAGAGGAATTTACGCAACCTGGACGTGGCATCAAAAAGAAAGTGAAGCCCATGTAGCGTGCTGTAGCTGCCGAAATCCTGCCAGAGCTCTTTAGTTGTAAACTTGTCTTCGTTATCGCAGTTGCTCTCCGGCATTTCCATCGAGTTCATCTTACTGTTCAATCAGTGCCTAAGTCAGAGAAAAGCTAATGTTATCACGTGTTTTCTCTGGTGTACAGTTAAAAAAAAAGAGAAAATAGGAATCATTTCAATGTACAAAGGCGAAATGTAATTAGTAGTACTCCGATACTACTGTAACCGGCCGTTCCCATTTAGACAATGGGAACCAATCAGAAGGTCCATATATAATTATACTATACACCTGTTAGAGCGGACTCGATCGCATCAGTGCTCGATTGCGTAAAGACTCTTCTAGTGTCATCTCCAACAGTCTCACCAGTTTGTTCAATCGTTTCTTAGTTACTCGTACATTCCCCTCTTTTATGGAAGTTTGGAAAGTTTACAGCCCTGTTCAAAAATGGAGATCGGTGTGATGCCGCTAATTATAGACCTTAATGACAGTGCTACCCACACTAAGCAGCAATCTCTCAAGCATGTTAAGGCCTGGTTCATTTAACGGAAAATAGATTTACGTTAAATAATGTTTTCTTACAGAAATAACAGTTTAAACAAAATCTAATTACACCATAATACTAATATCCACTTCCTTAAATTTGTTAAGTGGATGGCTGTCGTATCACGTGGCCGATGACGTCATAATTATATAAGATCGTTTAAGTGAAATGCGGCTGCGACGATAACATATGAATATAAAGTAACCCTGCTAAAACAAAACATTACTCCTCCCGCAGTGTTTCAGACCACACTTAGAAAACATGACTATCTTGTAAAGATAAGGAGATATTAAGGATGTAAGCACATTTGAATAATGGCGGCCGGTCACGCTTTTTGGGGTCTCCGTGATGTCCTCGTATTTCTCTATTTCTACTTATGTATATCCGGCTTCAATGTTAGAGATTCAAAGTTTAATCAAAGTCATCTGTTCTACACAGCGACAGAAGTTTCAAGTCCTCGAATTTATGGAAGTTTCGCCCCGTTAACCAAATCTAGTGTGGCGACGCTCAAGAAACTTATTCCGGACTCGGCCCGTGTAGTCCTTGGTTGTCGTTTTATGGCTTATGCATCTATTTCAGTGCTGCTTATTCGCTTAGCAAATGACATTGAAGTCCAGCCAGGTCCAGTAAATGACAGTGCTGTTGACATGGACAAGTTTCCAAGAGCCCGTGGCTTCAAAGTGGCCCATCTCAACGTACGGAGTATGATTAACAAGATGGACGCTATTCGGCTTCTAATTCGTGATAAACCCTTTGATATATTTACGGTATCAGAGACCTGGCTAACCCCTTCCATATTATACTCTGAAGTTAGATATTAGGCTATACTTTAGTAAGACATGATCGTAGTAACAAGCGTGGTGGCAGCACGGCAATATTTATACGAGATGGCATTCCCTACGTACATCGCTCGGATCTCTGAAACATGCTGGACTGAACTAAGGCGACCCAAGTGTAAGAAACAATTTGTTTGCTGCACGTACAGACCTCCAAATTTCTGCTGTGATTTACTCATCGATGAGCTAAACGAATATTTAGCTAACTACCTGCTGATTCTGAAATTATCGTATTGGGAGACTTTAATATTGACTTTTAGTCGTGGAGAAGTGATCCTGCATTTAAATTAAAGCAAACATGTCAACGCTTTGCTAATGTACACAACTTGGAACAGTTAATTAACACTCCAACTAGAATATCTGACCAAACCAGAACAGCTATTGACTTCCTATTCGTCAATAACAATCGTCGCATTGTTGAATCCGGTGTGATTCCCTCTGCGATTAGCGATCATTCACTTGTATACTGCACGATGAAATCCGGTGTTCCCAGAGCTCCACCAAAAACAATTGAGTACCGTATCGTAGTTAAAACACTTTTGTTGAAGAACTACAAGAGATAGATTGGAGTGCTGTGGAACACATTGAAGATATTAATTTAGCTGTGGAAACCTGAAACAATCTTTTCGCGGGTGTGGCAAACCGGCACGCGCCAGTTAAAAGAACCCGTGTAAAGGGAATTCAAGTTCCCTGGATGACGTCTGAACTTAGTCAGGCCATGCGTGACCGCGACTACCACCTTCACAAAGCCGTTAAATCAAAGTCGCCTTATCAATGGAGAATGTACAAGAAATTAAAAGCCTATGTAAACAAGCAAGTACGAATATGCAAGTCTACGTACTACCATGAGCTTATTGAAAAGAATAAAGCACACCCAAGCAATCTATGGAAGACAATAAATGACGTTGCAGGCTGAAAATCATCCCCTCGCACTACTTGTCTTATTTCAGAGGGTGTGACTATTACTGAGCCTCAATCAATCCCAGAAACTCTTAATGTACATTTCACGTCTATTGGGACAAAACTGGCTAATCAATTAAAGGCGAATTTTAATATTTCCAGCTCCATTCGGCGTGGTCCAGCGCCTGATCAAGAACCGACAAGAGACCAAATTCGTTTTTCGGTCGATTGATGAACAATTTGTTAGAAATCAACTCAGAACCCTGAAAACAAACAAGGCCATTGGCTTAGATCAGATAAGCGCTAGACTTTTGAAAGATTCTTCTGCTGTTCTAAGGCCTCTCTCACTCGATTATTCAACCGTTCTTTACAGTCAGGATCATTTCCTACAATTTGGAAGATGGGTAAAGTCGCAGCGCTATTCAAGAGCGGCAATCGATCTGATGTAAACAACTACAGACCGATCACAGTCCTGCCTACAATTAGCAAGATTCTTGAAAGGGCAGTGCATGGTCAGCTCTATGACGTTCTTTGCAAAGAGAATATTCTGACCCCAAAACAATTTGGTTTTAGACCAAAACTTTCCACTGGCATCGCTCTGGCGCATTTTACAGACAACATTCTTGCGAATATGGACGAGGGACTAATAACTGGTGCAGCCTTCCTCGATCTATCGAAAGCCTTCGACACGGTCGATCATAATCTCCTTTTATTATAAAGATGGCCTCCATCGGAGTTTCAGCTCACGTAGTTGATTGGTTTATCTCCTACCTTTGTAACAGATATCAAGTAACTGTAATAGACAACCAGTACTCCTCTACTCAATATGTACCTGTTGGAGTGCTTCAGGGAAGTATTCTTGGTCCCCTGCTCTTCCTAATATACATTAATAATCTTCCAAATTGTCTGGAATCCTGTGAGATATCTATTTATGCTGACGACACAGTCATTTACTTCACTTCGTCATCCCCGCGTATTGTTGAACAGACACTCAACAGTGATCTAGCAAATGTTGCTAATTGGTTCAATGATAATATTTTGACGCTGAACATTAGTAAATCTAATTTTATTCTAGTTGGTAGCTCACATAAGTTAAAGGCATGTAATGACGTATCACTTACTATCAGTAGTTTTTTCTCTTACGCGCGCTGATTCATTTAAGTATCTAGGTGTGACTATAAACCAAACCATGACGTGGTGCGATCATATAGATAATGTTATTTCTAAGGCGAATCAGCGCATTGGCCTGTTGAGGCGCATAAGGCACCTTCTACCGTTGCATGCTCGTTTAACTTTTTATAATGCGCTTATTTTACCCATTTTAGATTATGCAGATATAGTTTGGGGAGATAAAAATAACATTATTACACTTATGGACTCCCTTCAGGTTATTCAGAATAAGGCCGCCAAAGTAATATTAGGTTCACCAGTCTTCTCTTCTTCGAGAGAAGCTTTAGATCAGCTAGGTTGGAAAATGCTCAAGGTACGGCGTAAATTCCATTGCTGTACCACGGTACATAAATTACGTAATGGCCAAATTGACTACGATTTTAATTTTATGACAAATAGAGAAGTACATAATTATAATTCCCGAAGAACAGATGACATACATCTGTACAAACCCAAGAGAAACTGGGGGAAGCAGCGGTTCACTTATCACGCCATAACGGATTGGAACAGTATACCTTTAGAGATTCGTAGTATTAGCTCTTTATCATGTTTTAAAAGTAGGCTTAAAGATTACTTATAATTATTGTTCAGATTAGCTAAATTAGATTTGCTTCATGACTTTTAACTACGTTTTTAATTAGTGTTTCCATCATCATAGTTTTTATTTTTTTGCATTTTTTATCTTTTATCTTGTTATTTGTTTTTAAATTTTATACAGGGCCCCATTGAAAAACACCTCGGTGACATGAGCACCCTGTTAAAATATTATTATTATTATTAAATGTCAGGTGACCTATTTTGCATATTTTCGCCTTAATTACTCGTTAACGAAACATTGTAGTCATCTTTTCTAAGCTGATTTAGGTAAAGGGCTTAGAGAGTGGGATAGAGAGAACTGAATCATTCAAGTACCTTGGTGTCATTATTCACCAAACAATGACATGGGCTGAGCATGGTGACAAAAATAATAAAACCCTGATGAGTCACTTACAGATCTTACAAAACAGAGCGGCTAAAATTTTGTTGGAGCTGCCTTCTCGAAGCTCGGCCACTGAGGCCTTCAAAAGCTTAGACTTGAAACCTTTAACGAGTAGAAGACTCTTTCATCGTTGTGTGACTATGTATAAATGTTTAAATGGCGAAGTGGAATTTAATTTTAATTTCAGACAAAACAATACAAATCACTCGTACTAATTGGGGAAACAGAAATTTATTTATCATGCGTGCTGCCAGTGACTGGAACAATTTAGATAATAGTATTAGGGAAACTTATTTACTATCTCTTTTTAAATCTAAACTTAAGAGTATTTTTTAGGAAATCATGTACACTTTTATTACTTATACTATATATATATATATACAGTCAATGCCAAAAAGGTTGTCCAGCAGAACATAATATAATACTTTAATATCCATTGTTTTGGCCTATTGTCTTGATCTAGACAATAGCCTAAAACAATGGATATTATAGTATTATATTATATTCTGCTGGACAACCTTTTGGGGCATTTTATTAAAACATGTTCTTCATCTTCGACGCCATTTGTATAAATGGGGCAAATTCTTTCTTCGGGTATTTGATAAGGTTTCGAGTAACGTCCAGTTTCAATTGCTAATTTGTGATTACTTAGCCTCAGCTTTGTCAATGCTATTCTGTGATTGGTATTGGTGACCTGTATAAGGTAGTCTTCACAATTATAGTTGGACTTGAATCTGCGGAAAGTCCTTAATTTATTACTTTGGCCGGGATTTTTACTTTTATCGTTATTTATGTCACTAAGCAAAGTTTGGTACTCTATGTCCTTTAGTCTCTGGCTTATAATACTCCAAATGGTTTTGCGATCAGGAATTGATGTTTGTACGTTAGTCCATATTTACCCTAGCCCTATATGATACAGCAGGGCTTTTACTTTTTGGTGCCAAAATTCTTTACTTTCTTTATTTATTATATCGTTATATATTGTACAGGATAATAGGGGTTATTAGCGTATCAACTAATTTTATGGTCAGATTAATATTTTCTCAATTTATATAATGCTTTTTAGCTCTTGTTTAGCGAGAACAAAAATTTTGTAGGCACTTAATTGAATGCCTAGGTATATATATGATTTAACATTTGTTAGTTTATGACCTCCATATTGAAAAGCATAATTGTTCATAGTTTTCCCACAGTTGTTGAAGATCATTACTCAGTTTTGTTTTGTCAAGATTTACATGGAGATCTGATGTTTCGCAAAATTCCTCTAGTTTCTCAAGGTAGCTTTGCGGTCCTTTTGCCGACTTAGAAAAGATAACTAGGTCATCTGCGTATAGCGCTTCATTTAATACATCGAAGTGAGGCGTTCGGGTCAATACCGCTGAAACTGGTATTCGTATATACTGGTATACTGTAATATCAGCAATTGAAAGCAATACTGAAAAAATATGTAATTCCTAATGAGGAAGCTCTTCTAAACCGGGTTCTCAAACTCACAGATTGTTGCGTTCGACGAAGGAGAATGGGTTCCCTGTGCCTGTGTGTGACGTGTTTGCGTACGGTAGGCAAAGTTCAGTTCGTTTTCGTGGATGTATTACAAAATGCCTCGATATCATGAACGGCCGGGGAACTGGTAACTATATATACACGATTTTCGGAGCAAATTAAAACCGCCATAACACTGTGTACATCTTGGTTATACCAATTAACACTACATTCAGGCAGATAGTTAATCTATAACGACACTTTGATATGCCAAGGAACTGGAAAATCAACACAGTATAAGGTGAGGGAAATTTAAAGTACTGAGTTCATTGCTGTGTTCCCTAATCGATTAAGTAGTGGTCCGGATTAGAACTGTGGTACTCTACGGCAAGGAATGTAAAAAGGTGTTAATTTCCTATTCTTCTTTCTCGTAATTTCATTGGTTGATACTCATAAATTCAATAGAAACGCATCGAAATAATACATTAAAATTCGAGATATTTAATTTATATCTGATCAAATTAACTATGATTTAATTTCGAAGAATATTGTATGTGGGGAAAGTTCTCAAATTTGTGATTGAAAGACCTTTTGTTTCTCCCTTTCCGATTGGCTGGATCGTAGTTGCTTTGAGTTTTCACAGCAAAAAGGGCCAAGAACATAACAAAGACTTTATTTTCTGGGTGTAGTTTCGAATGTGGACATCTCATACAACATTTAAGGCATATTCAAGCAAAATCGTATGTGGGGCCGGATATGTCAACTGCCCAAGCCTATCGTTTTCGCTACAGTTCTTACGCGGACCATTACTTAATCTACACTGAATTGGAACGGACCTGAAACAAGGCTGATTAAAGCAAGGACCCGGCTACCAACATTGACCATAAATTATTCTGCAACTAACAATGGCAGCCAACCTTGTTCTCACTTGAAAAATAATGTGAATGCTCTGAAGGAACTGCATGGGGTGTACTTTATAGACATGCATGCATATATAGTTTATGTTCTACACTGGAGTGTACTTAGTATTGTGAATGCTAGGAACTGGAATGCAGTTTATACACATCTGAATAGCCGTAGCTAGCTATAGGCTTGATTTGTGTTCTACACTAACTCCACTATTATTGCTTTACACTGTATACCACACAGAAAAATGTGCTACGAATGCTCAAATGAATGCCATAACCATATAAAACACATATTTATACGTATAGCCACATAAGCATTGCATCCAATGATTTAATGTTACACAAAGATAATTACAGTTTTATACCCAGATGCATCCCCTTGTATATTAACTTATAAGTCAAGACATCAAAATTTTCACATTAGTTAAAAACAAGCATTTTTGATCAGGATTACTTAAACCGTCCACATCATTGCAGCAATCTTTCAGCCTTTTGTGTTACCACAGTCCTTTCTCTTACAAAAAATATGTCGAACGCACTTTGATAATATATGATTACTTCTAGTTTTACGAAAACATTTTAGCTTATCAACACAAGCAGTTTCGAATTCAGTGTCAGTTCACCTTTAAAATTATTTATTCAGGTCCTCAGAATCAGAGAGATCTTAAAATAGAGCGAAAATCAGAACAAAAAGTACATTGGGCGTGTTTTCACGAAGAGGTTTCTTTCGCTTAACATTCCACGAAGTGTTTTGTTTACCGAGAGAATTAAGCGACTTAACTAAGTTAGGTGTTTCCATGAGATCACATTGCAGGGTCATTTTGATATTTGAGCCAAGATACTAGACGAAGATGGCGGGAAGCGAAGAAGGCCAGTATCTTATTTTATTACTTGTTGCTGTACTATTTCGCGTTTCTGCTATCAGACGAAGACGACGATTTCTCCAAAGGCTTAGGCTTTTGACCCTACGAAATAGGAGGAAACGAATCGAGGCGTACCACGGCTTCCAACTAATAGAAGCTGAGACACCTAAATGCCGCCAAAGAAAGTCGACTTGGTGTTATGAAAGGCCTCAATTTTGGTTTGAGCACATGGTTCTCAACCAGTACGAAGACAATATCTGGCGCCAGCATTTCCGTGTTTCTAGGCAGACTTTCCGATTTATATGCGATCTGGTTGGACCACAGCTAATGAGGCAGGACACCAATATGCGCCAAGCAATTCCAGTCGAGAAACGAGTAGCTGTTGCACTGTGGCGTCTCGCTACAGGAAATACATACAGAACCACGGGACTAACATTTGGTCTTGGACGATGCACTGCTATGAACTTAAAGGACGAATTTTGTCGTGCCTTGGTAAGTAAGAGCAACAATTTTATGAAGTTCCCGCAGGGAGAAGCTGAAACAAGACGTGCCATAGAAGCATTTCAGGAGATCAGTAGTTATCCTCAAGTGGTGGGTGCCATTGATGGTTCACATATTCCAATTCGTGCCCCAAAAGAAAACCCCAATGATTACTACAACCGAAAGAACTTCCACAGTATAATTTTGCAAGGCGTTGTTGATGCAAAGAAACGTTTTATACACGTTAGCACTGGATACGCAGGGAGTATTCACGACGCCCGTGTTCTGCGAATGAGTGCTTTGGTCAAAAAAGTTGAAGATTGCCGAATATTGGTTTCTCCAATACTTCAAACTCGAGGTGGTGACGACATAAAACCACTTCTTGTAGCTGACCCAGCTTACAAACTAACCACTTGGTGTATTAAACCGTATCCTGAAACATCGGCCATTACTCTAAGTCAAAGTGAACACAACAGGTCTTTGAGTAGTGCGAGGGTAGTGGTAGAGCAAGCATTCGGATTGTTAAAGGGTAGATGGCGTTGCCTGTTAGATAACTTAGATGAATCCGTGGAGAAAGTGCCCCACACCATTATTACCTGCTGTTTACTGCATAACATCTGCTTAGACAATAATGACGAAATTGATGTGGAGGTCCACAATGATGGTGCGGACTACGTTCCTCCACTCCCGGGCCATGATGTTAACCGAGAAGGGACACGGTTAAGAGACAGAATAAGGGAGTCATTTTTTTAGTTTGTACGTTTGGTCTGTTTACATACGTTGAGCAGGTGTTAAAATAGATATCATCTAAGCGGGAAACATTAATTTCATTTCATCAATACTCAGTGCTCAAAGATTTTTACCCAATCAGATTTTTAGCCAATCAGAACACGTGAAAAGCACTTTTCACTTGTGTGGTATATACTAAAGGAGAATAACCTCCACATACTTGTATTCATACATCCAACGTATAAGCATTAAAATATAAATGTTTACTAGCGTGTCTCTTGTTTTAGGCTACATGTAGTTAATTTGACATAAATTAGAACAGCATTATGTAAACAAAAATTGTACTGGTATAAGTACAGAACGTTTCCTTATCAGTTTTTGTGATCGAAAACAAATCTAGGAGAAAACAACCATGAAGGAACGAGCAGTTTTTTCTTGAGGAGAGTGGACAAATATTTTTTCCCATTACTGTTCCTGTGCAAACATTTTTTTTAGTTTTTTCATCCCCTCCAGGATATAATGGTTCATCCCTTTGGTATTTTTGTTTCCTCTGCCTGATCTATGTCATCGTTTTATTCCCCCTTAAAGATCTTTGCTATTTCCTTCACCATACTAAACATCATCTGCTGGCCCTTCAGCTCCCTCTCCCCTTCCTTGTCAGCCAGCCTCTCTAAGAACTCATGGTCCATCTTCTGGCTTTCAGTCAAAAACGACATGAACTCAGAACTCTTGCTAGAGCTGTGGTCTGTTTCAACTGACTTTCGTGGCTTTTTAGTTGGGGCACAACTTTTCTTAGCAGGTGCGGCGTTGCTTTTTCGTTTGGACTTGGACCTTGAGGATATATCCTTAAAGCCGAACAAGGCTTCGGCGTCCGCAACATCTCCGTCGGATAATTCCTTTTGGTCACCGTAACTGTCCGTAGAGGTCGACGGGATTGATGACAAAACACTGGCCGTAAGGTCTTCAGACTCAACAGCGGTATCTTGATCGAAGCAATCTTGCGGTTTGTCATCTACGAAGCCACATTCTACAACCCTCTTTGGTGTAATTGTTGGTCTACATCCCAAAACCTCATCCAAATCATCATAGTATGTAAACGATTCCCTGTTGTTGCCACTTCTATTGTTGTGGTCTTTCACGCGCTTGTACTCATCTTCGAGATTTTTGACCCGTGCTTTGCACTGGGTCGCGGTTCGAAAACCTTTCAACCCTTGGTTTTTCAGTTCCTGGTTGAACTCTTGGCAAATGGACTTCCATTCTGCAGCGTTGTGGCGCTTGCTAACAGGAAAATGAACTTTCCAGACTTCGATTAGGTACCTTGTTTCCGCGTCGGTCCAGTTTGGGGATCGCGACTTGGTGGTTGATTGCATGTCAATGGCCTTACTACTTTCATTTTCGGTTGCGGCTTCGGGACTTGCAGGCCTTCGGGATGGAGGTTCCAAACGTGGAAGAGAGAATGGGGCCATATCACTCTGTGAAACCCAGAAATGATTCCTGGGCCCAGGAAAGATCATAGGTCCTGGTATTGCCGCTGGTTGAGAGTCATCCATAGCGGGAATAACGAAGCGATTCCTGAAAATGGTCGCAATGTTATAAAAATAATAAGTTTCTTTCCATCGCTTATAGCAGCTAGACATCACAACACGGATAACAAACACTAGAAATAGCATAAAAGATACTCACCGGGAGCTTAGCTGCGGTGCTTCATAATTTAGAAAAGGAGTTTGGTAGTTGTTTCGGTTAGCCATGGTTAATACGACTGCACTGAATTTGGGCGCGAAAACGAATTTCTAAATTCTGAAACAAGTCAGACAGACTTGACAGCTCTCATCAAGTTATTTGCTCACAAACGCCTCCTGATTGGCTAAGCTAAACTTGTAGATTCTTAAGCCGTCTAATTTGGTGGCTTAACTTTAATGAGAATTCCAGGCTTTTCTCAATTTTAGGCTACTCGCTTAAAGTTAAGCTAGTAGACTCCAAAAGTGTTTTCACGACACTTCCGATTTTTACTCGCTCAGCGACAAGAAAAAACGCCCGTGAAAACACACCCATTAACAGATAAACTGAGAGGAATTCACTGAAATAAAAAAGGGTTTACTTACGTCTAATCTTTCATTTTGGATATTTAGGTCCTTGAAGTAAGAAGTTAACGTTGTGAGAGCAAACGAATTGCAGATCCAGCTAGCCTGAAATACGTACAGCCGCCTCCTCATCTCGAGGCTAGAGGTGAACTGAATGAATGAAACTCGAAGCCTTTATCTCGAAGTACTTTGTCTTAATTTACATCCAACTTTCAGCTAAACTAATATAAATTATAAATGTCACTTTATGTACTGTTTTCTTTCATTTAAGAAATGAAACAGATCTTCCGTGTTTGCACAGGCTCATGCAAACCGAGCGGTACGTTTGGGAGAATTCGAAAGCAGAACAAACACGAGACCGCAGGTTTCATTTCTTCTATAAAATAATTATTTTGATAAAAGAAGCACTTACGGTGCTTGTCTTACGGTGTGACGTCATTTCCATGTTTGCACAGGCTAATGAAAACATGGGTATCAGCCAATCAGAACGCGCGTACGATCTAAATTATTTTATAATCTACAATGAATAACTTATGAAGTAAGCTCATAGCTTTCCATACATTTGCCAGGTGTCTGGCATGAGCTGAATGAAACAAGCTCGATATTTTCCAATTTAATTCACGACTCACGGAAGAAGACATTTTCCAAGCAATAAAAACTGGAATTTGGATCCTATTCACTCGTTTATTCTTCACTTTCTTCTTCACAGTAACGTCTCAGAAATCAGCTAGCTGTGTGCATTTCAAGTAGTGCTTTTTCAATCGCCGCTCTTCTGCACAGGAAACCCAAGCTCTGTTTGAGTTTCAAATTATAATATAAGGATTTGTATGAGATTTTTAACGAGTATTTGGTTGTACCGTTAGTCCAGAAATACTGAAATAAAATCAATGAAAACTTACCTGTCTTTATCATTCTGTTCTTCAATGGGTTCTGTATGCAATTTCAGCGACAATTTCAACGTCGCTGAAATTGCATACAGAACCCATTGAAGAACAGAATGATAAAGACAGGTAAGTTTTCATTGATTATATTTCAGTATTTCTGCCCTAACGGATACAACCAAATACTCGTTAAAAATCTCATACAAACACTCATAATTTAAAACACAAAGAGAGCTTGGGTTTCCTGTGGTCTTTGCTGGCTTAAAAATTCCAAGGTTCTTGTATGTTCGTGCAGGTTCCCCACTGAGCCGTATGATGCGATCGATCGATTATCACGTAACACAGTTCAATCCTTTTTTTTTTCAAGTTCTCCCTCGCAATCTAGGATTAATCCGAACTCGTGTGATTCATTATATTTGCATGATCTCTGGCCTCGGGCTGACACACAGTTCAATCCTTTTTTTTTTCAAGTTCTCTCTCGCAATCTAGGATTAATCCGAACTCGTGTGATTCATTATATTTGCATGATCTCTGGCCTCGGGCGGACACAGTTCAATCCTTATTATTTCAAGTTCTCTCTCGCAATCTATAGGATTAATCCGAACTCGTGTGATTCATTATATTTGCATGATCTCTGGCCTCGGGCTGAGTTGGCAGATTTTGAGAAGCGATAAAGTCTCAAATTTAAAATATTTTGGAGCCGCAGTGAACCCGGTAGCGAAACAATCTTGAAAACCTACCAATGCGACCCAAATGAACTCAAACGACAACAAAATATAGCCTCCTCCGCAGGTGTTTACAATTCGATATTGACGACAAGCGAGTCATGATAAGGAGACATGATCAATTGTAAAAAAGGCATGTTTCACGAGAGTTAACTGTTGTTTCTCAATTAATCAGGACTGTGGTCCGTAGACTAGAAGGAGTCGTGTGTGAAAGGTGAAGTTTCGCCTTTCGTTTGCTCGTTTCATAAACATGAGCTTGGGTCCTCCATTTTAATAATTTGGTTAGAGAGAATATTATCAATCAATCAATCTTTATTTACCATATTATGAAATAAATACAATATGATACAATACAGTTTATAATACATTTTAAGCTATACAGTTTAATACGATACAATTTAACAAATGGCAATAAAAAAAGAAAATTAAAGGAACAAAATATGGATGGCTGACTGGCTAAGAAGAAAGCGCCAGTCACCAGATATATAGGATTGGTAGAAATTTAATTTTGAATGGTGAGGTACATTTGTGGCTGTGGTGTGGGAAACGGGTCTTGTTGCCCAGCTCAGTAATTCCACACTTCACTTTGTTTCAGATTTCACGCTTTAATTCTCTTTGATTTCAGTTCTCTCCGGTCCTCTCGCTAGTTCACAACAACTTAGACTCGATTATAATACAAGTTACTAACCGAGTTACTTGATTCTATCTAACTAATTAGTTTTGTTCGTCAATCAATCTGAGAGTCAATCTCTACTATTTTTAATACTTATCTCTCACGTCACCCCTCACTTCCTCTCACTTGTCAACAACATTAATTAACAATTTCTAACACACTCCCCTGTTTGTCACTGGATTTGGGAGTTCATTCGCAACGTTCAGCGTTTATATGATAAAAAAACAAAGTTCAGTTCCAAAGTTCAGTGTCCCAGTTCATATTGTGCAACATCTCTGACCCTTTCTCTTGCGGCGACCGCAGCATCTCGTTTGGGTCTGAACGTGGGCGCGTCGGAGTTGAGCGGAGTCTGGGTGTTGGGAGGCGTCCTGTCACAGGACAATTCCAATGGGTAGAGGTGCCGAACCGTACGTTCTAAGAAACTCTTACCCGTTCGTAACTTGGCGGCCTGTACAATTCCGTCGCGTCCCACAATCAGGTCTTCTATGATTCCAAGCTTCCATCTATTGCGATTGCGCTGATCATCCTTGATGATGACGACCTCCCCCTTGGCTAAAGGGGAGTCTTCTCCCTTGTGCTTGAGGTGATGTCGTTCGCGTAAGGCTTGCAGGTACTCCTTTAACCATCTGCTCCACATAGCGTCCTTGCAGCTCATCAGATATCTAGCCCTCTTGCGCAGATCTTTATCCTCCAAGTAGTGTGGATCCAGCTCCGGGAGGAGATTGGAACCAAAGAACAGTAGTGAGTTTGGCATCAGAGTCGGGAATTGTGCGTCGTCTTCCACGTAACTCAAAGGGCGATTGTTGAGGGTGATTTCGACATCGAGGAGGACTTCGCACAACTCCATCCAGGTCAGCAAGCCGTGACCGATGGTCTTGTGTAGTGCTGATTTTACAAGGCCAATGAGGCGCTCAAACTGGCCGCCCCACCATTGGGCGCGGCTTAGGTTAAACTGCCACGTAATCTCTAGATGGGCAAGGAAATCGTTGAGCTTCTCGTCGTTACGCACGGTCTTTAACCACTTGGCGGCAGCCAGAAAGGTCTTACCGTTATCAGAGTAGACCTATATTGCCTCGCCTCGCGATGAGTCGTTTCATACTTCTTACGAATTCTTGAGTCTCCAGTGTCTGCAACAACTCCATGTAGATACCTCTCGTCAGGCTGCAGGAATACAACACCACGTACGCTTTGCCATCTGTTTTGGGCTTGGCGCGGTATTTTATCGGACCGGCAGAGTCCACGCCTATGACCTGGAACGGCATGTTGCCCTCTGTTTAGTTGTGGGCAACAACCTTGGGGGCGGACGGGCCACGGCAATCGCTTGGAAACTCCTGCATCCCCAGCAACGTTTCAACATTTGTTTCACTAGTTTCCTGAGGCGTGGTACCCACAGTTTCTTGCGCACTTTCGCGATCGTCAGACTCACTCCCCCGTGGAGGGTAGTCACGTGGACTCGTTGCACGATTTTGGCGGTGAAAACAGCTGAGTCAGGTAGATAGATAGGGTATTGGCCTTGTATTCTGCCCCGACACTCCAACACACCCTCTTGCGTTCTCCTGCACGTTTAGTTGTAGTTTATCCTCTCGAAATCTTAGGTTACGCATTCCCTCTTTCTGCGCACGCTTGATCCAGAAGAGCTTCTGTGCTGCAATCTCCTCTGTCTTTAGGGGCCCCCGCACTCTCTCTTCCTTTGGGGCTCTTGCATTGCGCAAGAATCTAACTATCCAGGCGCACGTGCGCAGCACCCGCCAAAGGTCACACTTGCCCAGTAAATCGTCAAGTACATCAGGTTCGCTTGCCTCGGCAGCAAGCGCAAAAACCTCACGAGTGGCCTTGGCCTCTGCATTGCTCTCTTTCGTCGCTTGTGTTGCGATATCTGGAGTCCAGCGTTCTGGTTCGCTGAGCCACTCCGGCCCGTGCCACCATAATTTCAAGTTTAGATTCACTTCGCCTCCTCTCCTTGCGAGGTCTGCCGAGTTTTCAGTCGTTCTCACGTGACGCCAGATTATCTCAGGGTGATTCTGTATTTTCTGCACACGGTTGGCGACAAACTGCTTGTAGTTCCCTCCACCCTTTAACCAGTGGAGGCAGGAGCCCATTACCAGGAGCGTCCATCTTTCCCACTGTGTCTGTACCCCAGCACAGAGGTAGATGAGGCTATTTTTAGCATTGCGTTTCGCGCGAAAAAGAACAAAGGTAGGCTATTCTTAGCCAATCAGATAGCTTACGACACTTCTCATTATTATTCATTATCATTCTTCTCACTTTCAACGCGGGAATTCGAATTGCTGGTTTTCACTCAATCCCCAGAGATTCAAATGTTGGTGCCCCAACAAAAGAAGCTAACGAGGAATCTATTGTTTAAGGGCACCAACATGGCGGCAACCTCTTTTCGCGGGAATTTCGAATCTAAAAATAGCCTCATCTACCTCAGTGCTGGGGACCCAACCCATAACAGAGGAACGCTCCTGGTAATGGGCTCCTGGTGGAGGGCAACTGTACTGTCCAGCCAACCGTGGAGACTGGACACCGGAAATCCGACTATGGTGTCACGCACGTTGAGTAGCAGGGTCATGGCCATGTGTGCTGATATGAGTTCCAGGCGGGGAATTGACAGACCTTGTTTGGCGAGTCTGGACTTGGCTGCTACTAGTCTTTGAGTGACACCTGAGTCTTGAGTGACAACCGCATAGACGGCGGCCCCCACCCCATGACCACTGGCGTCACCAAAGGCGTGTAGCTGAATCGCTTCGATAGGTTCTCTGTAAGTCGCCAAACTTGGGGAGCAGAGATGAACTCGGGTAGGCCACTCTCCCACTTTCTCCAACGAGTAGGAATGCATCCTGGTAACGGCGCATCCCACGCCAACTTCGTCTCGCATGCTTCTCTATAGATAAGCTTGCCCTCCAGGGTTACGGGTGACACCAGCCCTAGGGGGTCATAGATTTTGGCAAGATTAGCCAAAATTCCTCGCTTGGTGAGCTCAGCTTGTTTTTCATGAAATGATACACTCACGGTGTCTGCAGTTTTGTTCCAGGAGAGTCCGAGGAGCTTGCCTTCTCCCCGTGCAGGGACTCCCAACTGTTGCTTGGCGAAGGACTGTTCTCCTTCGCCCTCATTCCTTTCACTTGATTCCAACTCAGGCGCGTTGGAATGCCACTTGTGGAGGGTAAAGTTCGCATCCGTGAAGATCTTTGTAGCTTCTGATTTCAACTGCTTCGCTTCTGCTACGGTAGATCCGCCCGATATTAGGTCATCGACATACAGGCTTTTCTGTACTTCGCGCACACTTTCTGGAAGTTGACCTCGCCAGCCCTCCAAGTGTTGTTCTATGACCCCTCCCAACAAGAAGGGAGAAGGAGCCAAACCAAACAACGCCCTGGCGAACCTGAGCGTCAGCACTTCCTTCGAGTGCACGTTTGCGAGCCAATGGAATCGGAGCGCATCCCGCTCTGTTTCCCGGATGCGCACCTGCAGGAAAACTTTACGTATATCCCCAGCGACGACCACGGCATGGAAGCGGCTACGCGTTAACACACTCTATAGCTGGTTCTGTAATGGGGGCCCTGCATGGAGACATTCATTCAGCGAAGGGGCGTTGTCCCAGGCACGGGCAGAGGCGTCATACACGATCCGTAACTTTGTCGTCTCGGCTGTTTCCCGCATAACTCCTCGATGGGGTATGTAAAACTCTCTCCCTTCAACTGTTGTCGGTGCCTTTTCTACTACGCCTTCGGTTAATTGGTCCTGGATAATGGCGTCGTAGTCCCCCAGACCATCAGATTTCCGCAGCTTTCTCACAAGTGCATCCAGCCGGCGCAGACTCCCGTTGCGATTGTTTGGAAGGGGAGGGTGATTCCCCAGCCACGGCAGCCCAGTCTCATACCAGCACGCTGGATCATGTGTCAGCTGCTCCTTGAATTCTGAATAACCGGTGGCCTGATCCCCAGTAGGCGTGTCGGCAAGGCCAAGGACGTCCAATGCGCAGAGTCGCTCATAATCTGCTGTTGAACTCATTGTTAGGTACATGTGTGACAGATCTGCTTCGGCACCGGGAGACATGAGCGCCCAACCAAAGCGAGTGAATTCCGCCACCGGTTGTCCTCGTCTTCCAACTCTCATTCGCACTTTCGTGCGGATCTTGGCAAAGTCATTGGCGCCCAGAATGAGGTGCACTGGTAACTGGGCACGCTCATCTATGTCATCCATCGTCACTCCCTTGAGATGAGAGTAATCCGCCAACACTTGCTTATAACGAAGGTTCTCTAGCGTGAGTAATTCCCTCTTCTCTACTTTCGTGACATCAACCTCCAGCTTAAAATCTCCATTCACGGCATTCATACACACGTGGGAAACATCCATCTTTCTTGTTGTCACGCCCATCAACATAGCAATTTGACGCATGCCAGATGTGTGTGGTCGAGCTTTGATTTGTTTGATGAAAGTCGCAGATGCGTACGAGTGGCTCGCGCCAGAGTCTAGTAATGCACGGAATTTGACCCCTTCAACCTCGACGACAACAGTGGGATGAATTACTGCGGTATTTCCGATATGGTTTGCTGTCATTCCTTGCTCACGTGCATGTTCATGTTCACAAATTGAGGTGTGATGTTTCCGTTCACAATTTTGACATTTAGCCCGACTTCTACAAGCCACCGCCCTGTTAAATTAAAACATAGGCGCTTATCGCTTAAGATCTTCTTTCGCTCGCTCAAAGTAACGACTTGATCGCAGTTAAGGGACTTGTGTTCGGCGCTCTCACAATAAACACAACTTCGTGGATGTGAAGGTTCTCCCTGGCTTGAATTGAAGGCTTTATCTCGCGATTTGAATGAACCGAGATGGCCACTTTTAGATGTTTGGATTGGGTTGCTTACGGTCCATATCCTCAGCGCTTCAAGGAATTCGGGGAATGTCCACTCCTGGCAATTCTTGTTTGCTTGGGCAAGTTCACCCTTGATAACCTCTAGCTTGTCAAGTGTAAACCTTGTCGCTGCGTCGATCTCCCTTAGTTTTTCTAGTGTCTTTAACGATTCTATGTTGAAAAGAAGACGATAGTAGAAGGCGTGTATCTTGCCGACATCTCTCTCTTTAATGGTCGGCAATTCGAGAATATTACGGACGTACGCGCCAACGACTTCGCTGGGTTGACCGTATCTCTTCTGAAGAAAGCCTTTAGCCGACTCGTATCCCTCGCTTGTGAATGGAAGCCCGTCAATGGAGTTTCGCACTTTCGGTTCAAGGTATTCCTTCAGATACGAAAACTTTGTCACAGGGTATGCTTTGGTACTTTCTATCTCAGCTTCAAATTGTCCCCAAAAACGAAGCCAGTCTTGTGGAGTACCGTTAAACTTCGAGATAGTTAACCTTGGCATTTTAGCCACTCTGGTGCTTGTCTCTTTGGCTTGCTCTTTTGTTTCCAGAATTATTTGTTCGAATTCTAGTTTTTGGCGCAACTGCACTTCTTCAAATTGCAATTACCCTTATAAAATTCAAGTACACTAAAGTAGACTTTTATCCTATTTGAAGTATACCTTTTTCCAACTTTATTACTGCCTGCTATCCACAAAGTACACTTTTATGCTACTTTGGTCATTTTATCAATTTAGAGCTGGTTGCTAAAAGTATACTTCTCTCATAACATTTATCGGAAGTGTACTTTTTACCAACATTTCAAAAAGTATACTTCAACCATCATATAAGAGCAGACTGAACAGGAACATGCAAGCAGAATCGTAAATATCAAAAAGTACATTAAAAGTATACTTTTCAAAATTGTAGGTGGGATAAAATCATGTTGAGAAAAAAAGTCTTAAATTGAAATTATATAGGTACTACATGTACTTAACATGTATGGAATAAAATATAGACAAGCTTGGAATCTGATGTTCTGATATTACGTTAGTGGATAGATGACTTAAAAGTTGATATGGTAACCAATCTCTAGATCTAGCTCTGGACCAAAAAATACGTTTTTGTATGGAATTGCTGCCCCTTCAATTAATCACAGGGAAAAAACATCGATGGGAATTGAATGCCATTAATATATATCTTTCTGCAAAAACAATCTTATGAATTTTAGATATCCAGTACCTCAAGCATGTTAAGGCATGGTTTTTGAACCGTTCTGATAAAACATTCAAAATTCGCTATCTTTGTCATTTACGTATGAAATACCCTATAACTTTGGAATAATACGGTAATCGTGTGTCTTAACATTTAAGGATCGGTATTTTGGTGTTTTGAAGGTCACGTGACCTTAAGGCTGATAAAACAAAGAAATCAAAATGGGGTGGCGGAAGTTATTGTTTTGTTTCAGATTTTCGATTCCAAATGTTAAGCTTGTTATGAGAAATGAGACTGTGTCCGGAATGGTTGACTTTTTATCACTTAAGAGGATATAAATGGCGAAAAATGGTTCCAAGAATAGGTCACGTAACCTGTTTTCTATATTTTCGCCTTAGCAGTATATCAGGGTCAACCATTCCGGACTGATCTTTAAAGTCAACCACAAGTGTAATCAGATAAACACAAAATCGTTACTTAAAATATAAAATGCACCACCCCGTTTTGAGTTTATTTTTCAACTTTTTGTGATCACGTGGTTGGTCACGTGATAGACATTTTACCAAAATTTTATATTAGGACGATTAAAAACGCTGAGATTAGTTCTAACCACCATTGTTCTAGGATTTGAGCAAATTCAAGTGACTCTATTCAAGAAAATAGCTGTAGCCTCGTTTTCATGTTCAAACCATGCCTTAACATGCTTGAGACTAACAAAAATCTACCTTAAAACCTGTTCCATTCACAGCCTAACAAAAACGGAAACTACATGCAAGCAGGCATTAGGGAAGCACTATTAGAAATGTGCTGTGCACATTTGATCTTTGCATGAAAAAAAATTTCACCCAAGTTTTTTTTCTAAATTGTTTCTTACAGGCCTGTCTGGATTTGTTTGTTTGTTTGTTTGTTTTTGTACTCACACTGTGCTAGCCTAATTTGAGACTGGAACTAGTGGTTATGTTGCGTGTCGGTGTTATCATCAAGGGCACCCAACGAAGTTTTCGGTTAAAAAGCTGTTCGGGAGAGTAAATAAGTTAGCCTAAAACTTTCGGATTTGAAAAAATTGTCCCTAGAAAATTGTTTTCTGAAATACTGGCTAGAATATTTGTTTTCAAAATTATAGAAGAAAATTATAGAAGAAAATGGAGACTAAAAGGTTTGCCCTAAAATATTCGTGCGTATTCGTCTGATCAATAGAGTAAGAGCTTTCCCCTAAAATATTCGACCGTTTTCGTCTGATCAATAGAGTCAGAACGATCCGGAAAAAACATTGGTTGGAATGGGAAAAAAAACACATATTATCACAAATCATTTAGTGAAGCGGCCACCTAAAGTTTTCGAGAACACATTTTCATTCTCTCAGAAATTCTGACATCTAAAATCCGAAAGAATAAACCTTTAGCAAATGGAGGTCACCTAAACAATTCGTACCTCCACAAAACTTTGCAACATGAAGTTACTTGGGCTAGAAAATTCTTGTTTATGTTCTAGACTACAAATTCGTAGGCCGGGAATATTTTGGCATAGCATTTTCGGTTGACGCGATTTCCACCTAGAAAATCCTAACAGCTAATAGCTTTCTAAAATACGTCAAAAGACATAGTAGGCGCCTTAAAATGGCTAGATGAGCTGCATACAACTGGTTTCAAACGTATTTCAAAAAGTACTCGTTGGGTGCCCTTGTATCATCCCATGTAAGGTATACAAGTTAAGATCATGCGATCCATGAAAACTGACACTCAAAGGTCACGTCATGCCCATATCTGTATCAGTAAGCGTTAAGCACCGAAGCAACGTACATTTAACCAAACGTATCTTTTAACTGAAACAATTGCAAAGTCATACATTGTAGCTTCTTCAAAACCCAAGTCAAAGCCTGCATCATTTGCTGACAAAGGTAGGTTATTTCAGTTGTTATATATATAGATAAACGTAAAACTTGCGGAGGGTATATGTACGTAGCTACGGGTACCGGTGGAGGTGGGATATACCTATAATTGCACACCGGAATCAAACTCAGAGGCAGGACTTCGAGTTATATGATTTAATTCACTATTCGGGCACTAATATTAGTTTCATAATCGTTTCAATTATTCACTTTGAATGTACATGTTCGTTTGGAAGCGAAACTACAAATACCAGGGTATAGTATTTTAATTACGAAGATAACGTAGACGTTATTTTTGGCGCTCAAACTTATGGCGGCAATATTTTTATCGACGTCGTAAGCTTAACGGTGGCCATGTATTGACATACTTCCATGTATTGATTATCTGGTCACATGCAAAATCGACTCGATCGTCAGATAAATATACAAAAACACAAATGAAATGAAAAGATCGTATGTACGTTGATATATTGCATAAGTTATTACGATTATCGTTCTTATCCGAGAAGACTCGGTGAAGGTCTAACCATTTGCAGTTCGAGAACGAGAATGTTTCACAAAGGCAGCACCTTCTAGACCCTGAGTGTTGGTCCGGCCAGAGGGTTTTGTCTTTTGAATCTGCGAACCTCTCGCACGACAGACCGGCGGGGGTGGCGGTTAAATTTGAAAGAGTTCAGCTACAATCTGACATTCCATTGCAAGAGCTCTAATTTAACACGCGATAATGAGAACGCAGTATTTTTAAAGCGGCCTCCGAAGTGGAATTTTTTGAAAACGTAACGCTATTGTTTTCAGACGGTCAAATTTACTGAAAACGCAAACTTTTGAAAACGCTCAGTCCCAATAATGCACTTACAATTTAAAAAAATCTAAGAGAGAGGTCAAGGACAGATGCCCCGTCCACATTAATGTTTTTTCAACTGTTTGCCTTTTCAACTACATATCTCGTTAGAAAGTCAGTTGTAGAAATCCAGAATTTTCAAATGAAAACTGTATCGCTTTTTAAGCCTTCTTCAAAGTTTTCTCTCAACAAAGGGGAATTGTGTGGAGCTGCACTGGTCGAGAAAGCGACACATACTCCTTACAATTATGCTGCCAGCAAGTTTCTTAACATTTCTCGGCCTTATATTTTACTGGGGCTTTTCCCTGTTTAACTTTCGTTACGGACGTTAATTATGAATGTAATTTGAGTTTTTAGTATTTAAGCATTTTCCGCCTAGTAAACGGCGCACACAAAGCGAATCAGTCCTACTGTTTTTTTTCTACTATTTTATTTTATTTTTGGAACACTGATTTATACAACGCTTTACTTTAGTTCGCGTTTTCGTGCCATTTAATTTGCCATGTTTCTTCTGTTTGTATTCGCTTGTATGGTTTTGCTTATTTAACGAGCAAGCCCCCTTTGTATGATGTATGTAAGAAATCCTGACTCGGGGCAATGCATACATGTCAAAAAATAAAATGTTTAGTCTGCTGTTAACTAATTTTACAATAAATATTATCAACAGCTGACAAAATAATGCTTTTGAAGAAAGGGAGAGTGCTGGATGCGCTACTAATTGGAACCAACAGTGATTAAGCTTCAAAAAGATTTGTACAGTCACTCTGAATAAAACCAAGATACCATCACCTGGACAAAACCCAGTGGCTGACAAAAGAAGAAGAAGTAGTAGATAAACAAAGAGGATAGCCCGTAAAAAAAAAAGAATGCGACCGACAAAAAATAACAACGATGAAAAATATGCAGAAAGAAAACAAGCCTTGGCCAAAAAAGAACGAAAAAGGAACTGAGGAAAAGGAATAAGAGAAAATATTAAACAAAGAAAAATACAGGAAATGCAGTAGAGGGGCATAACGTTTATCAGAGAGTTTGGCTCATTTTGCTCTTTGCCCGGCACTGCTGATGCCAATTCACTTTGTACTCCTAGCTTACTGTGGATGACATGTCTCAGTGGTGTCTTTTTATATTCAAGTAAACTGACAAGCAACACAGCTTTTTTTCAAATGTTGTTAAGAATGTTTAATGTAGAGATCGAGATAAAATAAATATTTTTTTTAATTTGACAATTAAGTTGACCAGTTTAAATTTGTTTGAGTATGAAAATAACTAATGTCACTTGGGCTCTTAGTTTAATTAATACATTATTGATTGAAGTATACATGTACTTCAAGTATACTTTTCCTTGGGACAATTATTGATGAAAGTATACTTTAAATATACTTTTCGCTGAGAAGAAATCCATAACAAAATTATATTGATGGAAGTGTACTTGAAAATGAACTAACCTAAAAAGTGTGCTTTCCTGACAAACAAAAAGTATACTTATATGATACTTTTTTGCACCAGAAGTTGGAACACATCAAAGTATACTTTCTCTGTGAAAAGTATACTTTGATGTGTTCCAACTTCTGGTGCAAAAAAGTATCATATACTGATACTTTTTGTTTGTCGGGAAAGCACACTTTTTAGGTTAGTTCAAGTATATTGTTCCGCGCGTGCGGTAGCGACTGCATCGGCCTCTTTGGCTGCTGCTTGCTCTCGTTTGGCATTCTCTTCTGTTAAGTCAATTTGTTCTAGGTGTTTTCCAAGTTGAACCACTTCGACATCAACAGTGGCGAGTTGGGCGTCGATCGTGGTGCTCCATAAATTCAATTCTTCGACATCCATTCCACTTTCGAATTTGGCTTCTTCGGCCTTAAGTTTCAACTTTTGGATATCGTCTACTCTCTGGCTAAGCGCTTGGCAATGTCTCGCGAGCGCTTGTTTACTTCCTTGGTGGATTACCTCTGGTGTTTTGTTTGAGGTGTACTGCAAAAGCTTCAGTTTCGTCGTCATCTCTTTATCGATTGCTTCCATTCTCGGTTCCTAAGTCTTAGATTTTTCACGGTAAATTTGTTCTTTTCTCGCCCCGTCGGGGGTGCCACTGTGTGGGAAACGGGTCTTGTTGCCCAGCTCAGTAATTCCAAACTTCACTTTGTTTCAGATTTCACGCTTTAATTCTCTTTGATTTCAGTTCTCTCCGGTCCTCTCGCTAGTTCACAACAACTAAGACTCAATTATAATAAAAGCTACTAACCGAGTTACTTGATTCTATCTAACTAATTACTTTTCAGTCTGAGAGTCAATCTCTACTATCTTTAATACTTATCTCTCACGTCACCCCTCGCTTCCTCTCACTTGTCAACAACATTAATTAACAATTTCTAACAGTGGCTTTTTTTTTTTTTTTTTTAACTTTTTTTTATTGTAAACATTTCTAATTACTAAATTACATTACACAAAATTTATATCACTAAAGGACACGACAAAGAGACAAAGGAAAAAAAACAAATAAAAGAGAAAAGAAAATACTCTTAGCCAGCTATTCCTATTCAGAAAAATGTCTAATTGCAATTAACAGTTTTTCCCATTTCTTAAGGTGTTCCAGGGTTTTGTTCCTTGATTTTGCTACGTTGGATTCAATTTTCTCAAAATACACTAAAGAGTTTATAAATAGAGCTAATGTAGGGATTTTTCTTTTCTCTCTTGCTTTATATAAAGCTAATTTATACATTAAGATAATAAAGTTTTGTGGCTGTTCGTTTACCCCTAATATGATTTAAAACGAAATAAATCAAAATTAAGATAAAGGCAGTTGTTCAAAATTCTATATTGAAAATATCGTGAATAAGAATCAATCGTTGTTGAATATATACGCCTATAAATCTCTTCCCAACTTAATGGGCTCTCAGGCTTTAATCGATTTATAATATTTATTTGGGAGGTAGGTGACTTAAACTTCGCACCAATTAAAAATTTGTAAATTTCTTTTGAGTTCTCAACATTTTCTATATCAAACGACTTTTGCCCAAGTTTTAAGTATTTTTTTCCTATATCTATAGTACCCTCTATTATACCTATATTTTTGACTACTTCTTTCCATTTTCTTGGTATGGAGTGTACTAAACCTGACCAATGAAAGAAATCCTTAGCTTGGAGGCCTTTCCTCTCTACCATTTCCCATTTAAATTTACCAGATTCATTCAATAGGTCCACTATTCTATTAATATTGAGTTGCGAAAAAGTCTTAAAAAAGACTGATTTATTATCAATTTTAATATATCTATTATTCCATAAAGATTGTTGCAAAATATCAGAAATATCTATTACTTCTACCTTAGCAAACTCCGCCCAACATCTTAATACACTTTTGTAAAAATCAGGAAGATACTTTGGAATTCGTTCTTTTTCAAAATTTTGATCTATTGCTAATATACCCCCAATTTGATTTAAAAACATTAAGGGCAAGAATTCCCATGCCTCTTGTGTTATACTTAACAGCGCTGTAGCCCATTTTAGACGATTCGCTTTAACAATTGATTCAAAATCAGGTGCTTTTAAACCCCCTAATTCATAGTCGCCTATCAACGTTTGATGCTTTATTTTAGGTTTTTTACCATTCCATATAAAAAATTTCAATTCACAATCAACTAATTTGATAAACTCATCTTTCACATCTATTTTCGAACATATGTATAATAACTTGGATATTGCTAATGAACGAACTACCTGAATTCTACCATATAATGTTAAGGGTCTACTCCGCCACATAGATAAAATTGTTCTTAAGTTAGTTAATATACGCTGGAAATTATTGTTATAATGTAATACCTTGTTGTAAGTAAAATAAATACCTAATATTTTAACTCCTTGTTTCTCAAAATCTACCCATTTAAAATCCTTAAACTTTCCCTCTTCCACTATTTCTTTCCCTATCCATCCTATTTCCGATTTTTTTACATTTATCTTTAAAGATGAAAACACTCTAAATAGATCTAACATTTCTAACGTTTTCTCTAGCGAGGTAGTATTTCTTAAAAAGAAAGTTGTATCATCGTATAATTAGTACGTAGTGATAATGGATAATTGCCACGTACGGATGTATCACGTAGCGCGTAGACTAGTAGGCGGGAGAGAGAGGTGCGGTCTCAGATTGCCTCTCAGTGTGACAGCGACCAGTCAGTTTCTCCGCTTGCTCACCCTCCCTCCCTCCCTATGGGCCTCCGTACCTATTTTATTGACTAGTGCGGTCACGCGGTTTTGGTATCTTTATCGCCGTCAATAAACTTTTGTCCCCAAACAATGCAGTCTGCCTTTGATTAGTAGTAGTAAGTAATTGGCAAATATTACAAACTTCCGAACATTACCTTCTAATTCCACTCCCTGTATTTCTTTACAATTTCTTATCATCAAAGCCATTATTTCTAAAACTAAAATAAAGATATATGGAGAGATAGGATCTCCCTGTTTTGTACCTCTTTTAATTGCGAACAAGTCAGTAGCTGTACCATTATTTGAAACACACGCTTGATTATCCTCTAAAAGAACTTGTATCCATTTTATAAATCCCTCACCAAAACCATAACTTTTCAAAACTGCAAATATAAAAGGATGCTCTATCGAATCAAAGGCTTTTTCAAAATCTGCTGCAAACATGATCAAGGGGAGACAATTTTTCTTTGCGTAAAACATTATATCCTCAATTATTCTAATTGGTTCATCTATTACTCGCCCTTTAACAAAAGATGTCTGGTCATGATGAATTATACCAGGAAGGATATGAGATAACCTCTTACTAAGAACCTTACTACATATTTTAACATCCACATTTATTAAACTAATTGGACGCCATGAATCTATGAATCTATTATCTTTACCTGGCTTTTCCAATAATGTAATTATTATTTGTTTCTGTGAAGTTGTTAATGAACCTTTTATAAAACTATCATTTAAGCAGTTGACCAAATCTTCCTTGATATCATACCATATACTTAAATAGAATTGTTTTTGTTAAACCATCGTTTCCTGGTGTTTTGGAGGACCTCATTGCCTTAAGACTATTAAAACATTCATTAACAGTCATCCTCCCTTCACATGCCATTCTTTCTTCCTCTGACAATTTGGGAATATTAATTTTACTAAGAAATTCTAGACACTCAACTCTGTCTTCCCTGATTTAAATTTAAACTGTTGACTAAAGTGCTTCCTGATTTCTTTAAGTACTTCACGTGGCTGTACAATTTCATTGTTATCAGCGTCAACGAGTTTCCTAACATGTGTTTTAGATTTGTTTCTTTTTTCTAGTGTCAAGAAATATCTAGTATTTTTTTCTCCTAATTCATGCCAGGTTGCCTTGGATCGTACTATAACACAGTCGATTACATAGTTACTTAACTCTTCTAACTCCTTTGTTAGCTTATCATGTTCCGTTAATTTACTTTCAGTGGCTTAATCTGAGTGATTTCTTCTGTTATTAGTCATTTGCTGAAGAATTTAAAATATAGCTTTTGAGTTTTCATTGTAAGATGTAGATTGATTTAGAACATGTGATATCTGGATCAAGTAAGTTCCATAGTGCTGAACCGCTATGTCTTAATGTTCGTTGTCTAGTTGTGGTTCTTACTTCAGTGACATGAATTTTGCCGGCACTCCTTGTATTATAATTATGTATATCTTTGTTCAGTGTGAAGTAGTTGATAAAAACAGAAAGGAGCGAATTAACATTATATAAGCATTTGTAGACAAAGCAACCTTTTTGATATTTATTTATGCCAAAGACGTCGAGTAGTTTTAACTTATAGAAGAAAGGCTTAGTGTGTTCCCTACTGAGCCAGCGTTATCTATAATTCGGATTGCACGTTTTTGTAGCTTTAATATTTTTCCTAAGTTTGTGGTAGTATCGTCGTGTATCGTTTAACCAACTGCGTCATAAAATTCCTTTTGTTACCCACGTTCGCTATGAATAATTTGAGACTCAGAAATTGTATACGAACATCCGAATCGACACTTAAGAAATTTTAGAACGATTATACGTTATCCTCAGTATAAAAAATATATACCGGCATTCGAACTCGGGCCGGTTAAGAATCAATACAATACCCACCACCAACACTAACCATTAGACCACGAGAGAATTCGCTGATTGCAGTCATTTTTTTACCAGATTTATATCAACTTCATTAGCATGTTCATAAAATATTATATTATAGTATAATGGCTGCCGCAGCGAGCGAGCCTGAAGCGAGCGAGCAAGGCAGCAGTTCTAATCTGTAAGCGGGTCCAAATCTCGATTTCTTTTTTTTTACCACAATGCATCACTTCTATTGTCTTTTTTTTACCACACTGCTTTACACGGATCTGATCGTGACGTGACATTACACGATTGGAGCTAACCACGTTGAATTGAATTCTGTGTATGCGATCCTTGTGTAATCATGAATTTGTTGAAGTGTAGGCGAACTCTTTCTAACTCTGTGTAAACTATTAGTTTCCAAAGAGCAAGATCTCTCCTGTTATTAAGATGGTGAGCAGCAGATAATTTTCTTCTAACAATTAGCATTTACAATTACATTCTCAATTACAGTTGATTTCCGGTGTTTAAACTTCACCGGGGAGAACAGCAGTTTGTTGTGCCGGGAAGTTAAGAAAATGTCGGAAATTGGTAGGCTCAGGGAATTTACCGGGAGATCGTTGATATGTCGGGACAAAATGAAAATAAATCGCGACAACTTTTGAAATACACCAAAGCTCAAACAGGATTCAGTCGCACGATAGCCCCAAAACTACAAAATATATTCATCTAACACCTTAGCATTTTTATCACCCACTAATCTAATACAGTTCCTTAACTGAGCGGAGCAGCATTCACTACCTATTAGGTATACTAGTATATACTATAATAGCGGTACAACAACCCTCCGAGCGCGCGAGGCATCGCCAGAAATAAGTGACATTGAGCAATGGCCAGCGGCTGCACTTTTGAATCCAGCGACCGGAGTTCGACTCCTACACTGGACACAAAAAAAAATGTTTACTTCTTTTTCTCCTTTCTCAGTTTTATTTATACTTTTCCTCTATGTTTACGCTATTAGAGCCGCCTTCAATACTAAAAACATTGTTGTTTACTGGCTCCGACACGGTCCGTGAATGGAGATACCGCTGACCACAATTGGTATCGCAGACTCTTCTCTATAGGTCCGGTTAGGGCCTATTTGAGAAAGGGAACAATTCATTTGAATAACTGCTGGTTAGTTACAAATACACTGCAGTTTCACAAGGAGATAACAAGCTGTCCATAGGTATGTTTTCATGGCGTTTTAGACGCTCGTGGCCAGAGATATGATGGTCTCAAGACAGTCAATTTTACGGGATTTAGCGTACAAAGATGGAGGGATTCTGATGGCTCAGTTCTAGATCCTTTATTCAACTGCAAAATATAAATATGAAATAACTTTGCAGCCACTTTGGAGGATGCTTAATGCGAAGATCGTGTCTTCGTTCGAGAGGTGAGGAGTAGACATTTTGCCAAACAGCGTAAATTCCCACTCAATATCCAAACTATAAACTTGTAGTATGGTGTTTTTTCGCTTATTCGCACTGTAGCTTCTGTAAATTAATTGAAACTTCAATGCCTGTACTTCGTTCGTAAAATATTAATACGAATTTCACGATCAGATTGCTAACTATTAGTCAGCTGTATGTACTATAGATTGTAGAATCATACCATGCATAGACATTTTGAATTTTGTATGTAGGGAAGTGAGAAATTGTAATTTAGCGATTTCACCCCTTAGTTCGCTTGTAATGTTATCAACTCCATTCAGTCACGTCTGAGCCGGAACTTGGTTATTGCGCAACCGCTCATGTCACTTATTTCTGGCGATGGTGTGATTCCCCACGGATCTCAACGGTAGACGACGATACTACCAAGTTTGTAATAATTAACAGCTTGCCCTAACGATGTTGCAGTATTGTATGCAAGGAAGAACTAAAGTACAATATAGTTGACGACGAACTGGGACTGAAATAAAGGTTTTCACTTTATTAATAACTTCGATTGACTTGGCTATTTTCAGTGTAACATGATTAATATGCATGGGGTTTCCAGTCTAGAGTGTTGGTTTAGTGTGAACACCAAGAAATAGTGGTCGAACAACCAAGCCTGTCAAAAGCTTTTCCTGGTGATTTCAGTCGTATCGTCATCAAATAGGATAAGATCCAGTATTTCAGAGCAGTTAGAGATGTCGTTAATATATATTAAGAATAAGAGGAGCCGAAGTATTGAGCCTTGTGCATGGGACACCGTATTTAGTTGTTTTCATGGAGGATGATTCATCTTTAAAGACAGTAAATTGCGTTCGATTATTAAAGTAATCGTAGAACCAGCCAAGTGGTGTACTCCGGATGCCATAATGGCTTAGTTTCTGTAATAATATTTGGTGGTTGATGGTATCAAAAGCTTTGGATAGATCAATAAAAATACCAATACTAACTTCTTTGTTGTCGATTGATTTGGAAAGTTTGTAAATTAATTCTATAAGTGCCATATATGTTGAGTGGTTGTGTCTGAAGCCATATTGGCTGTTAGATAAAATGTTCAATTTATTAAAGTATTTAAAAGTCTATCGTAGACTACTTTTTCAAGGATTTTTGAGAATATCGGGACAATCTTGATTGGACGGTAGTTAGAAAAGCATGTTGCCTCATCAGATTTATAAATGGATATGACTTTGGCTATTTTTAATTTATCTGGTATTCTTCCACACTCTATGCATTTGTTAAAAATATGAGTAAGTAGTGGTTTGATAACAAGTGGTCCACGTCCATCAGCCCCAATTGATTTATGGGGGTTTAATTCAGATAGGAGCCTGGAAAATTCATCTGAGTCGTGAGCCAGATAAATACTGTTTAAATTTGTTTGGGTTGTCATTATTAAATTTTGATGCTAGATTAGGACCAATGTTTATGAAAAAGTCATTAAAGCTTTATTGCAATTGATTTGTTATTGGTTAGCTTCGTATTATTGTGTGAGAAGGCATCTGGATAATTCGATTTGGACATAGATTTGTTCATAAGGTTTTGCAAAATGTTCCTTTAAAAAAATAGCAAATTAAGGCAAATTGAGTACTTCATGACGTCACGGTAGCCTATGCTACTTTGCACACAAATTAAACACTCTAAAGCTCCCTACCGAAAACTTATCTTTCAACTTTCAAACAAGTTTGTGATAATGTAATGATCCCTCTTTTGGAATTATTATGTGATGATATTATGTGATGTCATCAGTGTGAAATAAATCTATAACGTTAATGCGCATGGTAGCCTGTGTACAGCCACTGCTCACACTCGTTAATAAACCAACACGTTGGCTGGGACCTTGTTTCAAGATAAGTATTTTACTCTTATCAGATATTGTGGCGTTGCTGACAGACCATAATCCAATATTCTCAATGAATATCGGTCTCTTGTACTGAGTAGTTATTCCTATAGGTTAGTGCAGAGTATAAAAATATCTGCGTTACGCAGTTTAGCAGGTATTTGTTGACTGTTCTGCACGTTCCGTTAATGGAATGTCCATTGTGCACAATGCGTTGTGCAACAGTTACGTAATAATGCAATATGCATATGAGTATATAAGTAGTTTAACGAGTATGTTCTTCCTTCGGTCTGTGAAAGCAACTACTGACTCCACATTGCAGTTATTATTTCTGGTAATCTGTTATATATTTGTTCTTTATAGTGCAGCGGGTGCCAAGGCATGCAGAAAAAACATTACCGCCGCAAAGAGCGATGACCGCTGCAATTACCAGAAGCTGTGCCGTCAAACGACCACAAAGTCAACTTGAGTGTGACTTAGACTATTCACATTCTAGTAATTGTGACGAATTCTGTGCAGATAATAATACACTAGTCAAGGTGTCAAACGCCGGTTGATGGCCTCCGAAATTTTTTGAATTGAGATTTTGTAAGCGCCAGATTTCGTACTTGCGATGATTAGACAAGGCTTTGATTACCATTGGCATTTACCTTTTTCTCAGTACTTCCTGTAGAACAACAGATCTTCGTTCGAACTCTCAAAATTCGTAATGCAGGCAATTTCATATAGCTGCTTATTATAAGTTTCTATCAGAGCATAATGCCCCTCCGTTCTGCGTGAACTCTTTTAACAGTCGCCTAAGGAAATAAGCTGCGATTCGTCATTGATCTCGGCACGTTAACCAATGTTTAATTAAGCCTAAATTCAAATACGAAGATTTCATTTATTATCACAAGTTCGCGATGAAGGAACTGGTTTTTCACACCATCATGTAGGCATTCATCTAGATCACCTAAAGTATCTTGGATTTTCCTGGTCATTTAACGACATACCTCGATATCGTAGCCGGATGAACTGTCCCTCCTAGCAGCCAGCTTAATCCAACGGAAAGAGCTCGTTTCGTCTGTTTTTCTTTGTAATGAAGAGAAATTATATCGGTTTTCGATGCAAGTCGGCAAATGACTCTCATTTGTAATCATTACCATTTCAGTGAAGTTCCAAATCCCGTGACGTTTTCAAATTTTGAAAGCCTGTTAGATACCGCAATACAAGACGAGATTTCGATCATTAACTAGGATCGCCGGTTCTATTATCTCAGCGGCTTTAGCAGTTGGCCCGATTTCCCGCTTTCTCACAAGGCAGATATACCTTTTTATTTATCGAATCCAGATCAGCATGGGACCATACCCACGAGGAGCAAACATTTTGGTATCAGAACTTCGATTCGTTCAACGGTTATTCTCTTAGGCCTCCACCCGTGACCATATGGTCATATTTACCGGTTTTTGAGGGTTTTGGTTTCCCTAAACGGTTTGTAGTTGGCTATACGTGAACAACTGAAGACGTTGGTCAAGGCTCGATATATCGAGAATTGAAAGTTATTATAACGTATTATCTTATATTAAACATTGCAACACACGAATTTACCGACAACGAAATCGCTGCTGGAATAGTTTCTAATGGAAGCTCGAAAGTTTTGGACCAGGCGGCTCTTGTCTTAAACATTTTTTCATATTTGCTGAGCGAAAGGCATTGTACTCTAAGTTCAGTGGATCCCCAATACTTGCAACGAAAAAGCCGATCTTCTCGAAGATTCATTGATAAGGACGACTAGTCCGTTAAACCATCTGTGGTAGATGTGATAGATGTCAAATGGGGTGGATGTCAAATGGGGTCTCCACAGTATCGACCGGTTTGCGGCATATTACAACACGCAACTCATCAGGTTCGATTATAAATTTAACACGTTAGCTCTTCGGCTAGGCTTTAGATAAGCCTGTCAATCCGGTTTATTTGCGCGGTATCGTGCTTTACGCAATTTAGTTACCTACTTTAGCTGTGAGGTTTACCATTTTGGTGCGTTAAATCACGCTAGCTATTTCCTACAACCAAACGACTTTAGTCTGAATTATCGGACTAAATTGTTATTGCTTACGGCCGCACCACTTATGTGCGTAGTATCGGCCATTGTTTATGACGTCACCATTTAGGTGTGTAAATTGTTATTGCTTACGGCTGCACCATTTAGGTGCGTAGTATCGGCCATTGTTTATGATGTCACCATTTAGGTGTGTAAAATATATTATTGGCTACACCACTTAGGTGTGTAGTATATGCCATTGTTTATGATGTCACCATTTAGGTGTATAATTATGTTATTGGCTACACCACTTAGGTGCGTTATATCGACCATTGTTTATGATTCACCATTTAGGTGTATTATATTATTGCCTACACCACTTAAGTGCGTAGATCGGCCATTATTTATGATGTAACCATTTAGGTATGTAAATTATTATTGTCTACCGCACATCACTTAGGTGCGTAGTATCGAGCATTTTTACGCATCGCTATTTAGGTGTGTAAATTATGTTATTGCCTATGTTAAATTATGCCTAAATTATGTTACTGCAATATTGCCTACTACTTAGGTGCGTAGCATCGGCCATTGTTTATGATGTCACCATTTAGATGTGTAAATTGTTATTGCCTACGGCAGCACCACTTAGGTGCGTAGTATCGGCCATTTTTTTATGATGTCACCATTTAGGTGTGTAAATTATATTATTGGCTACACCACTTAGGTGTGTAGTATAGGCCATTGTTTATGATGTCACCATTTAGGTGTATAATTATGTTATTGGCTACACCACTTAGGTGCGTAGTATCGACCATTGTTTATGATGTCACCATTTAGGTGTATAATTATGTTATTGGCTACACCACTTAGGTGCGTAGTATCGACCATTGTTTATGATTCACCATTTAGGTGTATAATTATGTTATTGCCCACACCACTTAGGTGCGTAGATCGGCCATTATTTATGATGTAACCATTTAGGTGTGTAAATTATTATTGTCTACCGCACATCACTTAGGTGCGTAGTATCGAGCATTTTTACGCATCGCTATTTAGGTGTGTAAATTATGTTATTGCCTATTTTAAATTATGCCTAAATTATGTTATTGCAATATTGCCTACTACTTAGGTGCGTAGCATCGACCATTTATGATGTCACCATCTTGGATTGTGTAAATTATTATTGCTTACGGCCGCGTAGTATCGGCCGTTGTTTATGATGTCACCATCATGAATTGCAAATTACGCCTATGGTCACACCATTTAGGTGCTAGTATCGGCCATTGTTTATTATTGCACCTCTTAGGGTGTAAATTACGCTATTGCCTACGAATGCACATTCTATTTAGCTATGACATGCCTTACGATGCATCAGATCTACATAGATGTGTCTTATCAGTATGATCGATATACGATATAGACAACATAGCAGTGTGCAAGTTTTATTAGCGCATATTCCGCTGTCAGCACATAGCTACGTTCATTATTAGTTATTTTCTATTTTGCAGATATGTTACAATCAGGAATTGGGAAGGAAGCGATGTCCTTAATAGATCCATCATTACAAGAACCCAGATTCCATTTATCCTATGACATGCCTTACGATTCAGAGTAGTGTGTACATATATTCATTAGATCTACATTTATATATCTTATCAATATCATTGGTATATTTCATCATATATAAGCAACATAGCAGTAGACTAGTATTAGCGCATATTCCACTGTCAACGCATTAAGTTACGTTCATCTTTAGTTCTTTTCCACTTTGCAGATGTCTAAAATCCGAAATCCGGAAGGAAGCGACGTGCCTACTATATCCATCAATACAGAGCAAGGTTCAAGGTCTCTTTGAATTGCAGTTAATTAGATTCCAAAGTTCCATCCACGGTTCTGAAAGACAGGATTGGCTGGTCTAGACGAGGACTACATCCAATTTGGGTGTTCAGATAATTCCGCAAAGCCACTTCTTATTGAACGTTTTATTACCGAACTTTCTCAAATTGCAGTCCAGAACGCGACAGGGATATTTATTAGCTAGGCCTGGGAAGGTTACGTGTCCCGTATCTCTTACAGAGAGGTTAATCGAGCTTTTACCTCTATCTGGTTCAACATGTTCGCCACTTGTTAGGCGCATCGTTAAAGAGTATTTTCACGAGAGCAAGTGTATCTCTTATGCTACCCTCAGAGACGAATTTAAGAAACACGTTAAACCTTTCGTATACGATATTACTAGTTACGGCACCCATAGCATCAAATCAGGCGCTATCTTAAATCCTGCATGTAGGAATATAAGCGGAGATGTATAGGATACGCATACTGGCTGGAGGTGTGCCTCGAATAATTACACGATACATGTAACATCAAACATTTTGATAATGATCGTTTAGCAGTTTCCAAGGCAATCGGCCTAAAATATCGATTGTATGCATGCTTGCTATTTATTCTGAACAGATACAACGTAATTAAATTAAAGAGTCCTGTCGGGAGACTACAGCTGTGTCTTGGCCCCGACCCAGATTTCCTTGCTATTACCTTCGTATTTTTTCCCAAGTGGTTTTTAGAAGGTTGGAGGTTTTTTCTGGCCTACCTGACGCAGCAGGAAATATATAAGTCAATTGAAATCATTTATAAGATGTCAATACAATAATAATTTATATTATTTAATATATGTAATTCCTGTAATAAACGGAATTCTGGCGTTGCTGACAGATCATAATCCAATATTCTCAATGAATATCTGTCTCTTGTAGTAGTTATTCCTATAGGTTAGTGCAGAATATCATAATTCATTACGTATCGCACTTCTCGGTCTTTGATTTGCTAAACGAACATGTCACTGTTTACTTGTCAACCGCGGATTCTCCTGACACAGTGAGTTTAGATTGAGTCATGTGTGCTCCGGTTTCCTATTGTTGAAAAAATACGAGCATCAATAATTTTGTGTGAGGACATGCAGACCTTAACACTTTAGAGAAACTGATGACTATAAGACTTCCTAGCCCTGTGATTATTAAATTACCTACAATTGCATTGGAATATCAAGAGAGGAGCATTCGGGAACACCGTATAAGACACAAACTCGTCGCTCAAGTTTTTGAAGCCAAAGAAGAGTTTTTCCCTTCAGTTTTCCGGAACAATCACATAAGCACTTTGCTCGAGAGGTTTCTTTCCGAGAAGGGATGTTAGATATTTCTTGAGTTGAAATCCTAACCGGAGTTTATATTTCGAATTCACACGGTGTCTCAATTTAGGTCATGGCTAGAAATGGTTCCTGTTGTTTTAGAATCCGCTTAGAAATCCGTACAGCACTTTATGCTGCGCCATTAGCTTAGCGAGGATGAGGCCTCAAAGTTGTATATTCAAATCCAGGCATACTGCTCTTTGAAATTGTCAAACTTAGCTGATTTGAACTGTGGACCGTTGTCGCTTACCAGCTCCTCTGGGATCCCCATCTTGCAAATACAGACTTACGTTAGGATGACTACTTCACTCGTTGTCTCCAGTAGACTTTATAGGATCTCAATGAACCTTAAGTAATAGTCAATTATGACTAGGTACTTTCTCTCTTCCAGGTCAAACAAATCTGTAGACACCTTTTGCCACGGCCTATCGGGTATAGGGATTGTCATCAGTGGTTCTTTCTTCTGAATTGGATGGTTTGTATGACAGAAATTGCACAATTCAATCTTCTTCTGGCTCTCTTTGATGATTCCTGGCCACCATACTGATAGGTTAGCTCGTTCCCGACTTGGTCATCCCTTGGTGCCCCATGTAAATGGGATTTATAACATCTCTCATCTCAGTAGGTATGACTATGCTTGACCTCGACAAAGATAAAGTTACGGGTCTTGTTTTTGTTGACTATGAAAAGGCATTTGACTTGATCGACCATCACCTGTCCCTGTCAAAGCTGAGGCTGCTAGAAGTGGGTGAGAACCATCTACCCCTATTTTGTGACTATTTGAGTGGCCGAAATCAGTACGTGAACATTGATGGTATCATTCTACCCAAAGGGCCGTAAATTTGGGAGTGCCACAGCAGCATCTTGGGTCCTATGTTATTCCTTATATTCATCAATGGCTTACCAGCAGCACTACAGCACTCCGTGGTTGATATATATGCCGACGACACAACAATCCGCTACCCAACTGATTATAGTGCGGCTCTCCAGGCACTCTCTGATGGACTCCAGAATGGTATCAATGAGATCATAAAGTGGTCAGCAGATAATAAGATCGAGATGATTCTTAATTAATCAAAGACAAAATCAATGATTGTCACGAGCAAGCGACTGGACAAGAAAATGGAACATTCTGCATTAAATATACAGTTAAATTCCACTGAACTTGAACAAGTAAGCTCGCACAAATTGCTAGGGGTAACAATTGACAATCAGTTGACCTTTCACCAACATGTCGATAAACTCTGCAAGAAGCTAGCACAGCGAATCGCTGTATTACGGAAAATTAGACGTTTTCTACCTTTTGATCAGCGGAAACTGTACTAAAATGCAATGATCAAACAGATAATGCTGTATGCTTCAACCGTGTGGACCTCCTGCTCTGTAGACAATATCCAGAAAGTCTTCAGACTCCAGAAACGTGCAGTACGTGTAATACTTGGTGCTGATACACGAGCGAATAGTGTCCAACGTTTTAAACAACTAGGTTGGGTCCCATATTACCATGAAGCAAAAATAAATAAATCCTTATTAGTATATAAACGGCTGTACGGGGACTGACCATCGTATATGTCCCAGATGCTGATGCGGAATGCTGATGTTAATGAGAGAACCAGCAGACACGGAAAATTAAACCTAGTCTGTCCCCGATTCAAACGGGAGACAGAGGGAGGGAGGTCATTTGTAGTGTCGACTACACGTTTCTGGAATACGATCCCAAATAAAATAAAAAGAAAACAAACCGAGTCTAGGTAGTTTCAAGAAAGCTATGTTCGAATATTTTATTGCTACTTATAAAGATATAGAACATTTTACTGTTTAAATATTAGCTTTGCCTTTGGCGTCACATTTTTACCATTTTTAATATAGATACACTGTACATATAGTTCCAATACTGATACGTTTGTCTTTTAGCTTGCTGTAAACTAATTATATTTTGTAATCGTTATTCAGATTTTTTATACTTTATGATATTAATTGTAGGAGGGCCACTGGTTTTTCAGTTGTAATACTGTTATGTGTCTACCCTCTATAAATAAAGTTGATTATTATTGATATTATAATTATGTCAGAAAGCCATTACTTACTGACAAGTGTCCCCGTGCCCAGAAGAACTCACGTATCTGACGTGGAACTTCTTCAGCACGCTTTGACCACCCTCTGATGGTGTAACTGAGCACTGTTTGTAGCTAGGCATCCTTTCTAGTTGCTTCTCTGATTCTTTCGAGCTTCCCGTCAGTTGCTGGTCTAGTTGATTCTACCGAATCCACAAGGCTTGTACATCTTCTACAGTGTCTGGTTCTTCCTCTAGTTCCAGAGGACTCCTGGATAACGTATCTGTTTGAGATGTACTCCTCGGCAATTTACAAGGAATGTATGTCAACTTTCGGCTAAAAATACGCATCTGTTTCGACCGAAGGAAACGACTGGATTCATCACATTTTTAAAGTAATGGGTGTTTCTATGAGCCCTGAGTTTGAAACGAGAAGAGGCCTACAAAGTGAAAGCTTTCCTAGAGGTAAGACTATAAAACAATTTATGTTTGGTCCCACACATTTCTTTTTAAGTGTCGCCCATTTTTTAATGCTCTGCAAAAGCTATGCGTAATGAGCTATCCGCCATTTTGTCCGTGATTTCTGGTAATGTAATTGAAAAGCCAAAACAACTATTCGCTAGCTTATTCTCATGCTTACTTTCCAAGGAACGACTAATATAAATATCAAGAAAGAAAACACTGAAAATCTACGGACCCTGTAATTAAATGCTGTGATAGATTTTCTGCAGAAACAATAAAACTCATGCCGCAGATTATTACCGGTGAGCTGTCAAACTAGTGGAGCAATTTGGACAGCTGATGATGACAGACGCGTGACATCAAGCGTATCAAATAATATTAGGGGCGGATTTCTGAACGGTCTCACTCTCTTTCCCTCTCTTTTCTCCCCCAAGACAGAACTACCAACAATACACTTACAACCCAAATTTTGGAACATTAGATTATTTCCTAACGGAGCTGTGGGCCAATGAATGTACGACAATTCAGTTTACAGTACTTTGTATGCGGCCGCCATCTTTGGGTCCCTCTCTGAGCCACAACAAACATGGCGGCCATGAAACGAAAATACAAATAAAACTGAATTTCCCATCAAAATCATTGGGTTTCACTTCAAAACTCTTTGAATGCAACTTTTAAAGATTTATCGAGTTAAAAAAAAGAAATTGACACAATTACATGGATTTTTATGCCTTCTGGAAAACACGCTGGGACATAAAATTCAAAATTTATTTACTCCATCGATGTGATATTTTCTGTGTAGGCTTTCGTTATCGATGTCTACAATATATACAAAGAACAGCTTTGTAGGACTTACAGTTTAGATTTTAGGTTTTTGATGACGTCACGTGAAAACCAAGGATATAAAATATGTAGTACAATCATAGGTACTCTGCCTAACTCCGCATATGCTGCTAAATTAGTAGCTTTAGAATGAACGCTCAAAAAACGCTTGCAAAATTTCAAATTAAGCTTCCCTGTATCATTAACGATGTTAAAAACATTCTGCTTAAAGTGATCGCAACTAGATATTTCCCCCCAACATCAGTGTATGTATACACACGTACTCCCAATATAGCAACCATACAACAACACTGGGGCTTCAACAGCACTCTAACTAGTACATTCTCTACATTGGAGAAGCTTTTAAACAGACTGTAATAAGCCCGTAAGGCTTTTTACTCGGGCTGCCTGTGGCAGCACCGAGTCTTAATCTGCAAGCCGTTTTTTGTTTTTTTTGTTTGTTTCATGCAGCAAAATTTCTGCACATGCGTTAAAGGTCAAGTTCACACCAATCAGATTGCACTGTGCTGGTCACGCAACAATCGCCAGGTTAATTTATTTACATAATTTAATACAGTAAATCAAGATGGAGGAGGACCCGCGAGGAACTTTCTCTCTAATTTGGATTCCCATCTCTCAAATGTAAGCAGTTTAATGTTTTATTTAACTTCACTCGTGCGAAAGCCTTCCAACAGGCTCAGGATATTTCAACTGGCGCTATTGTCGGAGCCGAAGGACCGCATTTTTTACCCAGATGGCCGGTGATTTTATATACGACACGTACGACGACCTGAATCCAGTGAAGGGACCAGGATCCGGAAAGCTAAAATTCGAAGAAATAGATATTGGAATCTATAAGCCATCGGCTCGCTGTGCTGCATTTAAAACATCCGAGGAGAACATCTTATTTTTCAAGACCAAAATTATGAGTCTCTTAAAAACTGTCAGAGATTTAAATTTACCGTAAGTTGGATCGACCACTTAAATGAGGCAGAGACACAGTCAGAGAGTATTGAGATCAAGTTATTTTGTTCCAGCGAGGATATTGACCTAGCGGAAACGGTACAAGCTGTCGAAGGATTTTACTTATAACCATCCACGTCTACTTAACAACAGGAATAGTTATGTGCCAAGGCATGGGCAAAGATTGAGTTTCCCAGATTACAGATGAAAGTAGAGAACTTAATGAATGAAGAAACAGAGGTCACGCGCGACATGCTTGAGAACATGTTCAACACTTTATGTTATACTAAGAAAACAAAACAAGTTACAGAGCCTGCAAGTTCACAAGTCAATGAAAAACCCCAAGAGCCTGTAGTTTTGGATCAACATATCCTTGAAACTCCAAAAGCAACATACACATGAGTCAAATTCAAACCGGAAGAGACGGAATTCTTTAGATTCTTCACGAGGATTGTTAGCCCGCAATAAGAACGCTCTCGCTGATTTAATGACCTTGATTTGTAACATGGAGGCTGACCTAACTGATATGCGTAATGAATTCTTACTCTCGTCACATCAAAACACGAATCAAGAAACGAAACTCAGTCATTTGGAAGACAAATTAGTGCAGCAAGATAATATATACAAGACCGAAATCAAGATGCTGTCATCACGTATTATTGACCTAGAAGTTGAAAATGGCGAGTTGAAAGCGGATATAATAAAGCTGAGATCCGACTTTCAAACTTTAAAAAAAACAATCAAGAATACAAAAAAGAAGACAATGAAAGACCAAGGGCTCCAATGTTCCGAGACTACCCAACCTACTGAAACTTTAGCAACGAATCAGTTTGTTCAAGAGCCATCTTTCTTACATGACAACCCGATCCCTATTCATCAGAATACATTTTCTGTGCTAAAGGACGAGAGTTTACAATCACCTGACCGACAACCCACTACTAAAGAAAGGGACCATGAAGTACGGTAGTACGGTTAATTATCGGGTTCAAAACAATGAATATATGCCTGCTCAAATGCAGTGTGTTAAACGAATAAGTAGTGTTTAAATTAAAAGGTCATTGCCAGAAATCTGGGACAAGATGGCCGCCGCGCATGCGTTTTACTGCATAAAAAATACAAAATGACTGCCTTTTGTATAAGAAAATGTATGGGAAAAAATAACTTTTCACAATTTGTAGCCTTCAGAGGTATAACATACTCGTTGCTCGACTCGAAATTATTAAGGTATCGATCAAACGTTGCACTCACCTTATTACCGATCTACAACGAAGACCAGATTTTCTTCCCCAGCAGTTTGTTTTCTTCACCTTGAAGCTTCCAGATTTCCCATACATTTACTGTAAGATCGTCCAAACCCTACGCAGTTATCGGTCAGTTTGAGGTAGAAGGCTTTCCTACAGCAGAAGTGCTCGACTAAATCACTGTTTGATGCGTTCTAATCGCCGGTAAAATATGTAATATCGCAATTCCATTTTCTTCCCGAAGGCTCTGAACTTTGGATACAATTAAATGGTAAAGACGCCATGTTGAGATCTAGTTTTGAGTCAAGATGGCAAGAAAACGAGGAAACAAACTCCGCTAATCACGCTATACCTTCGCCATCCGCCATTTTCTTGCTTACACGAGTTCTTAGTGCATTGTGGGATTACACACAGGGAGTCCGAAAGCTTGAAGGACAGTAATTTCGATGTTTTTTTTCGTGCAGAGACTTAGTGCATTTCTATGAGAACAAAGAGACCTTTGAGTTTCCGCCCTTATCCTTTTGCTTTTATTTCTATGTACCACAATGTTTTAGTGTTTTAATAAAGAAAGCTTTGGCTTAGCTTAAATAAAGAACAAATCTCTGGCCCTCTCGTCGTGAAATTCCCGCCACAACTCAAAACACTGTACAGGTTCGTGAAGACTCGTTTGTACCAAAGTTCTTACAATATGATGTTAATAATGTCTGACCTGCTCGAGGATTACAAAGCAAAGGAGATTGAATGGAAGCTCAAAATAGGCACATAACTGCCCCTAGATTATATAAAGCAGCCGTCTGCCTTAATGCAAGTGTATTTATTTTGTTTTATGGTGCTTAACCGCTAACATTATACCGCGGGCGCGGCAATATCTGAGCCAGAGGAAACCGCTGGCTCATGTCCCAGATTTCTGGCAATGGTCAACATACGAGAAAAACAAAACTATTAAATTACATATATACTAGGGGAGCAGAGAACGAAAGTCACCGCGCTACCGGCCACTCCTAAAGACTGCTAAATTCAGCTAATAAGTCTTCCCTTTGGTTATTACTAAGAGGATTTCAAATGAAAGTGTATTTCATCTTCAATCTCATGTGGCCCGAGTGAAAGCCCAGATGGGCTCTTGTTTATTATACAAAACGTTTTGGGTACGTTTAAAACCGCCAGCAAACTGGGGTTATCCCAAATTAAATATACTCATCTAGCTTCATCTACACAGTCTAACTCAGTGACATTGCCAAAATACCAATTAGATGTCACAAACAAACGTCTTTGGGACTTTGTACCCAAAATTAATTTTGATAGTTTCAAATAAACCCTTACTGCCATTTACGAGTCAATAAGTTTCGCATTTTACGTAAAAACAAGGGGTCGAAAGAAGCACCGTATCTCACGGTATCTTGGTATTCTGTTTTGTGTTTAATACTCTTCTTCAATATCAGGAAATACATGGTCCAAAAAATCTCTATGATCGGCCAAAAACTTCCCTCTGTATAATATAGTAGTTATATAAACAGGGTTGTGGTAATTGAATCATGCCTCGCAAAACCACTCTAAAAGAAGCTGAATTATCAAGTCAGCTATGATCAGCAAGCTAAAGATCAAATATTAACTTGGCTAGCGCTGCAATTTGATGTAACTTGGTCCCTATTAAAACTAAAGCCGAGTTAGTGGACATCATCAAGATTCGTACTTTTCAGATTGAATGATGATAGCAGGAGTCCATCGCCAATGGACTTCTAATGCTGATGTCCTTGAGATTTACTTACTTCGCTTTTCGCCACCTTCAGTTTATCAAGCCAGTGATATCCAGAATGGGACTGCTTTCCAGTAGTCCTATCTTGAAAAGAACTGAACGCGTAAGAAGCTGCATGATAATACTAGATTTAAAGCAGAAATTAAAAGAAGTAACTTAATTGTTGCCTGCTTATTTTAAAGCTTTTTAATTACGTTTTTTTGGAATGAACGTGATGTGACATGTGTCATTTGATTTCTATTTAATTAGTAGCCTTGTTGTTTGATCATAAAATGTTCAGATCATATGCATGTCTTAAATCTTCACTTTTTAATTTTGTCGCGTGCCTTTTTCTAAACAAATTATTTTAACATATAAACAATCATATTCTAAATGCATTATATATTAACTTTTCTAAATGCATTATATATGAACTTAAGACTACACAAATAAATGTGCCTTATTGAAATCCGTTAGAGGGAGGACACTCTTGTTTATGATGTTTATGAAAACACAATCTTGGAGTTACCCGTTAAAGAAGCTTATTCCACCAAGATGCATTGCGAGTCACTGTTATTGTTTTCATACGGGACTCACATGACGAGCTTAACCCGGTTCAGGAATGCGGGTTCCCCGTCGTTTTCTAATGAATACTAGAAATCTCACAGCGGTGTCCGATATGTGAGAAGGAGCTCTGCTTCAAGAGTTAGATCTTTAAGATTCTTTTAGGTGTGAAATAGATGTCTGGTATACACCTACAGAAAACGTATGGATATCGGATCCTGTAAAATTTCCGTTCAGTATTAAAAACTAGGACCAAATTGCACGTTAAAAATAAACCATAACAAGAGCCCATCTGGGCTTTCACTCGGGCCACATGAGATTGAAGATGAAATACACTTTCATTTGAAATCCTCTTAGTAACAAGTCGTGCTTTAATTCGCCAGTGAGAACGTCATAAAAACGTCTGGTCTATTAATTGCTTTTATGACATGACTATGATAACGCAGGATTTGAACAACAGAATACTGGCAATTCAAGTGTATAAAATAAAATGCAATACAATGACATAATCAGACTTTGAATTTGATTGAAAATAGATCAAAAACTCGGGGAAATGTCCGCCTAAAACTGTATGAATAAATGTGAAATGAAACATAAATTTTATAGCAAGAAAAAAATTGTATTTCCTAATGAGAAAGCTCTTCTAAGTCCGCTTCTCAAATTCACAGACTGTTTCACAAAAACATTTGCGCTTTAATCGACACAAGAGTTCAGTTGACCTTTCAAATAATTTATTCTGAGGTACGCATACTCTAAATCACAGAGATGTTAAATATAGCGATAATTAGAAGAAAAAATACATTAACAGACAAACTGAGAGGAAATTTATTCAAATTAAAAAGAGTTTACTTACAGTACTTACGTAACTGAATCTTTCGTTTTGGATCTTTTGGTAGTGTTGATGACAGCATCCCACCTTCGTGCACATATGCACTGAATCGGAATGAAAGTCGAAGCCTACCTCGAACTTAACTTTCAGCTAACCTGTTTCCTTTCATTCCACAATGAATAATAATCTCATAAAGTAAGCCCGTAGCATTCAATAAATTTGCCAGTGTCTGAATGAAACAGCTAGATCTTTTCCAATTTCTCTCACGGTCACGGCAGAAGACAGTCTCAAGCTACAAAACTTGAATTTTAATCCTCTTCACAGTAACGTAATTTAACGTCTCAGCTAGATATTATATATATTCCCTACTTCAGCTAGCGCTGTGCATTTCAAGTACTTTTTCCTCTCTCTTTGCTGGCAGTTCATGCTTCTTGTTCGTGTAGTTGCCCCACTGAGCCGTAATCAGAAAACGAGCACAGCATTTAAGTTGGCATACACTCAAAACATCTGCTTAACTAATTAAGATTTGTAAAAATCTTAGCGGATCATGTAAATATTCCGCTTGGCTCAATGAGGGTTTCTGCCGTCAAAGTTATTTTTTTGTTTCAGTTTTCCCCATATTAGCAGACATGTATAATGTCTCGAGCTCTCAATCCAGTAGAAAGACTCTGGTTATTCTGTCGTGACCCAAATTTAGGTTGTATTGCATAATTGCCCACGATGGAATATATTACTCATTGAAATTCATATCTCCTTGTCTCGCCTAGTCTGAGAGCTTTGAACTTTCTTATCTGAGCGCGCCTGACGAAATCTAACCTTTAATTATAATTCGAGACCCGTTGATATCCAAACGTGTTTGGATATTGTATTTCGCTTACGTTTCTAAATGTACATTGGATCTGTGCAGACAGCGCTGATCGAATGTATTACGTTGTTCATGTATTTTATGGTCAATAAGAGCGCCAGTTGAAATATCCTGAGCCTGTTGGAAGGCTTTCGCCCTCGCGGGTCGACTATTACTGTATTCAATTATGTAAATAAATTAACCTGGCGATTGTTGCGTGACCAGCACAGTGCAATCTGATTGGTGTGAATTTGACCTTTAACGCATGCGCAGAAATTTTGCGACACTCAACAAAAATAAATAAATAAATAACGACTTGCATTTTAAGACTCGGTGCTGCCACAGGCAGCCCGAGTAATAACCACACGGTGGCCTGCGTGTAGACGTCTGCACGCAAGCGAAACACATGTATTCTAATGCATGTTCGCGCTAAACAACACTTCCAAATAACTTGTTTACTGGCATTCGAAAGTAACAAATAAAGAACACGCCGTGACACTTAATTCTAATCAGAACATTTCATGGAACAGAGTTTGCGTTAAAAACTTCCAACAGCTTTCGAATTTCGCTAATAAGATTCATGGCTTTCTGGTGAATTGAACCCAGCTACGCTGCCAGGACTTCCCGAACTTGAAATCAATCTTATTTGGTAAACTTAAATGCTGGAGTCGCTAGAACTAAAGAAATAAGTTCTATCCCGGCAACGCTCAGGCAACGAAGAGCTGCCTTTTTAGTAAGCCATCATCCAACTGTGTCATATTCAGGCTCGCTTCAAAATCAGAGTTAGTAGTAGCGAAGTGCATGTCGGCTCGAGTCGGTCAATCAGTGGCTTGAGCTTGTTCATTTCGTCTAATTGCAGGTCAAGGTTTTCTGGCGTGGTTGCTTCAGTCCATACTTTACGGTTCTGATTCTGTTTTGGCGGGAATTTATTACCATGTAGATTTACGCCACCTTTTAGCACTAACAGCTAGCTAGCTTCGCAAAGTCACCAACGTTTAATCCAAGCTATAAATCCAAATTGTTTGATCAAAATTTAACTGACTACCCAAGGAAATTCAGAATGAGTTAATATATGATATTACTGGTATTCTTCAACAATATATTTATTTAT